>CM076577.1:1156699793-1157299793 GCA_034641835.2 Pinus albicaulis
AACTCCTATTACAGAAGAGAGAGTATGGAAAAGAGTTAGAGAATATTAGTCATCTCCAATGACTGATTCATTGAGAAAAGAGTTTAAAATTCATTACAGGAAGAAGAAAAATCTTAATCCAAAGGTCAATCCTAGCAAGGAGTCAGAGAAAGAAGTAATTATTATTACTGAAGAGACACATCCTTCCACATAGGTAGGTGATCAAAGTAATTCTACTACTCCTACTACTTCTACAGTTTCTAAAGATCAGCAATCAACAGCTTCTCAAGATCAGCAGAAGACCATTCAGACTAGAATAATTTCTACAAGGGAGAAGGATAAGACTATCTTTGACACCTTAAAAGAGATCAAGATGAGGAATGAAATGTTAAAAACTAGTACATATAATCAATTTTGGAAGAAAACTCCTAACTCTCAGAGTAGCTTGCTCTCCAATTTTGACACAGAAAAGGGAAAAATGCAGTTTTCTTTTCTTCAAGCACAAATTCCACAGCCAAAATCAGAAGAAGATTACAAAAAGAAAACATTTGAGTTTGATAAAAAATAGATTCATCCAATAGATCAAATGGAGCTACACAAGCAAACTGGTGAGATGATTTCATCAACTCTCACTAACACTGCTATGAATTTATCAAAACTACAGGTTTCATTGGCAAATGTTCAATCATAGCTGAAAATGGAGAAGGTGTCTTCATTTGCAAAGGACACAAGAATAAAAAAATCTAGAAGACTTGGTGATTAAAATTGGATATGATCCTTCCAATGTCAATGCAATATAAGAAATCATCACAAAGTAAAATGTTGACATAGCAGCATTGAGGAAATAATTGAAGATTACAACCACATAATATCCTTTGGAAAAATATATTAAAGAGACTGAATCTCAGAAGACATAAATGATGAAATCGATCATGGAGTAGAATGCTCAAATAAAGCATATGGAATCAGAGTTAGAAAAAATGATAAAGGAAAAAGAACTAGAAAAAAAAGCATCAAAGGTTCCTTTAGAAGCAGTCACCCTTGCAGTCATACCTATAGCTACACCTTCTACAACAAGTACTGCATATGGAGTTGAGCAGCTCACCAAAGTAGTTTAGAATATGTCCATTTAAGAATAGGAGATAAAGAAATTATGGGATCAAGTAAAATTGTTGAAATTTCAGAAATCTAATGCTGAAAGTTCACATGCATTTGATGCATAGAGAGCCAAAAAGTTAATTGAGAGGTTGCAGAAAGTGAAAAAAGAATTAGCCATTGGGAATACTCTAGGCCAAGTAAAAGAGATAATTTGGGTAGACAACATGGAATCTTTAAATGAGATTTGGCCAAGTATACACATCATATTTGAGCAAAAGAAGCTGATACAGAAATAAAATGAGGCTATTACAACAATCAAAGGACAACTGGGAGACAAGCCTGCAATAGCAAACAACATCATCAAGTTTCTGAATGAAAAAAAGAAGTATGAGCTGGATGATCTGGGCATAGATGACAGAACATAAACAATCCTGGAAGTGAAGAAAGTGCTCACAAAGAAGAATTTGATTCTTTAGCTTGAGGAAAAGTGTCACAGTCTGGAGGTCACATTTCATAGATTTTTCAGCAGAATAGAGCCTCTAACACAGAAAGGGTTTCCTTATTTGATCGTGATTAATGATAAATTGATAACCAAAGAGGATTATTGGATAATATTGAAGGAAATTTCCAAAAATACTGCCAAGTTTTAAAATATCAAAGGCACATTGACAGGAAAGGCATTGTTGGGAACCCTGAGTAATGTCATTTATATTCAGTATGAGGTCAAACATGTTTTTGTGGTGAGGCCCACCATTTCTGAATACGCTGAAGCAGATGAAGTTTACCGTAAGGTAATGAAATTGGTCATCCTTGATGAAGAACGTATGGAAAAACTGTGGGAATTTTAGGATTAATTAGTTAAAAGAGAAAAGTAAAAATCTTTGCCAGATCATCAGTCAACTGACAACCAGTGTAGCCCACAATTATCTCCTTCAGCAACAGTTTTCAGTCAGAGAAGTGCCAACACAAAAAATTGAATTTATTTCCATGATGCAATTAGAATTTGGTTAGCAAATAAAGCACTATCCATTATGATAGCATTTAATGTAATTGTTGTAATTTGATTTTCTATAAAGAATTTGCTGTACGAAGTATTATTGTTGGAAAATCAAGTTTTTGAGACTCTTTGTATTATTGTGGAGCTATTATTAATGAAATAAAAGGATTTGCAACAAATTTTTTGAGATTCATGTGGTATTTCTTTTGAGCACTGTGATTTATCTGTTATTTCATTTCCATTCCATTTTCTGTGTAAAAATCTTATCATTTGATAAACAGAGATCAGTTAGATGTTCTATTTATTAAGATTTCTACAGTGTGTTTTTTCTTTTTATCAATGAATTTAATAAAATGCTCATTCATACCCCTGCCTTTTTCTACCACTATACACAAATGATGAATTAATTGTGCTCAAATAGTTTTCCTATCTTATCTTACTTTGTTATCTGCAATTCAGTCTTTGAAACTAGTTTTAGTTTCACTGAACATAATTTTTTATCTACAAACAAATTATTAAACAAATTTTAAAACATATTAACTCATATCTAGCCTAAAATTTGGCACTCAGCCTAAAATTGAATATTTAAAAAGTGACAAATAGAGAGCCCTCTCTGGTTAAGTAGGGCTAGCTACCTAGCTAAAAGTTGGTTTGTGGTTACCTTTCTTCACTCCTATTTTCAGCCTAGGAAGTTGGGGAGAGTGATAACACTAGACACATTAGACATTGTTGAGAATTTGACACCAAAAAATCTCAACCCAGATTGCATTGTACATGTCATAACTGATAGAATCGTGGAAAAAAATACTATGCACTCTCCAACAGACGATCCATCTATATTGGGTTGTCAAAGCCGACCAACTCTTGCACCAAGGAAACTGGCTCACGAAGGACCAAGTTCAATATAAGTTTCCCCATTTCATGGAGGCACTCAATGCAGTGGAGACCATTGCTTCCTAAGGGGGGAGGATTGATCTAGGTGGATATTGGTGGCCACTCGCCTATTCCACTTGGATCCTAAACACTTTTACTTTCAGTTTCCTTAATTCTAGCACAACTCTTCTGTTTTTGGAAGTTTTTCAGGTCCTGAACTTTCAAACCCATTTTAAGGTCCTAAGAGACATTTTCTGGGAAAACGGAGAGTTATGAAAAGTTCTTGAATTTGTTTTACACATTTTTTCCCTCCTCATGGAGATATTAAAAATGAGATATTATGATAGCCAAACAAATATCGTATGCCAAAGTTATCACCCCATAAACTTAGTGATCCAACTTACCCCAATGGATCCCAAAACCATTGACGCTTCATCTCCTAGGGTTAGGGTTTCACACTTTTTCCTTATGATAAAAAGGCCTCCAAGCCTCATTGTAACACAATTCAGAAGGCATGTATCCGTCACATCTCTTCTCAGAGATAATATACCATCACCTAAGTTAGCTTGTTCCATTCTTCATGTAAACAATATTCAGTATTTGTTATTAATTAGTTGAATTTCCATTCTTTCATTGTATCTCCCTGTTCTATTTAAGGTTGTATTTCACTTTGTTCCTTCATAAATTTAGATAAAATTATATGCAATATCTATCTTGAAATGTAATAGAATGGATTATGTCACCCCCCCCCCCTCACCTCCCCCTTAAATTTTTAAGCATTTTTATTTGTGTGTACTATCTTTTTTATGTTTTATCTTACATGGATGATGAATGGTATGTGAAGTCTTGATGTATAGATATGTATCTCCTTTGGTTTCATTAGCTAGGGAATATGGGAAAGTGATACAACCAAGGTAGTAGTTTATGAATCATAGAGAACACTGAGCATGCAAGGGATCAAAGTCTAGAAAACTTCAAATCATAACCCAAGGTTGGCCCCTCTTGACCTACTAATTGTTGGAATATGTCATTTTGGAAGGTAATAATGTTAGAAAAAATTGCAATATCATGTAAAAGTATCTCAAATTCATCATGGAGTAAAATAATCTTGTTATCATTTATCATATAAAGCGGTGAAATTAAATTTATCCCACATGTATTATTGGGATGTAATTCCTCCATATCTATTAGTATATAAATAGAGGCAAGAGAGACCTATGTGAGATGAACAAAAGAAAGAGTATTATCTTTATAAAGGGTAAAAAATTTGTGGATGTACTCTCAAGAATTATATTTGACATTTATAAATAATATCAAAGCCATTACCTTCCCATGGATGTTTCCCCACATTGGGGTATTACCACGTATATCCAATGTGTGTGTGTGTGTGTGTGTTTATTTTATTTTATTTGATTAAATCATTATTGTTATATGTTTAGGAGGATAGTCTACTAATATTACCATGCTTAATATTATTTTATGTTTATTCATATGTCTCCATAATTTAACATGGTATTAGACTGGTTACTACACTCTACCTCTTTGTTTGAGCTCTTTTTATTTTATAGTTTTTCCGTAAAATCTAGTACCATTAAGGATTCAATTTAGACCTAGGTAATTTTCTATATTATTATTATTATTATTATTATTTAATTATTATCTCACCATTATATTTGGGACAAAGGAATCAATTAACATTGACTATTTTTCAATAAATTATGCTTTGGTTTGCCCATTTTTGAAGCAATTTTCCTAGCCTAGCCTATGATATTGTATTTTTTTATAACCTAAAATGTTGGGGCACTTTTTAGGTTTTGTTCCTACCAATCCTACTTTTTTAACCACATCTAAATTATCTTTTTAAGTTAATATATATTGATCAAAGAGACCTTTTTGTGAAACCTTTTTTAATGGGTGTGATTTTCCTTCCTTTATTTGCTTGGCCCCTTCTCTCACTATGCAATTTATATGAAAGGGTTTGCTTTCAATTTTAAATTTTTTCACAATTTGAGATTATCTCATTCAAAAAAAAGGATTATTAAGCAGATCCCACTCATATATGATTCTCAACATGATTGCCTCCCATTTAGTGTGGAGGCTAGTAACAACATTTTTTTGGTTGAGAGACATGAATCCCTTGTGCATAACCCATTGGGAATAAACAACCTGATAGTAACATTTGTAGGTCCCCTCACACACCTACTTAGGGAAAAATCAAATCTGATTTCACCTATTCAATTTTCATTACATGCATTTGTACTGAGATACTGAAGCACCCCATTATTAATTATCGATATTGGAATTTTCTTGATTAGGTTAATTTTCTCCAACTTTTGAAGTAATAGAAGAAAAATTAGTGGAAAATGAAAAAGATTAATACATTCATTCTATGGTTCTAGCCTTTCTATAAAGAGTGCATTAGGATTGCATTCCTATAGCTACTGATTTGTTGCCTAAGTATTTCTTAATAGTTGATCTGGAAGTGAAGATAAATGGTCGCTGCGAAGACTTGTCATGCGATTTATAATTCCCTAGCAGAACCATGAGAGTGTTGTACGAATCATATTTTTGTTGCAGGGAAATTTAGTGTGATATTTTTGCAGTTCAAAATCTCTATGGAAAATCATAAGGAGGAAAGTTTCTTCCATATTCCTCATAGGTGAGAAACAAATTTAGTTTATTCATCTTTTATACTAATCATAAAATTATAGTATTTGTTTAATATAGTGTTTAATTTATTATTTTATTCATCATAATGACTTCAGAAGTAGCTTATGTTCTTGAGTTAGTGGGTCCTGACTATCTTCCATTTAAGAGATAAATTATTGATACTTAATGAGTAAGAATCTATGGAAACTAGTTAATGGTGAACATAAGAAAAATAACGATTATAACTAATTTGTTATATGGGAAGAATGATGTGATTAAGAAAGAGGATTCATTGGTTAAATGATTTCAAATAGTCTATAGGTACATATTAGGGATGAAGATAACCTAATTAAGGTTACTCTAGAAGAAAAATGGAATGGAAGAAAACCAGACATAAGTAATTTTAAGATATTTGGTAATGAATGTTGGGACCATGTTCTTAATGAAAAATAGAAAAATTTAGAGCCCAAGTATCACAAATGTATTTCATTGGTTATAGTGGGACTTTCAATCTTACATGTTATTTGATCCATCTACCCAAGGTGTTATCACTAGGTGGGATGTCCAATTTAATGAAATTTACTCTTCCCCTTGATCTTGTGAACCTCATGTTACTTTCATATCCTACTACTCCTAGATGGATGGCCATTCTTCTTGCTCTGTGCCTAGTCTTGATCCTAGTTCATCTTGATGCAGGAAATCTGCTAGAAAGCAGATCCCACATATAAGAACACAACTCCTTCAAGAAATCTGAAAAAATACCCAAAGGTTCTACAATAAAATCATGGAAAACATCTAACTTAATTAAACATGAAGGCGAAAAAGAGACATACAAATCAACTCAACATAACTACATTTAAATTCTGTGGCCAGATATTACATTGGCGGCCTCTTGGCTCTTTTCCCTTTAAACCACTCCTCACTCACTCCCCTCAGCTCTTCAACTATTCCAGTGTGTTCTCCTCACAAAAACCACTCATATTTATACATAAATAATGAATTTAATTCACTCCAAAAATCTCTCCACCTAATCCTCAACTAAATCTAATTTAAATACATTTTAGGTGTGGACTCAACTAAGTCCCGTACATAGCATTCCTACTCCCTAAATTTTCTACCTAATTCTATTTTCTCTCATATCCTTTTAATTAATAAAAGAATATTTACAAAATCCTCACTTTTATAATTTATCTCCTATTTTATTTAAAAATAACAAATTAATTAATAAAACAATTAAAATGTCACACCCCCTTTTATTACATATTGAAAAATGAAATTTTCCCTTGATGCTCCTGCATCAGACTCCCAAGGTTGAAATTAATCATTATCGCTTGATCATGTGTTCAGATCTATGTATGCCTGGATCCCATATCTTGTGCTGCAACTTTCCACTTGTCGCTACTTCTATCTGTTGTTCTTCTCCAGGTCTCCACACTTTATGCTGCATTGCCCCACTGGTTGTGCTCTCGCAATCTTTTGTTGTCTTTCTCTTGCTGCTTTTTCGTTGTCTTACTATTACTGGCCTCTTTTGTGATACTTTCATCATCATCCGCCTCATCAGTTCAATTTCTCTGTCTAATATATTTTCTCCAGCATCTGCAATAAAACCCGTACTCACAAAACAATTGTTAGAATAAAAAACATAAGGCTTCAGTGCCCTTTCCACTGCTGCTGGCAACATTTCAATATGCTGCTCTGAAATTCCCTTGTCCATCAGCACATCAGTATGCCGATTCAATTCCTTTGTGAGACTGTCAGTTAGTCCCTCCTCCACATCATCCGTTTGAAAAATGTTTCCCTGTTCTGTGCCTTTCAATAACTTTCCCTGAAAATAGGTCCTCTGCTTTTCCAACTCTCTCCTATGAAGATCTAACTTCCGATATAACTGAACAATCTCAACTGGAGTAGAACTCGGAAATTTTACACAATTTTCCATACCTTCACTTGTTGTTGACCAATCATCAGATGGTCCTTCTTTCCCCGCTTAAATATTCTGTTGAATATTTCCATAAGACTCCTTTGTCTGAGATCTTGATATCTCAACATCATTCTGAACAAATTTCAGATTCAACTCTTCTTCCTTAACAAACTTCAAAGTTTGTTCGACACTCTGTGATGTACCTGTAATCACACCCCAATCATTAGTCTTAAACACATAAGACCTTGTGATCTCATTGAATGCTTCAGTCGACATCTCCCTTTGCTGTTCTGAATCCTTCATTTGATTCAGTTCTTCTGTATTTTTCCCTTCTGTCTCATCACTACTTCCATTCTCCCTCTGGCAATCTTCCTGAATTTTCCTGGTTTCAACATCATTACATTGTAAATTTTTGTCAGTAATCCCATTAAACAAATACACTTGTTTACCTCCTTGGAATTTTCCTTCAGCATTTCCACTTTGTTCCCATTCCATAATAGCTTCGACTTGCTGTCTTATCCCAAACAAGAAGTTATTTGTGATTTCTTCCTGTTGTAACCAATCAACACATTCCTCTTCTTAAAGGAATTCTCTACCAGAATTTACCTCAAGAACTTCATTCTCCTTCGTGACAGTTCCATCAGGTTGCTCACCATCTTTCGCACATCCTGCAAACATACATAAACGGTGAGAAAAATCGCAAGGCTTCATAGCCTCATCTATTTCTCTCGCCATCACCTCTTCAGATGCTTCTGAACTATCCCAATAGTTCATGAGATCCTCCTCACTGATCTCTTCACCCAGAATTTCACCATGTTCCGGGCCACAAATGGAAACATCCATTTTCAACTCAGCCTCTCTGAGTTCTTCACAACTCAATATCTGCTCGAGCTTCCTCAGCTCCTCCATCAACTGTATGTTTACCTGCTTTTCCCTTCTTGCATGTAGCTTCTGCCACTTCACCTTCCTTTTCATGGTCCAACCATGTGTCTGGCTTCTCATATTTTCCTGCAACAACTTCATTAAAAATTCCAGGTGAATTGTTATCTCGGCCTTCTCCCGCTCATACTCTTCATCAGATCTCTGAAAATGACTATCAACAGTCATCTTCTCCTCCTTTTTGAACTGCATCTGTTCACGTGTGGACTTCATTTAAGCCACTTCCCCGCAATTCTTCGTACTTTTCATTCACCAAAATGCAACTTCTCCTACTGCGCTTGGCTTCTCTTTGTCTTGGGACTAATCCCTACGAACCTCTTGCTACAAATTGCTGCAAACAACACCTTAGCATATACAAAATGCATCTCTAAAATTTTTCCCAAATAAAACTTCAATTCCGGGAAATTTCATACACTATCATTGTGGAAGCTCCTTCTTAACATATGGTTCAAGAACCACAAACCCAATAATCAGTTTTCCATGCATTTAAACCCACACCTCAAATGGCATTTAGAACCAAATCATACTCTCGCTATAAACTCTTTACTAACATTCATTTATGTAAAGGTTCATCTTCAATTTAATATGATGCCCACTCTCTTTTCTAGCAATATGGCAATTCCATTCATATTCTCATAAAATTTTAACCTTCATATGTAAGGTTTCCTCCATTCATGAAAACCTTTTCCATGATTTTTAACTTATGCAAACTTCTCAAATTTCAAGAGTGGAGCTTGGTCAAATAAATCCCAAGACATATAATCTATTACCAAATGCCAAGTCTTTTAAAATAACAAACCTTGAATTGTACATGCGCCCTTTAAAACTTCCATGTTTGATATTGACTATCAAAACTAATGCATTCACGCCTTCATGGCAAATTTGATCAAATGTCAACTACAAGTGGTCACGTATTTACTTACCCTACACTTCATGTCCACTTAATGCGAATGCACACCTTCAAACTCTTTGACTGTTGAACAGTGATACGCACAGTACCTCCGCCAGCCATTCAATTTTAAAGATCTGTCTTCGATTTCTATTCAACGCAATAATAGACTTTCACACCCGCTTGCCAACTCTGCAATCTAATTCTCTAATCACACTTCTGATTACTTTGACGCTGGTTTTCAACAAAAATTTAATTCAATTCAGTTCTGAAATGCATCGCTCTTCCAAATCACACCTCACCCGTGCTAAGACTTGAAATCGACCTCCATTTATGTTGAAGTCGAATTTGCTTCACCGCCCAAACTCAACCAAAATAAGCACAATCCCAGCAATTAGATCCTTCCACACTCGATTTTGATCAACATTCCCAACGCTTCTGTTATCGACTGTTAACCCTTTGAACCACAGCATCAACTATCCAACGCTGTTTGCAATCTTTGTGCGTTTTCTCTTCAGCGTTTTCTACTAAGTTTCAAGGTTGCGCCTTTCACAACGCCTCATTCATATACAAAACCCAATTAACATTAAAATCGAATTCATGATTCCGGAAAACATATCCATGCAGCTTTCAGATGATTTATAATGCAATTTCCATTCTGTTCTTACATGTTATGCGCTTAACAATTTGTGCTACTGTTCAATTTCATTGCTTCCGCCAGCCCTACACCATCGTTGGGTCATTCTTCTTTGATTTCAATTCATGCTCTTCATACGAATCATTGCTCTAGAAAAAACACTGCATTGGTTTTGAAACTGCTGTAAATATAAATCAAAGCGCTGGTTGAAGGCCCAGGCTTAATCTTTTTCCAACATGTAATTGATCAATTATCATTTTAGTAGTGCAATTCCAATACAAATGTTGCCTTACGCAGCCGAATCCACTGCGCTATTCATTGGATCCACAAAGGATCGTTGTAATTTCATATTACTATTAAGCATTTGCATAAAAAAAAAGAACCCATCCCTATTCGTAACCCGAAAGTTTCTAATTATTATCATATCACCATTGCATTGCATTAAAACACCACATCTTCATTGTCTGTCGCAAACAAGATTATTAGGGACATACTCAGCTAGCTCTAAGATCGATTTTTTTCATTTACTTCAAGTTTTTCCTGTCCTAAAAGATGACTACCTTGATCATAAAAAAATGCATGGTGCCAAAGGATGACTTACACTTACAAAACACAAGTCACTATTTATGTGCACTTCCTTTGCTGCCAAAGTGCACTCACCTTGTTAACCTCCGCAAGTAGTCGAGCTTCATCAACGAAAGGCAGTTTTGCAACACCCTGGTTCACGACTCCTATAGCGCTGGTAGCCATTTCTTACACGGCATTGGTATTTACCAATCACATATTTGATTCAAGCCTCCGCCCGGTGATCACGTTTGGCATTAATTTGATTTAATTCTGCTTCAAAATAAAATGCAATTTCAATTGTTCAGAATTCTCCATCCAGTTAGAGTGGCTACTACGATGGTCGTAAACATGGCTTTTGTGCTCACACTTGCTCGCATCCCTTCAATTGTTTGGTGCTACAGGAACACGATGGTTTCTGATCGAATTCGCACTAATGGTTGCGCTCTCGACGAGTATGAATGCTCAGTTCTGCGCCTCTTTGAAATGACCCTGCGTTGGTTTTAGACAGTTGCTCACAATTTTCGTTGACACTGCTTTAATGCTCATTCCACGCTGCCTCAACGCAATTAACTTCTTCTTTTTTGTCATTTGTCTCATTTTCCATTCATCTGAAACGAACAGTGGTTTTCTTTAACATAATCAACGCAGTTGACAATGCTCCCTCAAATCGCTACAATTCCATAATCGGTCTTTTCTCACTGTCTCCGTTGCCAAACGAATGCAACAACAGTGACTTGTTTTAATGTTGGTGTCAACGCCCTCAACGAGCTCTAATACTCTCGTTAGCTTCGCCTGGAATTTTCTGCAATCGATCAGTCCATGTGAGATGTCACAATTCATGGCACTCTTCCAATACGTCCATGTTTATGGACAATTTCCTCCCATTTCCATCAATTCCTGCGTCCACAGCTTATACATATTTCATACACACACACACACACACACACACACACACATATATATATATATATGAAAATTCACAACAGGTATATTTTCCCCGCTCTGATACCAAAAATGATGCAGGAATTCTGCTAGAAAGAAGATCCCGCATATAAGAACACAACTCCTTCAAGAACTCTGAAAAAATACCCAAAGGTTCTACAATAAAATCATGGAAAACATCTAACTTAATTAAACATGAAGGCAAAAAAGAGCCATACAAATCAACTCAACATAACTACATCAAAATTATGTGGCTAGATATTACATTGGAGGCCTCTTGGCTCTTTTCCCTTTAAACCAGTCCTCACCCACTCCCCTCAGCTCTTCAACTATTCCAGTGTGTTCTCCTCACAAAAACCACTCATATTTATACATAAATAATGAATTTAATTCACTCCAAAAATCTCTCCACCTAATCCTCAACTAAATCTAATTTAAATCCATTTTAGGTGTGGACTCAACTAAGTCCCATACATAGCATTCCTACTCCCTAATTTCTCTACCTAATTCTATTTTCTCTCATATCCTTTTAATTAATAAAAGAATATTTACAAAATCCTCACTTTTATAATTTATCTCCTATTTTATTTAAAAATAACAAATTAATTAATAAAACAATTAAAATGTCACACCCCCTTTTATTACATATTGAAAAATGAAATTTGCCCTTGATGCTCCTGCATCAATCTACCTCTTCAAGTGATCCTCATGAATGTTCCAAATATAATGGAGTAGTACCTATCACTATCTGTCTTCCTATTTTGGTCCAAAAAAATCTTGAATCCATAGGTTTTGAGATCTATATTCCTTTCAATATTCATTCAAATAGATCTAAATTTTCTATTATGACTAAAGTTATTGCTATTGATGATCCTTCCACATATTCTCAATGCAAGGAAAAAATGAATGGGAAAAATCAATGACTTCAAAGTATGAGTCATTACTGAAAAACAAAACTTGTATTTTTGTTCCCATTCCTCCCGGACAAAATTTAATTGACTATAAATGGATATATAAGAAAATTTTCACTACAGAATGATAGATTTAAGAACATAAATACTGATTAGTGGAAAACAGTCTTCCTCAATAAGAATATATTGATTATAATGAAAATTTTTCTCCAATTGCTAAAATGAACACTATAAGAACTATTCCTTCTCTTGTTGCATTTTATCAATGTGAGATACACCAAATGAATGTCAAGAGTGCATTTTTTAATGGTAATATTTGTGAAAGCATTTATATGCAACAACCGCCTAATTTTGTCACTACTAAAACTTCAATTTTGGTATGTTAAACAAGCCTTTATATTTTCCTCAACATGCACCTTATAGAGCTTGGTATGAGAAAACTGATACTTATTTCTTAAATAATGATTTCAAATAGTGTATATATAATATGAATTTTTATGTAGAACACTTTGGTGATGAAGTCTTCATGGTTGTATTATATGTGGATTATCTTATAATCACTAGAAGTCACTTTGCATCTATACAATAACTGAAGAATAATAAAAAAAAATTGTCAGTAAAAAGCTTGCTTTATATTATCATCTCAAAAATATCAACAAATTATATCATAATTTGATCCAAATATAGAGTCATAGGCTTAAGAGCTAGCACATGCCTAGCTCTATGTAGTAAGAAGACTAAAGAGGAGCCAAGACAACCAATGTCTTTGGTTATTGCCAACAGAAAAGATCAAAATTACATAACTCATAATTACACATTAAAGAGGGATATTTAGTGGGAACGCTGGAGAGGCAGGGAAGAGAGCAGCCTGTTCATGCATGTGGTAGTCATTTTGCTCCACCTGATTTTCTAGATCACAAATATGGTCATGAGTGGGATTTTTCTGGCACCAGAGTCCAAGATCTCATTCTGCATGTGATGGAGGTCATTGATGTAGGAAACTAATTCGTTTCTGTCCTCGTACCTCTGTTCCCTCATTGTATAGATTTTAAGCTAAATGTGGTCCAACTAAGTCGCTATGGAATAAAATGTGATTGGAACTTCGACATGGCCCTAGGAACAGGCTAGAGATAGAGCCATTTTTTTAGTGGAGTGTCATATCTTCATTGATTTAGAATATGAGCTAGGATCCTTAGGCTTATGACAATTGTCTAGGCGTGGGCCTACACCCCCCTATGGGCACGCCCTCGTTGACGAGGCATGCTAGAAATACCACCAACACTAGGAAAAGTGCCATAGGGGGTGAACTGCCTGACCAACACAATACACCACAAACAAATAAATTGACAATTCCAAATTATAATAGCACTTACAGTTTCTGATCCATGCAACAACACTATCCATTAAGGGGTAACTCGAAGACCAGAAATTATGTAATGCAATAGCTAGAAACAATGAGGGAGGGAAACACACCCTAAGGCCCAGAGTCTGCAGAGCTAATACAGAGCTGGAGCATGATCCATAAGCCGTGACACCGAACTGACTAACTCTCCCTTGAGGTGAGATCAAACCAAAGGTTGAAACAAGCGGCGAAAAATGTTAATACTGCTTCCGACCCACCCGAAGAAGGAAAAAGGCCAGAGAACTTGACGCGTATCTCAGATAAACCTTCCCCTAGATCCCATAGCCATGCTTGGTGTAGAGGCCCAATTTCTTCTATGCCACATCCATCAATTCCGTCTTGTTCTGTTGCCCCAAGCCACAACTTGAGCTAGGACCCTAGCAAACCGCACCTTGTTCTCTCCTGACGCTCTCTCCTCATTTCCTGAAGTCTACGAATGTCTTCCGGAATGTCCATGAGTAGTATTAATCGCACTCACATGGATCGTGGTGTGGGTTCCTGAGTCCATTCATTATATTCGTGTGGCACGTGGAGGTCCAGCTGGCTCTGTAGACCTTTGCATCGCCAACTGTCGCCTAAATTTCCTACCCCCATCGGGAAATTGAAGAATAATCTTAATAATCAATTTGAAATGACATATTTAGGTACCTTGCACTATTTTTTGGGTCTTAAAATTTGGCATATGTTCGATGGTATATTTATTTCGTAGCCTAATTATGTGATATATTTACTTTGTTCATTTAATAAGAGTGATTGTAACCTTTCACCAACACCATATTAGTCTGGAGTAAAATTGATTATTGATTATACTACTCTTGTTGACACTACTCTTTACCATAAACTTATGGTTAATTTTATATATTTGAAACACAATATGCATGGTATATTATTTGCCATTGGTATGGTCTCGATTTTTATACACAATCCTCATTAAATACATTGGCAAGAAGCAAAGATAACTCTCATATATTCACATGGGACAATCAATTGTGGTGTTCTTTATTCGAGTATGGCTACAATTTCTCTTCTTGGTTATATATATTCTAATTAGGTAGGTGATATTTTAGATAAATGGTCTACTGCAAGGTACATAATTTAGATTGATAAAAGTTTTATTTCATGGTTAAATAAGAAGTTGAGAACTCTCTCTCTTTCTTCTTGTGAAGTAGAGTACAGGGTAGTTAAGGAAGTAGCTAAAGAAGAAATTTTGTTATGACATGTTAGTATTTATATTGGAATGGTTCATAAATAAACTATAAAGTTAATTTGTGACAATCAAAGTGAAACTCAGTCTTTATATAATCCAGTGTATCACTCCAAAACCAAACATATTGATCTTGATACTCACTACATTTGATATCTTGTTGCAAATGCTATTATTCCTTGGGATTATTTTCCCATAAAGTAGAAAGCAGTATATTTCTTCATAAATTACATGATAGAGGAAATTTTTTTGTGAATTCAAAAGTTGTTGGGAATATGGAAAGTTGTCATCAAGGGGGAGTGATATAATGCCATCTTTCTCCATAACTATTTCTTCTTCCTACTCACCATTAAAGGGGGGTGTTGGAATATGTCACATTTGAAGATAATAATGTCTAGTGATATGTAAAAATAAATTGTAATATTATGTAAAATAGTTATCACACATTCATCATGGAGTAAAATACTCTTGTTATAATCTATTATATAAAGAGGTCAAATTACATTTATTCCACATTTATTATTGGGATGAAATTCCTCCATATCTCTTGGTATATAATAGATGTAAGAGACATCCATGTGATATATGAACATATGAATGAGTATTATCACTGTAAATGATAAATAATTTTTGGAGCTACTCTCAAGTGTAATATTGGAGATTTATGAATAATAACAAAGACATTACCTTCCCATCGACGTTTCCCCGCATTGGGGGTTTACCACATATATTTGGTGTACTCTTTTTTCTCTTGTCTCTTTCTTACTTTGACTGAATATTATTTTTATATGGATAAAAGGATAATTTAGTAACATTCCTATGTTTAATAGGAACATTGTGTGTTTATTCATATGTATCAATATTCTAACATGGTATAAGAGTTGATTACTATGCTCTACCTTTTTTAGTAATTTTTACACAAAAAAACATGTATGGATGGGTTTGTTGCAATTAATTTTACAATTTTTTTCAATATGATATTATCCTATTACAACAAAACACTTTTTAAATAGATCCCATACATATTGTCTCCTTAACTTGACTACCTCCCATTCAATATGGTGGACAACAAAAACATTTTTTGAGTCCAGAGACACAACTACCTTGTGCATAACCAATTAGGAACAAAAATAACTAACACTGAGATTTATAGGTCCCCTGACACTCTTTCTTAGAGAAAATCCAATCTAAGTTCAAGAATTTGGTCTCAATGGCTTGTATATATCCCGAGATACTGAATCACCTCTATTATTAGTTGTAGAAAGAATGAATTTTTCTTTCTTGGTTTACTTTACTCTCACTTTTGATGTAACAAAAGCAATAATAAAGGAATATGAACAAGATCAAGAAATTCATTCAATGGTTCTATCCTTTCTACAGAGAGTGTGTCGAGACTGCAATCATTTAGTTGTTGATTTTTTTCTTAGGGATTTCTTAGTAGTAATTTTGGAAGTGAAGATAAAAGGTCATTACAAGGGATTGTTGTGGGCTTTCTAATTCCACAAAAAATCTGCTAGAGTGCTATATGAATGGTATTTTTGTTGTAGATAATTTTTAGTATGATCTTTGCAGTTAAAAATATTTGTAGAAAATCGTAAATATGGTAAGTTACTTCCAGATTCCTCATCGATAAGAAACAAATTCAGTTTATTCATCTTTTATTCTAGTAATAAGCTTACAATATTTGTTTTATTTAGATTTTAGTTCTTATTTTATTCGTCATAATGAATTCAGAAGTAGCTTTTGATATTTAGTTAGTGGGTACTAACTATTTTCCATGGAAGAGAAATATGATTGATATTTTCAAGAGAAAGAATCTATGGTGGTTAGTTAATGGTGAACATAAGAAAGCCAATGATCCTAAAGAATTGGTTATATGGGAAGAATGATGTGATCAAGAAAAAAATCATTGGTAAAGTGGTTTCAAATAGTATTTAGGGGAATATGAAGGTTGGAAATAGCTTGGTTGAGGTTACTCTCGAAGAAAAATGGAATGGAAGAAAATTGGACGTAAGTAACTTCAAGATATTTGAGAGTGAATGTTGGGCCCATATTTTTTATGAAAAATGGAAAAAGTTAGAAAAAATTTCTCCCAAATGTATTTTCATTGGTTATAGTGATGATTCTATATATTACATGTTATTTTCTCCAACTACCCAAGGTGTTATCATTCGATGATATGTTCAATTTAATGAACTTTTTCCTTCCCCAAGTCTTGTAAACCTCTCATTACCTTGAATTTTCCTTCATCTCATGCAACCCCCATCTCGATTACCCCTTCTTATAGCTCTACGCAAACTATTGATCCTAGTTCACTTACCTCTTCAAGTGATCCTCCTGAATATTTTGAAGAAAATAAAGTGGTTCCTACCAATACCCCGCTTCTTATTTGGGCCCGGGAGACTCTTGAATCCACAGGTTTTGAAATATGTATTTTTTTTTTTGTTACTCGTTGAACTAGATTTGAATTTTCTCTTATGACCAAAGTTTTGGCTACAAATGATCCTTCCACATATTTCTCAAGCTAAGGAAAAAATTTAATGGGAAAAAGAAACAACTACATAACATAACTCAGTAATAAAGAACAAGATTTAGAATCTTGTTCGCATTCCTTTTGGACATAATTTTGATTGGTTGTAAATTCATTATAAGGCAAATGTTTCTGCAGAAGGATAGATTGAGAAACATAAAAACTGGTTAGTTGTACACACATTTTTTTTCAACAAGAAGGTATTGATTATAATGAAATTTTTTCTCTAGTTGCTAAAAAGAATACTCTAAGAACTATTCTTTCTCTTGCTACATCTTATAAGTGGGAGCTACAACACATGAAGATTAACAATGCATTTATGAATGGTGACCTTTGTAAAGACATTTATATGCAATGAAATTTGTTCTCTAGTTTCTAAAATAAACATTGGAAGAAATATTATTTCTCTTGTTGCATCTTATCAATGGAAGGTCCACCAAATGGATGTCAAGACTGCTCTTTGAATGGTAATATTCATGAATACATTTATATGCAAAAACCACCTGGTATTATTTCTGCTCAAACTTCAATTTGGTATGAAAATTAAGTAAGGCTTTATATGGTCTTAAGTAGGCACCTAGAGCTTTGTATGAGAAAATTGATACTTTTTTCTTGAATAATTATTTCAAATGGTGTATATTTCATTACTACATATAGGAAAAAATTCTGACAACGCAGTCCAATGGTATGGTCCATATTGTTGCAAGTTAGAAGGAAAATGTCATTTTTTTGTAAATTTCCCATGTTCATCAGTATTTAGATGATTTATGAAGAAGGCATCAATCTTATGATGATTTTATCTATATGGTTTCGTTCGTCTGGTGCAAAAAATGTAAACATTATGTGTTTTTTTTTTCGATTCACCATCTTTGAATTTGACTAGTTAACGACCGTCAAAATTCCAATGATAAACAAAATATAAATATCCTGCATGTAAGAGATGTTGGGACATTTTTTCTATCATTACAATAATTCTGAAAGGTTATAATGTTTTTTTCACGAGCGATTTTTGTTTTTTTTTATATATTAATGACATAGTGAAAAAAAAAATTGTTTTATATATATATATATATATATATATATATATATATATATATCAAGTTCATTAAAAAAAAGTATAATATTAGATCTAGTTACATGGCCACTCAGTTTTATAACATAAACATCACATACATTTTTTGTGGCTAGGAAGAATGTCAAAAATCATTATATGGGGAACATCTAATCGACCGGGGCTCGATGATGAGAAATTTTATTTCCCTTGCACTCTTTACAGGTGCGCATGTCCAAAAATAATTTCATATGTTACAATAGATAAAAAATTTAGGAATAATGGGCACAATGAATTGTGGAACACATATTGTAAAAATATCTAAATAGATTCCACTGATCTTGTAATGTAGTAAAACCAAATATTGATTCAATTCTACAAATTGCGGAAATCAATTTTGTTCACACAATCACATAAACAAGTAAGAGAAAGAATCAATCAATTACACAACAAAATATGTATATGGGGAAATCCTCAGCTAAAAACCCCGCTATCTGTATATTTCATAAAGTCAATAACATGAAACAATACAATGCTATTTCCCTTCCTGAGAAGCCTCTCCACACTGTTGATTGTCTCACTCTAATCCTACTTTTGATCTATGCAAGTTTGGTCCAATATTTAACCACTTTCTTGCCTCTTCCTGAAAACCGTTGCCTACGTATTCCTGGGCTAATTGAGCCCCTATTAATTAGGAAATTCCCAATTAATGATTGAGAAATACATCCAAGGCTTCCTGATGACCTCATGCATGACCTGTAAAATTTTATAATTACAAAACTAATAGTTATCTTCCCTTTAACCCCAATCTCAGTTGGGCCTTCCTTAGAACTGACATGAAACAAATATTTATAGCAAATTATCAGTTATCTTATTGATCACACTGCACGTGAATTAAATCATATTTAATCCACTAGACCTATGACTAGCTCATCTCTCAGTTAGAACTAGTTAGATTTATTTTAACACAAATACTTGAGTTAACTAATTACAACTCATAAATAACTTAACCAAGGCTCCTAAAAAGTAGGAGACACTCTACATGCCTCTAGTTTTAACTCCAAATCGAATTGGTTGAGCTAACTAGGTATTAATAACTCAGTTAACTCGTACAAGCTATCATTAGATGTGGAATTACAATTTACTTCCAATTTAATTAAGGTAAAATTAAATCAGAAGCCCCCTTGGGGTGCCATTTCAACACTCCCTCTCAACAAGAAACGAATTATCTGCTACCTCGATCCTGTCTCTGTGGAAGTCAAATTTTCTTCTTGACAATGCCTTCATCAAGATGTCTACATCCTGCTCCTTTGTGGGAATGTACTCTAATGACATACTTTGCCTCTGCACATAATATCTGAGATGGTGATACCATATATCAATATGCTTGGGCCTATCATGAAAAACTGAATTAACCGAGAGTTTGATGAAACTCTAGTTATCACAATAAATCACCATTGGATCCATCTGTCAACCAAACAAACCAACAAGTATCTTCCTCATCCAGATGGCCTCACATGTTGCCTAACTAGCATCCATGTACTCTTCCTCTACTAAACTGAGTGAAACTGATCTCTTTTTCTTGTTGTACGAGGAAACTACTGTTGATACTATGCTGAAGATTCCCCCTGATGTGCTCTTCCTATCAGATGGATTCCTTGCCCAATATGCATTGGTGAAGCCTTGAAGCTTCACTCCCTATGTCCATATGTACCATAGACCATACTCTATAGTGCCTCTCAAGACATGCTTTCCTGCCTTCCAAAATATCTTGGTAGGCTTAACCATAGCTTGACTAAGTTGGTTAACTGCATAGCATATGTATGGTCATGTGTTTACCAAATACATGAGTGAACCCACAAACTTCTTGTAGATTGTAGCATCTACTACTTCACCTGAAGTAGCATCCTCCTTCCTCTAGTTTCCTGCTAGAGGAGTCTCCATGGGTTTGCTACCCTCCATGTGGAATTTATTGAGGATCTCGTTGGCATACTTTCCCTGAGATACAAATAGCTCCCCATCTCTTTTCCATATTTCCAATCCTAGAAAATAATTCAAAGCCCCATGTCCTTCACTCAAATTATCCTGCAAGATCCTCTTTGCAAGACTTGATGAGATGCTCATCACCTATCAGTATTATATCATCGACATAAATTACAATAATCAAAAGCTTACCTTATACCACAAGATGATAAATGTTCACATTTTCTTCACTCTTGGTGAAGCCCAACCCAGTGAAATAGCTATCGATCCTGGTGTACCAAGAACAATGTCCTTTCTTCAGCCCATACAATGCTCTATTGAGTTTGCACACATGTGACTCCCTATCTAAGATCTCAAAACCTTATGGCTGCTCAATGTACACCTATTCCTCAATTACCCCATTGATGAAGGTTGTCTTTACTTCTATATGATGTATTTTCCATCGCATCTGTGATGAGAGTGCAAGGATGGGTCTCATTGATGAGTACCTTGCGACTGGTGCAAAAGTCTCATCATAATCAATCCCTTCCACTAGAGAGAAGCCTATGGCCACAAACCTAGAATTTTTCTTGTCCACACTCCCATCTACTGCCTACTTCACCTTGTAGAGCCACTTGGATCCTACAACTAACTTCCCCTCTAGTCTTGGGATAACTTCCTGTGCACTATTTGTGATAATGGAGTCATACTCCTCAACCATGGAATCAATCCAAATTGGTTTCTACGATGATTCCTCAAAAGAGGATGGTTCTATATATACACCTTTTCTCACAAGAGCCATGCATCCAATGTAGTGCTTTGGGTACCTTCTCTGCCTGCACTGTGATGTGGGTTCTCCCATATTCTCTCTCACATCTAGCATCAACCTCTCAAACTCTCTGGTGTGCTTCCTTCCGTCTTAGGATGTATTTGGATGATTAGGCTCTTCCACTCTCTGTACCTCTACTTGTTGTTGCTTCACATATCGAGGTTATTCTTTTGGAGCCAAGAGCTCCTCAAATGCATGAAACCGAAGCTCCCTCTCAAGGGAAATTCACATGGCCTTCTCTTCATCGAATTTCACATCTCTTCTGACCAATGTCATCCTATGTGCTGGTAAGTACACTGAATAGTTATGAGGTGTATCAGTGTACCCCACAAATATCCCCAACTCAACTGTTGGCTCTAGCTTCTTCCTGGAATATTTGGTCACATGGCAATAAAAAGATGAACCCAAATTTTTAAAATGCGACACATTTGGTCTCTTACCTGAAATATATTCCTCTGGTGTACTCATCCCAATTATCCAATGAGGACGTTTGTTTTGCACAAGTAATTCTATCTTGCATGCTTCCACCCACAAATGTAATGGTAGGCTCTGATCATGCAACATATCTCGTGTTGCTCCCACAATATTTTCGTTCTTCCTTTCTGCTATGGGTTATGAGGTGCTATCAATTCCCTTCAAATTCCTTCTTAAGCATGTAAGTTCTTGAATTCGTTAGAGACTTATTATCCACCATTGTCGCTCCTCAAAGCCTTCACCTTATTCCTTGTATATTTCTCGACAAGTGCTTTGAACTCAAAAAACTTGGAGAACGTCTGATATTTCTTCTGCATGAAGAAAACCCAAAAATTTCATGAAAAATCGTCTACAAAAATCACATAATACCTGTGTTTTTCTATGGAAGTTGTCAAGAACAATCCACACACATCTAAGTGAAATCTCTCAAGGATCACCTTTTCTCAGCTTTCCTTATCGTGAAATGTGGATTTGGTATACTTCCCCAATGTACACCCTTTTGATGTATCTCGCTATGCAAGTGCACCCTTTGGAAGTCCTCTAGAAATATGTTGCATGATATTCAAAGTGACATGGTGTATATGGCCTAGTCTCCCATGGATAAATCATTGATGTCTTGACTCTCCACCTTCTCTTCTTTCATGCTGAAGGCAACACAGTCTTCTACATCCAATTTGTATAGGTTCTTTACTCAAACCCCAATATTTTTCACCTATCCGATGGCTTTGTGATGAATGAACACCTTTCCTTCACTAGATATCACATCATAGCCATGATATTCCAACATAGCAACATAAGAAAAATTATTCTTTAAACCAAGAACATACATGATATATTTTAATGTGAGAGGGTTACCTGGCTCTATCTGAAAGATAATTGTACCTACACCGATAGCGCTATACATCCCATCATATCCCATCTCAATGTGCATCTGGAGATCCTTCTCCTCCAATATACTAAAGAATTATTTGTTTCTGGTCATATGGAACGAAGCTGCATTATATAAGTACCACACAGAACCCATCGCCGATGAAACCATGCATGTGATGAGGGTGAAATAAAAGTCAAACTGTGAAGCAAGTGCTTCACCTTCCGCTCTTTTCGATGACTTATTATTGGTCTTCTTGTGTGAACACTTTGTAGCATAGTGTCAAAACTCATGACAGTGAAAACATTTTACCATTGAAAAGTATTACTTCTTGCCCGCCTGAACAGCATATGATTCAGAATGGGATGCCCTCCCTTTTCATTTCTTCACCTTTCCATTCAAGGCACAATTATGTGAAAATTCAAAGTCCTAGATTTGGAATCCTTCTATAGCTAACTGAATTATCTTCACCTACTTGAAAATTACAGTAACAAGTTATTTGTAGATTTCTTATGTAAACATTGAATTAATTACTGCAACAACCTTCACTTAATTAATTTAGATACGGAAATAGGAAATTGAGCAAAAGAAAAACATCACATAGGATACCATTATTTTTGGACAAAGTTCCCCAGAAAAACCAAATGCGGGAAAACCGGTGCAACAAATATGAGGGTTTTATTATTAAGAAACAATAAATCCTAAATACATCTCTGAATTTCACTTCATACAATTCAGTTACAGAGAATATTACTGACAGAAAGATTAGTGATGTTACCCCACACTATCACTGGAAATCCTAGTTTATCCGACCACTAAATGAGATGCCTCTGACAGGCTCAGCGCTGCCTCTGCGCAGTCCCAGCATCAAACCTTCTAGGAACTTCATCACTCAGCTTGTGAATTTATTTGATCCTCATAGATTCGATCTATGCCTCTTTGTCTCACACCCCGGCTCCTGAATTTTGAAATCAATTCTTCAACAAACCCTTTAGATTTCCTCTTTCCCTCTGTGAAATCCCTGTGTATCCCTACATGGCTCTGCGTCGACCTCTCTAGCTCTGTACTGGAGCTGCTGGATCTCTCTCTTCCCTTCTTTGCTGATGATTATCTGGGTGAGAAAAATTTCTCTCTAGATATTGTCTCTACCCCTCTCTCTAAAATATCTGTAGATCGAAGTTTCTCCATGAACACTGCTCACTAAAGAAATTGATCACTTGATACTCTTGGTATATCTTTTTAAATGACCCTCAAGTATTCTTTATAGTCTTCTCATTGAGACTTCAACGATCAAGATTAGATCTCCAATAAACAACTAAGATTACATTTTGAATTAATCTGATTTTCTAGAAGTTTCACCCACAATTTAGATTAACACCCATTAATTAATTTATTTTCCTAAGTTTAGATTTAGGGTCTCATTAAAAATAATTAATTTATCAAATAAAAATGTCTCTAGGTGGAATTTCCCAAAAAAAAAATTATGGGTTATGTGGAATATATGTGTCTAAGCCTCTCCACAAAGTTTGAGACTTAGAGCACATATGATGCTACCACAAATCAACACTGCCTCTTAGCGAGGAATGTGCTCTAGAAAATATGCCCTGATGCACACTGCTCTGAATCTGAAGCATCTCCCTCTACGTTTTTGCTGTAATTGTACTGCTACTAACCCTACACGATCAACGGTGCATCCATATTGCAACTCCCTCTCAAACGATGCATCTACTACTAGCACTACCAATGTGAAATTTGCACTGCAACTTAGTTGCTGAGAGAAACAATAGAAAAACATCCATGAATCTGAACAAGTGTTCAGGATGCATCTCGATGTTGAAACTCTCACTACTGCTAGTCCCACGCTGTCCCTCTAAATAACTGCACTGCTGCTGCTCTGCACTACGTCCCTCTGCACTGTGCTGCTCATATTCTGGTGTTGTTAAATACTACATCTGTCGCTCCAACACTCCTCTGCACTGAATGAAACTCCTCTAGCCTACTACTACTAATCTTGGGATCTTGTAGCAAGGTCATGATCCAAGAGGTGCACTCCTCAAGGATCCTTCCTAACTAAATTTATTGCAAACTTACAGTTCAATATCGCTCCATCTCCCTCTTGGAGATGCATGGCCACTCATGGAATACTCATCCTCTTCGATCTTTGTAGGCGCAACCTTCAGATCATGTTTATCGTCCTTTTCCTTTTTCTTCAAAGGACACTAGGTAGTGTAGTGACCAATTTCACCACACCTGAAGCACTTTATCTTCGAGACATCCTTCTTTCGTCTCTGTTGCTCCTTCTTCCCCTTGGATGCAAGGGCTATGTTTTTACTCCTCCTCCTTCGTCTTCGACCCACTGCTACTGCTACCGTCAAGTTTGCACTTGAATAGGTCCCTGCTTAGCTCTTCTTCCTGAAGATCATCCCACATCTCTTCCTAGATTGGTAAGGTTGCTCTACCTAGGATTCTCTGGACAAACACCTCCACTCTCTTGTGACTGCATTGAAGGCCAACCTTACCATCATGGTAGGCTGAGGTGTGGACCTGATGACTGCTAGCTGATAATGGATTTCCTGGAGCTTTGACAGGAATACATCAATACACTCCCCTTCCTACATCTACATCATCCTCAATTTATGCTTTAAGTACATATTACACTGCTCAAAAGAGCTTTCATACAGTGCTACCAAGGTTTCCCACATCTGCCTAGCAATGTCCTTGTTGGCTATGTGGGACACAATATGATCTTTGACTCAATTAAGGAGAAACCTTTTAGCCTTCGCCATATAAACCATGTACTTCTTCAATGAATCTGGATGTGTAGGGATAACTACTATACTCATCACAAAAATCTTGAGATCGTATCCATGTAGAAGGAATGTAATTCTTGCCTTCCATATTACATAGTTGGAGGCTCCCTCCAATAGATCCTAATCTCTAAGCCCATGAGCTGTCACGGACATCAAGAATGTTGAATCTACTCCATCTTCTTCCCCCTCTATGCAACAATAGACTGGATTACACAATATTTTCGTGAGCTTGTAGATCTGTCACCTAGATCTATTGCTCAAGTCATGAAAAATGGAATTCCTTTGCTAGGAACTCCTTGAGGAAGAAAATTCCCTTATCATGCTTCTTATTTCTCTTATGATGATCTTCTTCCCAGCAAAAATTTTCTACAGAGGAAAATGTGTCCCACCAAATATATGTTGAGGCTCTGTGCTACTCCCTTTGGCTTGAGAAAATCTCAATCTGGAAGCCTTACCTCTTTGTCGACTCACTCAGAGAGAGACTTTCCATGAAACTTCAACCCTTTTGGCATGGACTGTGCAATCCCTCTGGGGATTCGAATTGTTGATTTCTGCAGCTATTCAACCTCCTTCTCAATGTTGTATCTTCTCTTTCTATTTCATCTGTAACGCTCTACAAGCTATGAAACTATGTGAAAATTCCAAGTCCTCGATCTGGAATCCAGCTGCATCTAACTGAATTGTCTTCACCTACTTGAAAATTACATTAAAAAGCTATTTTAAAATTTCTTATGTAAATAAACATTGAATTAATTACTATTACAAAATTCACTTAATTAATTTAGATGCGAAAACATGAAATTAAGAAAAAGAAAAACATCACACATGATACCATTATTTTTGGACAAATGTGCCCAGAAAAACCCAATGCAGGAAAAATGGTGCAACAAATTTGAGGGTTTTATTATTAAGCAACAATAAACCCTGAAGATATCTCTGAATATCACTCCGGACAATTCAGTTATAGTTAATATCACTGACAGAAATATTAGTGATGTTACCTCACACTATCATTATAAATCCCGGCTAATGCGACCACTAAATGAGATGCCTCTAACAGGCTCTGCACTTTCTCTGCACCGTCACTGTGCAGTCCTAGCATCAACCCTTTTTGGCACTGTGTCACTTAGCTTGTGAATTGATTTTCTCCTCATAAATTTTGACCTATTCCTCCCGGTCTCACACCCAGGCTCTTGGATTCTGAAATCCATTCTTCATAAAACCCTTGGGATTTCCCCTCTGCCCAACCTCTGCATTAGCCTCTCTGGCCCTGTGCTAGATGTTCTGGATCTCTCTCTACCCTTCTCTGCTGACGATTCTCTGACTGGGAAATATTTCTCTCCGAATACTGTCTCTTCCCCTCTTTGTAAAATATCTCTAGATCTAAGTTTCTCCTTGAGCACTACTCACTAAATAAATTGATCACTTGATCCTCTTGAGGCATCTTTCCAAATGATCCTCAATTATTCTTTATAGTCTTCTCGTTGAGACTTCAAGGACCAAGATTATATCTACGATAAACGACTGAGATTAAATTTTGACTTGATCTGCTTTTTTTAGAAATTTCACCCACAATTTATATTAATACCCATTAATTGTTTTAATTTCCTAAGTTTATACTTAGGGTCTCATTAAAAATAATTAATTTATCACATAAAACTGTCTTCGGGTGGAATTTCCCAAAAATTTTGAGACTTAGAGCACATCCGATGCTACCACAAATCAATAAATTATCTTCATCATTAGTGTTTGATGAGGATCCATCTCTGTTGTTCCACTCAATATCTTCTTGTACCAATTCAAACCACAATCGCTCCCACTCTGGTATCTTCTCCCTCTGATTCATCAAGTCCTGATATCTATGCTAGCTCTTGAGAAGGCCTAGAAGTGTTAGGCTCACCAAATAATCCTGAGTAACTGTCACCCAAACAGTTCTAAGCTCATCTCAACATTGAGTGAACTTTGTCAAGTATTTTGGAATCATGTCGGCCTTCTCCATCTTGATCTTTCTGAGTTTTTACTTCAACTCCAACTTCTTTTGGTTCTTGTTATTCTGAAACATATATGTTAAGGCCTTCCACATAGCATATGGAATTTCCTTTCCATGGAGGTTCAAGACAATATGATATCAAATTCCTTCTAACAATATCCTTGCATTTTCTTATTCTTCTTCCATGCATCAAGAAGTTGATCATCTGCTGCTACAGGCTAGGGAATATTACTATCTCTGAATGTCTTTAGTATGTTTCCCTTTAGCACCTCCTCCATCCTTTCCTTCCATGCTATGTGTTGTAGCTCCTAGAGACAGCCTAGTGTTGTGATAGACCAGTGCCTAGGACATCTTATCATAGCAAGGAGCATATAGTATAATGTGTGAAGTTTTCAGCTTCAGCTCACATGCTATCTCCCGTAAACTGGGAAATGAAATAGAATGGGATCAAACTCCCGGAAACTGACACAGAAAAGAGGTACTGCAGAGGCAAGATGCAGAACTCTAATACAAAAGCAACAGAAAATTCAGAGACAGTTTACTGTAAAGCGGGCCGATTCAGAAATACTTCACAGACATAAATTATCAGAAGGTGTATGTAATGAAAGATATAATGAGAAGATACTAGTTATCATTGAGCTGATACCAAGATATACAATACCACCATGCATGGGCTTACCAATCTAAGAATCCATACATGATAATAGCATTTTAAAAGCACCCTCCCAAAGCAACTAATATAGCAGAAACACGGTTTAGATGAGTAATGAAACAGAATATCATGCATGAGCCATATTTAAAGTACTTGACTGATCCAAGTATGGGCATCAACTAGGATGAATCCATATCAGAAATCAGTGAGCCACTCGCATTCCAAAACATGATACAGGAAATATGGATGAGATGAAATGATATATTAAATAACATATAAAGGAGAGTTACAGACTGTGAAATACCAAAGACCAGAATCCTCTTTGACAGATAGAACTCCTCCTCACTGAGACCCTATGGGCTTTGAGCCTTCACACAAGAGTTTTACAAAATGTATGCAAAACGAGCCTTTCACTGCATAATTTTCTGATAAAAATTTGGAACCCCTGCAATGCCTTTCTTCATGGTTTTTATAAGAGAAACTAAAACCTAGTAAAATAGGTAGGTGATGAAAATTTAATCATATCATTAAAACAAAATGGTGGAGAAGTGCCCGCCCATACTGCTTGACGGCGTTGTGTTGTTTGTACTATGTTGCCTGCCTTCTAAAATGAATGCACTGGGTGAAAATTTCTTCAGGAGCACGATATAGGGATAACCATACCAACATTATGTCCTTTCCTGAAGGAAAATTTGGCTGAAAGAAGACCTGGAGGGTATTGTTTTTTGTGCATCGTACCCTTTGCCGGCTAGACCCTGAATTAGGATTGAAGATCTTCAATGTTGGACACTGAATTCCTGGATCTTCCACTGATACTCTTTGCCGCAACATTAATGTCTTTATCTACAAAAATCTGTGCTTTGAATAACTCCGGAGGGTTTGATAGATTTTAACCCTGCTTCTTTTAATGAAAGTCATGTCGTAACAACTTCCCAAATATTTCTTCATAAATTTTTCCTCTGGATCATTGTCCTTTGACGTGATCGTGGCCTCTGTAATGGAGGCTATGAGTAATAGCCACCTTCCTTCACTGTTAATCTACAAAACCCACAAACTTGTTAAAGAAAACCATGTATGGAGTGGTGAACACAATGGGGATAATGGCAAGGTTAATGGAAACAGTCATGTAAACTGTGATACGGTGAAACAACGTAGGGTGGCAGAAAAATGTAGCGTGACGATGATGGATGAGCTGATGAACGTTTACACAGCAAAAAATCTCATGAGAAACCTTTGAATATGACCTTTGAATGCATATATTACGAGGGGTGGACGAATGTACAACGGAAAACACGTGGAATGATGGCGTGGAGGAATGGAATCAATGGCGGAGTATGTAGATGATCTGGACCGTTCGATCTCCAGGTGATATCGACGGTTAAAAACACATCGGAGGGTAATGAGATGGTGGGCCAGGGGCACGATGGGCTCGGATTAAGTCTCGTGCAGCTCCGGAGCGCAATGACCATCGGATGAAGGCTCCCAGATCTGACGGTGGTGATGAATATTGTTGTGCGTCTCTGTCTGAACGATAATGCGCGATGGAGAGCGATATTGGGGCTGTACGCTGGTACGCGTGGCAAACAACATATGGAATCGCTGGCCCAACGAGAATTACCGCCCTCCGCCCAAAGGCGGTGCGATGAATACCGGGCAGTTTTGGAACAGCGTTCTTGGGCGCGGGGACCACCAAGGTGGATGGGCAGTGAATCGTTGATCTATGATTTGATCGGACGGTGCATAGGTAGGCTACGGGCATGGCAGAGGCAAGCAAACATCATTCGATCTGCACAGATCAACAGCTCAGGATGCGCCCGATATGCATCGGATAAGTGCCCGTCGAACTAGCACCTAGTCTAGCGACCGGGTTACATGGAGAAAAAGAGCAGAGGGGCAATGGCTGAAGGGGCTATGCCTCAATTATTTTCAAATATGAATTTTCAGCCTTTTATGAGGTGTTTTGGAGGCGAGAAATGGCAGCGATGGGCACAAAAATGAATTTTCGAGTTTGCAAGAGGAAACTCGAAAGATTTTATGCCACATTTCCCATGAAAATCTTATAGGAAGATGATTATGATCAACACTATGTAATTCAAATTTCCCTCAAGGGCATATTTGAGTCTCAATTTAGTGAAAGACATCTTGATCTGTTTCTAGTGCTGAAGAATAAATATGCAAATTCAATGTACCAGTTCAAAACAAACTCTGGTCTCCTCTTATATTGTGATTCCCACTATGATACCATGTAGAAATATCTAAATAGATTCAAATGATCTTTTAATGCACTAAAAGAAAATACTGAATCAATTCTACAAATTGCAGAAACCAATTTCGATCGCACAATCACATAAACAAGTAAGAGAAATAATCAATCAATCACACAACACAAGATGTATCTAGGGAAAGCATCAGCTAAAACCCCATTATATGTATATTTCATAAAGTCAAGAACATGAAACAATAAAATTCTATTTCCCTTCCTAAGAAACCTCTGCACTCTGTTGGTTGTCTCACTCTGATCCTGCTGTGATCTAAGCAAGTTTGGTCCAATTTTTAACCACTTTCTTGCCTCTTCCTGACTATCCTTGCTTACACATTCATGGCTAATTGAGCTACTATTAATTAGGAAATTCCAAATTAATTATTTTGAAATACATCCAAGGCTTCCTGATGAACTCATGCATGAACTCTGCAATTTTCTAATTATACCACTGATAATTATCTTCCCTTTAACCCCAATCTCAATTAGGCGTTCCTTAGAATTGACATGCAAAAAATATTTATAGTGAATTATCAGTTATCTTATTGATCACTGCATGTGAATTAAATCATATTTAATTCACTGGACCTATCACTAGCTCATATCTCAGTTAGAACTAGTTAAACTAATTTGAACTCAAATACTTGAGTTAACTAATTACAACTCACAAATAACTCAACCAGGGCTCCTAAAAAGTAAGAAACACCCTACATGCCTCTATTTTGACCTAAAATTCGAATTGAATGATATAACTAATTATTAATAACTCAGTTAAATCATACAAGCTATCAAAAGATGTTGAATTACAATTTACTTCTAATTTAATTAAGGGAAAATTAAATCAGAAGCCCCCTTGGGGTGCCATTTCAGCAAATATCGTTCAGTTGTAAGTTATTTATGAATCATTATATATTTTTTCTTTATATTAATTATATTAGTAATTTTTTTATTGTTATAATGTTTTTTCTGTAGAATAATTTCATGTGATTTTTTGTAGTTATTATAAAGTCAAGGTGGCCTCCTAGGTATTATGATAGAAATGCGCCAAGTAGTAGTTATAGAAATGATGTTCTACAAGTTTAGGAACATAGATTGAATATTGAAGATCATGATAATGATCCTATGGAAGAAGATGACACTAATAACATAGTTCAAGAGGATGGGACAAATCAATTGATCTAAAATTCGTTCAACAATGAGAATGATGATGTTATTTGTGATAGACCTGTGCTAAAGAAGGAAGGGACACAATTTTATGAATGATTAAGAGAAAATATTCTCTCTGCTACATTGTTGTTGGTGAACTTAAAGGTTTTGAATGGTTTTTCAAACACTTGTATGACACATATCCTAAGGTAAAATGTAATATATTTCATCACATGAAAGGTTGAATTATTTCCTTTTTTTAGTGTTAATTATTGTGTAAATTAAGAGTGCAATATTTATGATTAATATTCTTCATAATAACTGGTATCTCATTTGTCTTGTTTGTTGCATAATATGTTATATTTATTTATTTAATTATATGTACTTATCACAGTAGTAATTATGTGTAATTTCAAACAATTAGGTAAGTACAAAGTTAAAGATATGAATGTATATATCGAGCCTCTTATTGACAAGTTAATGAAGTCATGGGCCGACATCAATCTGTATGATATCTGTAAGCCAATAGGGAAAATGAAACTTCAATTCCATGGAAAATTTATGATGCCCAAGGACTAACACATTAAGTGTGGTATGTAATGTTCCATTTCACTTTAGTAGTATATAATTATTTCATTTAGATCATATCATGCATGTTTTTTAAATAATATCTTCATTTATAATGGACATTAATCCATCTCTTGCAGGCCCTCGAACAAAGGGTAAATTTTGCATGTCCAGTTTGTGGTCCTAAGATGAAACCTTGTTGTTCAACAATTTTAGGGAAGTAAGTGTTTGATAAGTATATGCACTTCATCTCTAAGAGCCATACGTATTGTGCTACTGAAAAACATATTTTCAATGGGAAAGAAAGGACTATACTAAAACCATGAAGAATGGCACCTCATCTATGGAAGTTGGAATATAACATAAATCATTGTGAAGGACATTGTTATCTCTTAGATAAAACCTAGTTGTCAGGGAAAAACTCTAAGGTAGCATAAAACCTATTTGAGGTTGAAAGTTGGCCTTTCAACTTGGAGAGGGATCTCTCCTTAAACTCAACTACTCTAGGTCACTATAGTAGTAGGTTTACACATTTAAGTTCTATGGATAGATTTGTTTGAGAAACAATGAAATCTGGTTGCACTATGTGGAAAATACACCATTGGGCATGGAGCCTAAACCCTATCAAGTGATGCTACATATTTAATGAGCAAACACAAAAGCAAGGTAGCAATATTTCCTTTGACAATTTAAGGAATTGAGAAGGAAAATGAAAATAAATCAGCATTACATTTAAATGGAAACACAATTACTAATGATGGGGAAGCAAAGAAAAGGAGCATAAATGAATCCCAATCTCTCACACTCATCTTTCCAGAAATGAAGAAATATTTAAAATAGAGAATATAGACAAGGAGCTACAACACAAGAATTTCTGCAAGTGCTCATGAAAAATTGTATATATTTAAGATCTGCTCAACTATTACACAAGGATGCTATGTTTTCAAATAGACACCAACCTTGTTTCATTTTACAGAACCTGTCTTTATAGAAAATACAAAATAACTAAAAACATGTTTCTAGCAAAGCTTTAATTACATAGTCTAAAAGTCACATCGTACATCTCAAATACATGCATATAAAACTTTCCAATCCTAGCTGAATCTAAAGATCATGTTGTTGCTAGAGTCATGGCTAGAGATAAGAATCACCAAGTCAAAATTGGTGAGGTTGAATCCATGTCAACAACTGTCCATGATCTTTTTCCTCACGAATTCCTGAAAAATAGGGTCTAGAGATCCCTTTGAAACTCCAAAACCATGAGAGCTATTTGAAAACTGAGAGAGGTTTTTTTTAAATGGGCCCATTGCAAACAAAAAAATATTTCGATTTTGAAAAAATTGTTCTCATTTGTTTGGAAATAATTCTCACAAATTATTGTGTTTCACAAGAAAAAACAGAGTTTTAAACTGACCAATATTTTTACAAAATTGCGTTGCTACTATGGTTGTCAGCGCAATTTCCAATTTTTATTTTCAAACACACGATAACACTGATACTCACATTTTCAATGCATTTTTTTTTAATTTTCAAAACTTTAGTATTGCTGAAACTCCTGTTGTTAGCATTTTAAACATGTTTATTACAAATTTGCACTAACACTCCCATTGTCAACATTTTAAACCTGTTTATTACAAATTTGCGCTGACACTCCTATTTTCATCACTTTAAAAAAGTATAGACTAAAAAAATGTGACAACAGACATGATGGACTTCCACGAGGAATGAAAATTTATCTCGTTCAATTCATGGGGTTGCCCCACTATGAGAACATAATAATAACCCATTTGTTTGATAAAATGCATATCAGGAAGAACGTGACAGAAAATTTATGGAAAATAATAGATGGCAGGAGGGATAAAGAAAAAATCCTCAAAATTTTTAATGACATTGTGGAAGCGAATCATGCAATTAAAAGTGGGATAAGATCAAATAACGATGGAGAAAAAAACAACCTTCCATGGTTATTGACAAAGAAGCAAAGCAATGATCTAAAAGAGGTGATTCAAATAATTAAATTTCCCACAAGATGTTCTTCAAACATAAATAATATTTTACAAAGAAAGGTTGATTTGGTAGGGTAAAAACACATGATTGGCAGATCTTCATTAAGGTAATTATTTTGGTATATATATTTCTATATTGGTATCTATAAATATTTATCTTTTTATCATTTTATCTACTTTGGATTAAACAAATAATGTTTCATTTTTATTGTTATAGTATGTTCTACCTCTATCTCTCCTAGACGACTTCGACAATAACATCAAACAAGCTATATAGTGATATTGGAAATACATGAAGTAAGTAGCGATTTATATGCTGAGTGTTTTTTAAATTAGTTGTTCAAATTAATGACATGTGTTTTACTTGTAATTTAATATATTATGTTTTGTTGAAACATGTTGTTTTCTTGCATCATCTGTAGATGGTTTTAATCTAAATAAATACATAAAAATGGTATAAGGCATTGGAAGAGAGAAATTCCTTGACTAATGTGTGAAATGAAAAGGTATCTACCTCTAGAATTTTTCAATGCACAAAAACACTATGTTATACACCAAGTTTAGGAGATTGTATTATGTGGATCTGTATACACAAGGTCAACATGGATGGTGGAGAGGCACTTGAAATCATTGAAGGATTTGGTAAGACAAAGAGCATGTCTTGAGGGTTCTATGGTGGAGGTATATATGGCATATCAATCCATAGTGTAAATTAGCCAATATTTTCCTATATTAGTTGCAAATATGCATGTGGATCGCATTTGGGATGTGAACTCCATCAAAAAATTTGAAGGGGAGCACTTGTTCGGGAAAGGTACAGTGAAAAAAGTGAGAGGTAATTAAATATTTAATGTGGATATTTATAATACACACACACACCCACACACATATATAACTTTTCATTTTTGTGTATATCATACTTATCTATTTTTTATTCTTTCATAAATTATTAATATTGACCATGGTAACTAGTATTTATTTTAGAATTATGATTTTATGATACAATTTCTCAAGAGTAGGATGCACTACATTTATACATTTCAAAAAATCTTGATTGGATGATGCCATGGATTGAAATATGTGAACAATGTTATGGTTCATTATCATGGGGAGGGGTGTCTGCATTTGTTAGAGAAGATTTTTGTGCCTAAGATACCAATTTTACGCAGAGGAAAATTGATTTAGAAAATGGTTTGAAAGATAAAAAAGAAAGCATGAATTTTCACCCTACAATATTTTATTAAGTTATTTTATAAATATTATTAATGTGAATGTAGGTGTGGTTTTTTTCAAATAATTTCCAAGTTATATGAATATTCTTATTAATTGATAATGCCCTTTTTTATGTGTTTTGCATATTTCAGTTGAAACACCACAACGCTATGTGGTACAATGGCCGTAAATTTCACCTCAAAAAATTGGATGAAAATAGAAAATATTATGATTGTGGGATAACTGTAGTCTTCCAAGTCACTAATGTTTCCTATAGAAGTGACACACGTCAACAAGGCTATGAAAAATGATACTATGGGTATTTGGATGACATACTTGAGTGTGACTTTGATTCCTTCAATTTGGTTTTGTTCGATGTGAAATGGAATAGGCTACGAATGAATGAATGTGATATTGATAGAACTGTTACTCAACATGATAATGGATTTACCATGGTTAATACCAGTTCATTTGAGCCAAGATTAGATCACTATTTTATTCCAACCCAATGCGAACAATTATTTTACTTAGAGGTTCTAGGTAGAGTAGGTCAATCATATGTTGTTAGATATGATCCAAGAGGATGACGGATAGAGTATAATGTAGCAGAAGAAGTTGATACTTTTCAAGAGGATGATGATGTAGAGGAGCGGTTAGTTTATCATGTGTCAGATCACAAATATGTTGAAGTGCACATATATTTTTGAATAGATAATGTTCTTGATGAAGATGATATCAATGATTTTTTGTCAGATGAAGTTGATCCAAATGTAGGAGATAATGTTCATCATGATGATGTGATTATTAGAAATTATAAATTGATGATGATGTTGAAATGGATGATCATTTCAACGTCATTTTTCAACCAAATGACATAAATATTGAGTTGGATGAAGAAAAATATTAATGATATAGAAATGTATGAAGTGTGCATTTATATGTTTTAAGTTGCTTGTTATATTTCATTTAACTTAAATTTTTGTTTTCTTAGTAATTTATATATATTCTTGATTCTTAATGTGTTGCTTTCAAATAGTTTATAGTAGATAAATTAGGTATTGGGAATATTGAGCATGATGTGGGGGGGGATATACGCTTTCACCTTCATTTGGTTGGCCTTGTTCAATAGAGAATATTATATTATTCTTGAAACCAAGAGAAGCTCATTATTTGCACCAATCTCAAGCTTGTTGTCATGAACAATTCATGAAATAATTTATTATATCTCTCTTATGCTCCTGCTTCCAATATAAATGTTAATGAGTACCCATGAGTGCAGAAATGATGACTAAGAACCAATTTTATGCTCCTATATCAAGCTTATTGTTACCAATTGTCGGCCCACCTTCGCTAAGGACCAATCCAGTGCTTAAAATTTATTGATAATTAATGGATGAAATGATGCTCTAATTAATTGATCCCACACATAATGACCTATGAATGTGGAAAAATGTTGATTTCTTTTCAATTTTTTCTTGTACACACTAAAATTTGACATAAATATAGTATATGCATACATTTATAGTGTGGGAAGGTTTCAAGACTCAAATACGACTCACAAAAATAATTCGACAATCAAGCGAGATCACCTAGATTTCGCCATTTTGCTTCACCATGAACAAGGAGAGAGAGTTATTTGCAGAGATTTGTCAAATATGAAAGTCTTATTAATTGATTGTCACTAATTTATTCTTTTTAATTTGCTGGCTTGAGGGGTCTTGACCGAGGTTTAGAGTCTATCGCACAACCAAAAACCCTCCAACTATTGGCCCTTTCGGTAATGACATGCTTGCGTAGATCAAAGTCCCACCTGAAGCAATATGGGGGGTGTTGGAACTAGGTTTCCGCACATTGAGGAAGGAAATAATGTAGTGGCCATAAACAGATTGATTGTAGACTTATATAGATCTTAACAGATATGCACAATTTTATAATAATACTTATCAGATTACAAACATAATCGTAGATCACTTCGTCGCATATATATCATAAAAGAACTAGATCTGGATCTATATAATGGGTAATAGCTTAAGCAGATTCATCAACCATCAATATAAATTCATGCATAAATAATAGATGTATTCACGCAAGTACAACTAAGCATAACATAAGTAAAGCAAAATTAAGACAAAATAGTAAACAGATAACTCAGATAGTTGATACAATGTTTCTTCCAAAATCAATCCTTCTATTAATTCAGAGCAATTCAGTACATCAGACTTTCCCTTACAGTTTACCCTTCCGTGCACACAAATAGGACTAGGTCTCTACAAACATAGTTAGCAAAAGCCTTTCTACCCAACCCAAATTGAAACCCTTACAAAAGTATCACAGATGCATAAAAATTCAGATCATAACATGAATAATGATTGAATACTTCTTTAGACTAGATATATCTATGTATATAAATATAACACGTAGATACTATGGTCTTAAACCATGGTTTGAGGCCCACAATTTACCCTTAAAAAGTTTTTACATCAAAATAGGGACTTTGACTTGCCCCAAAGCCCCTTGACCTATCTGTGCAATGCGCATATAAACAACTTATACAAAAAGATACTAAAAAGTGTACCCATTAGGGGAATTTTGAGGTCTAAAATGGGCCTCCTAAGGAAATTATAAAATAATAGTGGAAATAATAAAATAAAATTTGATGACATCATCAAATTTTAGAGGGAAAAAATAAAAAACTTCTTTTTAAACTCGTATTTTCAGCTTAACTCCCAAATTGTTTACTCAAATTTTGAGCAGGAGTACTCGTTGGATGCAAAATTTAATTCCTCATCCAAGGAGTACCCATGTTTCATAATTTCGATGGACCCTCCTAAGTGAAAATTGAGAAATACATGAAAAACATGATTGCAACCACACTTTTTCATGTATTTCTCGTTTTTTGCTTAGCAGGGTCCATCGAAAGTATGCAACATGGGTACTCCTTGGATGAGTAATTAAATTTTTAATCCAACGAGTACTCTCACTTGAAATTTGAGTAAACACTTTGGGAGATCAGTTGAAAATACGAATTGTAAAAGTAGTTTTATTATTTTATTATTTTTAATCTTTTTACCCTTTTACTTAAAAAATGGTGAATCATAAAGTTTATAAAGTTTATTTTGGTTGTAAATTTTTCTTAGGAGGCCCATTTTAGACCTCAAAATTCCCCTAATGCTAGGGGACTCCGCTCAACCAAGCCCCCAACACAAACATGTGACTCGTCCTGAGTCACTGTGGTGTATATTCCTTCATCCTATCTTGGAGCACATTGACATAATATTTGAGAGGGAGCACCATTTACAGACTCTACACAATAACTCCCTACGCTTGAAGAACCAACTTCTCAGTGGTGGGCCCTTCAATGGCCAACTCGATACTTCACTGCGTTTGTTGAATGACCTTCAAGGTGTTGTCCAAAGTCTGTGAGAGCTGAAGAGCCTCCTCTGCCCATGGCTGCATTCATGCCTCCAACAGCTACTCTTTGCGATGCAAGTCCTCAATATTTGTCTGGATAAGTCATCCCTCCTGTAGGCAGGTGAGGCATTGTGTAAGAACCAAGGTAGGTTCTACTATTTGGATCTCAGAAAAATGTTGTTCCTTTATGCGCAGCTCATTGCGTAGCTGCTGTACTATCGTGTCATTCTGAAACGAATTCTAGACACCCATAGCCTCATCTAAAAGCATATCACAATGCATAACTGTGACAACGATATTGTTAGTGGCCTGCTTTACTTTGGCAGCTCACTAGTCTCTGAATTCAGGTGGAGTTTTTGGCTGCAACTTCATTTGTATATCAGAAATTTGATGTTCAAACTTGACTTGCACGATTTGTACTTCAATGCGCGAAGCCTTCAATGTGGCATCTAGTCCTTCCAATTTCTCTTCCGGGGTGGTTGTGGCTAGGACTGTTGGTACTTCACTGCATACTTGGTGGATTTTCAGTTCGAGCGCAACGCACTGGGCTTCGGCTGCATGGAATGCTTCCTCCATTTCTTGTTGTTTCTGTTATGCTTCCATGGCCTGCTTCTTTGATTCCACAATAGTTGTGTGAGCATTGTCACGATTTTTCTCCGATTCATTCTCTTTATCTAAGTCAATAGTCTTATCAGTTTTTTTCGGCATGGTCTCTTTCTCTGTCAGCTTCTCAGTCGTTTTATCTGACATCTTCTATGGCTGAGTACCAGTGCATGACTTTTTTGATGTTTTAAGAATGGATGTGGATGCACCAAGCTCTAACCATGTTTGTGGCCATTCTGCAGTGATGAAAATTAGATAATCCTTCATGACTAGGTATGGTAATTCATACTAGACTCCCTTGACTGCGCCTTTCCCTTCGATATGCATATTATGGAAAGTGGATTTGAAATCCGCTATCATCTTATACAGATCATAAAGTGTTGGAAACAACATCAACTTATAATGCACTGCTTGATAGAGTGAGGCATCGAACAACACCCCAAAAATATTATTCTCCATAATGTGCATGGGGTCTGATGAATTCCAAAGTGTCGTGAACCGTGGGACCTCACACATCTAGGGCTCTATCTAGGGAAACTAGGTTTCCTCAAGGTTCTTCCAACTAATTAATGAAATCAACAATAGCAGCCAAGCATAATGAAATTTCTTTCCTTCTTCCTATACTTCGCGCGCATTCTCCATAAATTCCTTGCACAAATAATGTGACCAGTTGTAGATCACTCCCTTTTCACATCGTCCAGCGAGAGAAATCACCTACACGGACACCTCCTTCGGTCTACATTTGTGCACCATCTTGCAGACCAAGATGAACGTTCTGAACTGAACAACAGGGTCATTTATCTCACTCACCACAAATTCCCAGATCTTGTGCAAGACTTAGTATTTGGATTTGATATTTTTTGTGACAACTTTCTCTTGCGCTTTGCCTCCGACATTAGCCATTGGATTTTCACCCTGATCAGGTAGACCAATGATCCTATGGATTAGCGCAACATCAATGGGAATGCGCTCTTCCAACCACAGTGTATCATCATGCACGATCACGAGCAATTGCTGGACAAATATATCATTTATTGTGTTTCCTCCAAAGTGAAGGATCTATAGTAAATTCAACATGCCTGCCTTATGCACACCCATATATTTGGCTATAGGAACATGATTCCACCTTCATACTAGACATGGTCTAGGTAGAGCTCTGGTGCAAGTTTAGGAATTTTATCCACATCTATAATGTCCCAATCCTCCATTCTGAGATGTAAAACTTTTTAAAAGATGTCACCTTCCATCGAGATTTTTTTCAGGGATTAAAGGCATATTCATGCTCACTCGCACCTTGTTGAGATATTTGGGAACCCTTACTCATGGTATGTGCGGTGTGACATAGGTCAACAACCATGAGAATGGGGCCACTTCTACCACATCCTCGTCTTCCTCCATAATTGTCTTGGGGAGATCCATCATTGGTATTTTCAGGTGCTTAGCCATAGTGGAGAGTAGCTTCAGAGTCTTTTCCCTTGGGGATTTCCTTATTCCATATGTTTTCCCCTTGTTAGACTTCATGGGTGCATGTGTTTCAGAAATCGGTGCAACACGGACCTCTGGCGCAACAGGGTCATGTAACTGTCATATTGGGTGGAATTATGTAATCCAACCCTCTATGGTGCAAATCTTACTCGAATCCCAGATCCAAACCAAACATGGAGAATGAGTGTGCAGCAAAAATCAAAGAGCTCAACAGGGAAAATTTTAAGAACCCCCCTAAATTTATATGTATAATAAATGGGTGAATCCCCATGATACATAGTAAAAATGGAAGGCAATTTTATTAATAAAATAATATGTATATATAATTTTTTTAGCAAATCTCTCACGATATTATATTATCTTGTAAAATCATGGCGAAACACCACTACAAATGGCGAATCACTACTACAAAATGGTGAATTGTTGTCTAGTGGAGTTCAGGGTGTTGATTCCAATGAAGATATGGTAGTTGAACCAAGGGTTGAAGGAAGTGAATCATCGAGACCAAGCATGGCACATGGTAACTCGTGAGGGAAGTAGTTCTCATGTAGTTTGGAAAATGTGTTCTTCTAGTTATGCTAAGTGTAGTGTTGTTTGTCATGCTACTACTAGCATTGATATTGAGGTTGGAGAGGAGTTTGAGGAGTCCTCGAACTTTGAGGCAAATGATGTTTATGTAGCACCTGGTGATGATCCCATGTGTAGTAGTGGTGATGAGTTTGGTTAGTGATCATGCAGGCAACAAAATATTCAAATTTAAACAGACCCATTACAAAAAATACATGAAGAGAAAACTCTAGCAAAAATATTGTCGTGTGTTGGTCGCTTTAATTGTTTTCACAATTCAAGCTCCACATAAAATGTCAACCCGAGGAATTATTTTTATTCCAAAGACAATCACGCACTGGATATGCTCAATTTCAAAAGCAAGAACAATGTTGTAGTAAAAGCCACACAATTACCAATCATACAAATCTAATTATTCACACTCTGTTTAATCAAAGCTGAAGTCAATTATACTATAGCAGAGGTAATTCCTATGTTGCAGTTTAGAATTCAAATAGAAGGAAAATCAATCTGCAAGAAAGGAAACCAATCAACCATAATAGGAACAGGACCCTATTCCTTAATTAAGAACTTCAGCACCTGTTGCCTAACACTAATCACTATGTAGCAAGGATAACTCAAGAGACCAAGACCCTATTCCCATGAACAGGAACCTTCAGCACTTGTCTCCTGTTTCTAATCACACTGCAGGAAAAGAAAGGCAATTAGTGGGAGCAGGACCCTATTCCCTTGCACAGGAACCTTCAGCACCTGCTTCCCAGCATTATACATTCAAACATATAACAGAAATAGATTTCTCAACTTCTTAGGAATGAATGTACTGAACACATGCAGCGTTAAGGAAACAGAATATTCAATAACTACAAAACTGTGTAACTGATGTCTCAGCAACAGAATTAAAGTAAAGTGCAAACAGCATAAAGAAATTAAACAAACTACAGAGACAGAAGGGTGAATCTTGTGAGGAAGGCTGGCCCTTTGCCTCTCACAAGATTCCCCAGGGAAAGAATTAAATTGGAGCGCTCAAAAGAAGATTTTATTCATCTGTCAAGAGAAATGATACATTACAGATGGAGTCTAGCTCCAGTCTCTTAAATACAATGTTCTCCTGTAGCTTTCAAACTCGAACTCCCTTCTAATGATGATGTCTCCTCTTTTTAAAGAGGAGACATCATTTACAATTACATGAGATCCAGTCTACGTTTATCCCAATTCTGTTCTTCTTTCTTAAAACAGGACTATTCTGTTCTTCTGTAAAAAGATATTGTTACAACAGATACAACAAGAATGCTATCTTCAGAATAATCCGTGTAACCACGTCTTCATGTTGTTGCCATTGTTCCACAAAATACTCTTCCAGAATCGCAAATTACGAATGATGAAATTTGCGTGCTTGCTGGCTGTTTCAGCAACGAGGTCAACTGTTTCAGCAATGGAGTCGGCTGTTTCATCAACGAAGTCGGCTGTTTCAACAACGGCCGATTGTTCCAGCACAACATATAACTTATCTGCGATCTTTTAGACTTATGTTAGCAACAATCCACTTCGATTAATGATAAAATATAAGAGTATTATGGAATTATATGTAAACAGATTAAACATATAATAAAGAAGAGGATTTTATATACCTTGGGATAAAGTAAATGAAAATGATAATGGAATCATGGTTATAAAGATAAGATAGTGTCAAAGTATATAGTAAAAATGCTACATAGTGGAGTCCTAACATCCCCCCCAGCTGAAAATGTTGCATGTCCCCAGGAAACTCCTAGTCCGAGTCAGAGTCTGAGTACTGATTCTGTGCATGCAAATTTCTCAAGCAGTAGCTGGAGAAGGTGGCATCTGAAGGAGCTCGGAATCCTCTATTATTCTGAAAATGCTGCCATGCTAAAGCTTCATCTCTGCCAGCCAATTGGTAGTGACATTGATATTTCTCTGAAGGCAGCCATAGAATTGGAAAGTGAAAATGGTAACCAATCCAGTTTTCTCCACAATGTCGAATGCATCCGATGTAATTAGGTACCCTGGAAAGTGCCGCTTGAAGATTGTCAGGGTTAAAAGGGTGATAATCTTGTCTTTCTTTACATGCCTGCTGCCAAAACATAGTATTGGCCTTCAATGCAGCAGTCCCTTTTACTCTGATTTGCTGTTGACACTTAAAAAGTGTTGAAGCCTGTAGTTGTTGCATGTACCTATGCATTCCTGGTTTCTGTAAGAATTGGTGATATTGTGCTATAAACATGGCTGGACTTAAAGTTTCTGGTCTAATCCAAAGGAGCCTATTCTCCTCATTATGACTGCTTGCAATAAACGCAAATCGCTAAGTGAGCCGACACAAAAAATGAAACAAAATGCCCTATTTGCATATCAATTAGTAATTGGAATAAGATTAACTCTTTCTATTGTCGAGAATACCTCATTATGAAGGTAAAGTTCACATAGCAAATGCTGATCACTTTCAGGGGCCTCAACAAAAGTCTCAACAAATTGTTCTGAAGTAAGCAATCCATGAGGTCTGCCATCCTTTATTGCTTTTAATTGAAAATAAATTAAACATTCAGAAAGGAAAAGAGAGTAATTTACAGAGGGTTTGCGGGTAGCCCTCAACTTCTGCACTAATGAAAACATCAAGGCCATCTTTTCCTTTGATTCCTTGACTTCCTTCTTGGAATCCCTGAGCTGTTGCAACGTCTGTTCCCAACTATCCCAGTTGGCGTACATGTGATTCTACCATGCTAACTTGTGCTGATGTAATATTGTATCTTGTTCTTCAGCATACTGTTTCTTCCATTTGTTCATCAGTTCTAATTGATTCCATGGCAGGTTCTGTGTCCTGGCATTAGAAGTGCTAGGTTGGGACATTGTTTGAGTGGTTGCATTGACTGACTCAGGGAAAGATACCTGTGGTTGTGGTATTGTCTGAGTGGCTGAGCTAACTAGCTCAGGACAAGATGTCTGTGGTTGTGTTTCTGTCTGAGTGGCTGCACTAACTAGCACAGGGCGAGATATCTGAGGTTTAGTTTCTTCTTCTACACTTTTTGAGGGCCCTACTGGTTCTTGTGGAGCAGTAGGGCATCCTTCTTTTATTGCAGCTGATGTAGATGTCTCAGATACTTGAATTTTAACTAGTTTGTAGCCTGCCTGCTGGTAAATATTACCACACTCATGGCACATGTATTCCCTGCATGGTTCCCTATTTTGTGATGATGCTGTGTGTGCTAGCATATAGAGATTCAATTCTCTATCAAAGGCTTATCGTGCCATGATTAATTCATTCTTATAGGCTTCTAGCTCAGACTTTAAAAACTGATTTTCTTCCAATAAAGATGCCATAGTATATGAACCCTGTGTGTTGGTTGATTCTGCTAGGGTTGTCTACTGATGCACAGCCGTAGCTGGTTCTTGTGGAGCAGCTACGGCTGGTCTCCCTGTATCATCGTGCTTGGTGTATGATTTTTGTACCACAGTGGTTGGTTCTTGTGTTTTAGCCTCTGGGTAGGTGACTGGTTCTTGTGTGACAGTCATTGTTTGGGCCATAAACGATGTTGTATTATCCCGAGGCACTGGTTCTTGTGTGGCAGTGCCACCGGACGAGACGGGTTGGGGGATTTGAAATGGGGGTGAAGATTGGAGTTTTAACAGAATAGTGGCGGGGTCAGGGGAAATGGGAGTAACTCCTGTTTCAATGTATCATCTTCATATTTTCCTTTAGGTAGGAAAGCGCAGAAATCATCGTCTTTCCTTTTCTTCAGGGGAAGATTCTTTTCCGGGGGAAGGGCTTTCTCGGAAGTAAAAATTTTGATTTGGGCCTTGTTCGACGTTTTGAGACAGAACGTCGTTATTTTCTTCCTTTTTTCGAGTAGGTGGGGATGGGGGTGTTAGAGAGTCATCGCTAGGGGATAGAAATAGTGGGAATGGTTGACTCTACTAAGTGGGATGAACTGGGGTTGGTCAACTAGCTCGAGGATGGAATTACCGGGGAGTCCGGGACATCATCCGCCTGCTCCTTACAAGGAATCTCGTGAGTTTTCTGGGAGCTTTCAGCTTGTTGGGGTTGTTAACTCCGCCGAGGAATTTTGTATACGGAGAAGAAGGAGTGATTATTCAGAGGTTTGGCCGAGCAAAACCCTCCGAATTAACAATTATATAAATGATGATGGGTGAGGATAACAATGGGAATTTAGCCCGTCTGCAATAATAAGACATGTTTTTGATACAACCAAGTAGATAATAGGGAATATTAAGTAATCGACCATTCCTTAAATGATTCATCAAAACGAAATCGTGCTGGTAGACTACCTGGTAATGCCCTTCACATGTCAAGTAGTGTTTGATGAATTCTGCTACTGTCGGCCATGGTCAAGGAAGTGAATGCAGACTTACTCCGCGGCCCTTAAGTTCAACTGGTTCATCTGGACGAAGGAAATCTTGCTATGCATTTAAAATCACTTGCTTCCTACTGAACCAACGAGTCCCAATAGCTGGCAGACCTGAAACTTGAACTATGTCCTCCTCTGTAACTGAAATGCGGACGCCTTGAACCACTGAGAAATTCCCCTGAAGATTTTGTGCAAACTCTAAAACCTGCTCCTGATCAAATTCTCCTAATCGTTCAAAGTATGCTGTCCATCCTGCTTGTTGGAAAATTTGATAGGCTTCTGGGAACATTTGAAGAAGATTCATCGAACCGGGCTCGTGTCTGATAGCCGATCCTCCCATGGCTGCTAGCTTGAGTTATATGTAGAGGCACAAACAATATTTAAACACAAAGTGCTGGTCAAGCTAATTGTTGCAACAGAGGATGCAGAGTCTCAATGATGGCGGAAGTGGATATGAAGAATGACGGAGGATTGGTTAATGTGAAATGATTATTCAGTTTTCAAAATTCCCCCCCCTACGTATGGTGCAATGATGATTGGGCGTGTGGAGATTGCAACCATTATGAGCGAGATCCTCTCTTTAATATAATTTAATTGCATTACATTAAAACCACATACCTTACATTTTTGCCTTTGGTTTAATAATTCGAAGTGTAGAGTGCTTTAGAATGGCTTAATAGACATGGAAGAATCTGTAGATTTCTCTGAGATTTAGAACAGGAGTGTAACAGGATCTGCTCGGTACTGAATAATTTTTCACCCAAAGGATCTGAAGCGTAAAAGTGGAGAACTAAAAATCTTGTATAGCAGGAAAGAAATGATTCTTTAATGATGAAAATATGAATGACAGGTTGCTGAAACTGGTGTTTCAGCAACGAAAAAATGAATGACGCGTTGCTGAAATTGGTGTTTCAGCAACAGGAAAAATCAGGAAAATGGGATAAATGACTTGGGTTTGAAACAAGTGGGGGAAGTGTTTGATAAGGGATAATTCCAGCAGTAAGGAATAGGAAATACTAGCTGAAGGATGATATTTCAGGAATGGTAGAAGTGGGAAAAATGGGGAAAAGGGCAATAATGTAGAAATGGGATGAAGGGATATTACTAGGAAATGGGGTAAAATGAAGGGAACAAGCTTCTTGTGATTGAAGCTTCAGATCTTCTTATGATGAATCTGTCCTCCTTAATGAGCTTTTCCAGAATCTGCAAAATTGAATTGTAATATGCCAACCCTTGACAGGGATTATTAGTTTAAATCTAATCTAATCTAATACTAAAAAACAGTGCAGAAAATTAAATGTTGTGAGGAGTAGAAGACTCTCCTAGAAAAAGATAATGAATATCAGTCATGCAAGCAGTCTTGAAATCCTCTTTAGAAATAGGGCACTGGTATAAACGAAGCCTATGACCATTGACTAGTAGAGGTGTTTTAGAATCATCAATTGTTAAAAGTCTTACCGTTCCATTACAAAAAACAGCATCTACCTCATATGGTCCAAGCCAACGTGTACGTAGCTTACCCTGAAAATTTTCAAACCGAGAGTCATACAATAAGGCCCAATTAACTTTTTGGAACTGCTTGTGTTTGATAATTTTATCATGCCACTTCATTCTATGTTGTTGAATCATGGTTGTTTGGTGAATGGCATCTAATCTCTTTTCATCCAACTCAAGAAGCTGTTGCAACCTAGCTGTCTGCACATCATTCAAATCAAGATTAACAGCTAAAGCAGTTCTTAGAGTTTTGATTTCAAATTCCACAGGAAAAACAACGTTTTTACCATAGACCAATTCATAGGGAGAGAAACCTGTAGTGTTTCTCCAAGTAGTTATGTAAGCCCATAATGCTTCAGGCAGCCTTTGAGACCAATCCATCCGGTTGTCCTTCACTGTTTTAGTTAGAATGGCTTCTAATACTTTGTTTGTGCTTTCCACCTGCCCATTGGCCTGGGGGTGATATGGTGTAGTCATTCTATGATGAATATGATACTTCTGAAGGGTAGACTTAAAACCATGAGAATTGAATGGAGGTCCTCCATCTATGACTAGCTCTCTAGGAATTCCAATTCTAGTGAAAATTTCTTCAAATAAGAAAGCTAGGACAGCCTCTTCATTGGCTCTAATAAGTGCTTTGGCCTCCACCCATTTAGTCATATAGTCTATACAGACTAATATATACGTTCTTTGATTGGATGGAGGGTTAATGGGTCCTATGAAATCCAAGGCCCATCTTTCAAATGGTTCAGAAACTACCTGGGGGTTTAATGGCATTTGGTCTCTATGATTGGGTTGACCTACCCTCTCGGGCAAACGTCACAAGCCCTTATATTATTTCTTTGCATCCTTAAATAATGAGGGCCAATAGTAACCCAACCTCAAAATTTTGTGTGATGTTACCATATCATTAAAATGCTCCTCCACAAGGGCCATCATGAAGCTTTCGCATGTCACACTTCATCTTCTCTAATGCATCTTCAGATTTCCTGATCAAGCCCAGTGTAGAAAAGACACCCACTTATCCAGCTATACCTGGCACTTTGTTGAACAATTCTTATTTTTTCTCTATATGACAGGTGTGATGGTAATTTTCCTGCAACCAAATAATTAGCAATATCTGCATACCATGGAGAGTGAGCAGAAACTGCAAGAAAATACTCATCAGGAAAAGAATCATCTACTGGAATATCATTGTCAGTTTTTAACCGTGAAAGGAAATCAGCCACCACATTTTCTTTACCAGGCCGATCTATAATTGTGATATCAAATTCCTGCAGTAATAATAGCCATCGGGTAACTCTAGAATTTGTAACAGATTTTTTCAATAAATACTTAATAGCTGAGTGATCAGCGTGGACAAAAGTAGAATAACCAGTGATATAGTGTCGGAATTTGTTAATGGCATAAATTACTGCAAGAAATTCCTTTTCGGTAACTGTATAATTAAGCTCAGCAGGGGTCATGTTCTTACTGATAAAATAGATAGCATAAGGAAGATGGTTTTCTTCTTGTCCCAAGATAGCTCCAATTGCAGTGTCTGAAGCATCAGAAGATATATGAAAGGGGAGTGCCCAATCAGGTCCTCTCAAAATAGGAGCAATAGATAACTGATGCTTGAGTTCTACAAAGGCTTTCTGACAAAGATTAGTCCACTTAAATTTAGCATTTTTCATAAGCACACAAATAATGGAGAGGCTATCTTAGAAAATCTTTAATAAATCTTCTGTAGTATCCGCATAGTCCTAGAAAAACTTCTCACATCAACAGACCGAGAATGAAAGATTCTCGAATGACCAATATTTTAGATGGATCTACCTGAATACCTTGAGATGAAATAAAATGTCCAAGCACCACTCCTTCACTCATCATCATATGGCATTTTTCAGTACTTAGGGAGAGGTGAGCTTTTATACATCGTTTAAGTACCTTCTCAAGGTTTTGTAATGCATCTTCAAACGACACACCATAAGGAGTAAAATCATCCATAAATATTTCTAGAGAATCATTCAGCATATCAGAAAAGATTCCTATAACAGCTCTTTGAAAATTTGTTGGTGCATTACATAGCCCAAATGGAAGAACTCTATGAGCAAAAGTTCCCCAAGGGCTAGTGAAAGTAGTCTTGTCTTGGTCTTGGGGTGCAATTCTAATCTGATTACACCCACTAAATCCATCTAGAAAAGAAAAGAATTTCTTCCCTGCCAGACTATCCAACACCTGATCAATGAAAGGTAAAGGAAAGTGATCCTTTTGAGTAGCTTTGTTCAAGGCTCTATAGTCAACACATACTCTCCATTTCCAATTTTTCTTAGGGACAATTACCAATGGGGAAACCCATTCACTGTCAGATATGGGGTATATAAATCTTGCATTGCCACCAAGTTCTTCTTTAACATTTCTCGTAAATTAGGATTCATTCGTCTTTGGGGTTGACAAACAGGCCGGCATCCCTCTTTAATGTCAATTCGATGAGTACATAATTCAGAAGAAATACCTTTCATATCCGTGTAATCCCATGCAAATGCTTCCTTATATTCATGCAAGAACTTCATTAACTGTTGTGTTTCATGAACTGTTAGATCAGGATTTATGTTTAATTTCTTTCCAGGTTCAATTTCAATTGTTATGCTTTTAGATGAGATGGTGGTTAATGTCTAAGATAAGTCTTCAAATTCAATCTTTTCTTGGGTATCTGTTTCAAAAATTGCAGTCAATTGATTGTGTGTTTTAGCAATTATAGAAGAAGGTTCACAGATAAAATTATTAATTACTTCATCCTCTATATTGCCTTTAAGAGTTAAAGCTTGCCCAATAGTTAGAATAGGCTGAACAGCATTATCATCATAATCCATCCACATAGAATCTTCATTATTAATTATTGGTGTAGCATGAGGATAAAGAGTAAGCTGTTTTGTTTCATAACCATTAGAGATGGTCATTGAACCAGATCTGCAACTGATAAAAGCATCAGCTGTGGCCAGCCATGTCCTTCCTAGAATTAAGGGATGTCCCCCCAGCTTTGTTTTAGTCTGCAATACAACAAAATCAGCTGGGTATTTCCAGGATTCAACTGAGATAAGTAGATCCTCAACAACTCCTTCAGGTTTAATGGTAGAACGATCAGCCAACTCTAGAATGGTGGGTGTATCTCTGATTGTGTTATTCAGCTCTAACAATTGTGAAGTTTCAAGAGTCATTATGTTAATTGCAGCACCTAAATCTACCAGAACTTGGGGAATCATTGTTTTACCAACCTGAACTGTTACTGTAGGATGGCCAGGATCACCATATTTCACAGGAGGGGCTTTTCCGGACATTAATGCAGACAAGTCACCCATCACATGTACTGTGAGGGGGTCTTTAGTTTTCCTACCAGGTTTCTTAACACAAATATCCCTTAGTGTTCTGGGATAAATTGGTACATCTCTTAATGCTTGTAAAAGTGGAATTTTAACATACAAATTTTGCAATTCCCCTAGAAGATTAAAAGGTGTGTTTCAGCGCCTAGTTAAAACCAAATGTCGTGGAATGGTGGTTCTCGTTATTTCAACATTTTTGTTAAAGGTGGTTGTGCTTTCTTATGTCTCTCGGGCCTATCTTTATCGAATAAGAAGAAGTTATGTCATCACTAATAGTTCTACTATTTTCCCGTATCTTAAATGAATATCATTACACCGTATAGTAGGAAATATAGACTGATTCTCGAATATCAATGACTTGCACAACTTTATTATTGGGGTTAGGATTTGGCTGTACAGAATGGGGTCTCATTTGGTTATTTGCCGGAGCATTTGATGGCAGAGGAAGTGGTTGTTGGAATTGAGGCAATTGATTTGGATACGGGAGTTGTTGGCTTCTCCAATTTGAATTCCAAGGGTTACAAGAAGATGGCTGCTGTGGAGGCCAAGGAGTCCACATTGAAGGATCAACAAAGGGAGGGTTTGGTTGCTGCATGGGTGGGAAATTCATTTGATTAAAGGGTGGGTATTGATTAAAGGGAGGGTAATTTGTTTGACCGAAAGAAGAATAATTGTTCCAACGATTAAATGGCATACTAGAGTTCATACCTTGTCCTTTTGGTTTCCATTGTCTTCTTTGAGTTAGCAGGTAAATTGCTTTAGCTTCTTCTTCCGTTGGCTGCAATGCTGCCTTTATTCCTGGTAGAGATGGACATTATTTTGTTTCATGATCTTTCTCACAAAGGGTGCATATTGGTATTTTTTCCAATGGGCATTCCCTTAGTGGATGTTTGTCTCTGCACTTCGGGCAAAAGACAGCCAAAGTTGCTTCTGCTTCAGCCTGCTTCTTCTTAACCTGCAAAGTGTCAATTTGTGAAGCAAAAGAACTTAATATCTTAGTTTTAAATTCTTCAAGTAAATTACCTATTTCAGCTCTTGTTGCTCCTCCACTGGCTGATTTATGCACTCTTGAATAGGTGGAATCTCTATTACTTACTCTATTCCTTGCAGCTCCCCTTGAACACCTCTTAGAAAGTTCAAAAATCTCATCATATGACTCCTTAGATATATCTCCCTTGCCAAGCATGTTTAACATATCTAAACAATCATCCCTTAAACCTCTAAGTAATATTGTTTTGTGAATTTCCTTACTTATATTTGGATGATCAGATCTCTGAATATTGTACTGCAGCCTTTCTACATAGTCCTCCAGATTCGCGTCCGGCTTTTGTGCCATATTGAATAGTTCATCCTTCTTTTCTCTCGTCCGGTAGTAGTCTTGATATTTAAGCAGAAATTTCATCTGCTCCCATGTTGTGATTACCTGACTTCCAAGGCTCATGAACCATCTTAAAGCATTTCCTTTCAAGGTGGTTGGAAACAATTTCAACTTTTGAGCATTAGTAACATAATCATAACTTCTGCATAATATATCAAATTCAAAAAGAAATTCATCCGGATCTTCAGAGGATAAACCATGGAAGTTAGGTAAAGTAGACAATGGAATGTTTTTCATAGGAGTTGTTCGTTAGGGAGATTTCCGATAGGAAATCCCAAGGTGAGAGAATTCTCATCCTTTCCTTCTCCTTCGCATCTACATATCGCTCCACCAAATAAATCATCATTGTTTCCTTCCATTGTTGGCCTCTCCCATCGCACTTTCTCGATCGCTGCGCATCTTCTATCGGCTCTTCAATGTTTTCCATCGGTCGTCCAACACTCTCAATTATTTCCTCGATGTGCTCGTCGATTTACTTGAATACTTTCTCTTTCCGACTTCCGCACTCGGATCGTTGGTTCTTCAATCACTGGCTCTTCTATATTTTCAGGACCCACAACTTCCTCTGTTTTGTAATCTGATTGAGGGGAGTGCTGAAGTTTTGGTCTTCGAGAACTTAATCTCTGTGATGATTCAACGTTTGATACAATCTCGTCAATAAAAGTCTTTCTTCCTCCCCTTCCTTTGCCTTTGCCACCTATGGGGTTATTTTTCTTCTCGTTTCCACGTCCTCTCATACAATCTGCACATTTAAAAAGAAAAGATTAATGCTTTTGAAATCTATAATTGACTTCCCCGGCAACGGCGCCAAAATGTTGGTCGCTTTAATTGTTTTCACAATTCAAGATCCACATAAATTGTCAACCCGAGGAAGTCTTTTTATTCCAAAGACAATCACGCACTGGATATGCTCAATTTCAAAAACAAAAACAATGTTGTAGTAAAAGCCACACACAAATCTAATTATTCACACTCTGTTTAATCAAAGCTGAAGTCAATTATGCTATAACAGAAGTAATTCCTATGTTGCAGTTGAGAATTCAAATAGAGGGAAATCAATTTGCAGGAAAGGAAACCAATCAACCATAACAGGAACAGGACCCTATTCCTTAATTAGGAACTTCAGCACTTGCTGCCTGACACTAATCACTCTGTAGCAAAGATAACTCAAGAGACCAAGACCCTATTCCCATGAACAGGAACCCTTCAGCACTTGTCTCCTGTTTCTAATCACACTGCGGGAAAAGAAAGGCAATTAGTGGGAGCAGGACCCTATTCCCTTGCACAGGAACCTTCAGCACCTGCTTCCCAGTATTATACATTCAAACATATAACATAAATAGATTTCTCAACTTCTTAAGAATGAATGTACCGAACACATGCAGCGTTAAGGAAACAGAATATTCAATAACTACATAACTGTGTAACTGGTGTCTCAGCAAAAGAATTAAAGTAAAGTGCAAACGGCATAAATAAATTACACAAAATACAGGGACAGAAGGGTGAATCTTGTGAGGAATTCGGGCCCTTTCCCTCTCACAAGATTCCCCAGGGAAAGAATTAAATTGGAGCGCTCAAAAGAAGATTTTATTCATCTGTCAAAAGAAATGATACATTACAGATGGAGTCTAGCTCCAGTCTCTTAAATATAATGTTCTCCTGTAGCTTTCAAACTCGAACTCCTTTTCTAATGATGATTTTATTATGGAGACATCTTCATAAATTTACATGAAAGAGCAAGTCCACGTTTATCCAATCCCAATTTCGTTCTTTCTAAAAAATGTAGGACTATTCTGTTCTTCCATAAAAAGATATTGTTACAACAGATACAACAAGAATGCTATCTTCAGAATAATCCGTGTAACCACGTCTTCATGCTGTTGCCATTGTTCCACAAAATACTCTTCCAGAATAGCAAATTATGAATGACGGAATTTGCGTGCTTGTTGGCTGTTTCAGCAACGAGGTCAACTATTTCAGCAATAGAGTCGGCTGTTTCAACAACGAAGTTTGACTGTTTCAGCAACGGCCGATTGTTCCAGCACATCATATAACTTATCTGCGATCTTTTAGACTTATGTTAGCAACAATCCACTTCGATTCATGATAAAATATAAGAGTATTATGGAATTATATGTAAACAGATTAAACATATAATAAAGAAGAGGATTTTATATACCTTGGGATAAAGTAAATGAAAATGATAATGGAATCCTTTTTAAACATGGTTATAAAGGTAATATGGTGTCAAATTATATAGTAAAAATGCTACATAGTGGAGTCCTAACATCCCCCCCAGCTGAAAATGTTGCATGTCCTCAGGCAACTCCTAGTCTGAGTCAGAGTCTGAGTACTGATACTGTGCATGCAAGTTGCTCAAGCAGTAGCTGGAGAAGGTGGCATCTGTAGGAGCTCGGAATCCTCTATTGTTCTGCAAGTGCTGCCATGCTAAAGCTTCATCTCTACCAGCCAATTGGTAGTGACACTGATATTTCTCTGAAGGCAGCCATAGAATTGGAAAATGAAAATGGTAACCAATCCAGTTTGCTCCACAATGTCGAATGCATCTGATGTAATTAGGTACCCTAGAAAGTGCAGCTTGAAGATTGTCAGGGTTAAAAGGGTGATAATCTTGTCTTTCTTTACATGCCTGCTGCCAAAACATAGTATTGACCTTCAATGCAGCAATCCCCTTTACTCTGATTTGCTATTGACACTTAAAAAGTGTTGAAGCCTGTAGTTGTTGCATGTACCTATGCATTCCTGGTTTCTGTAAGAATTGATGATATTGTGCTATAAACATGGCTGGACTTAAAGGTTCCGGTCTAATCCAAAAGAGCCTATTCTCCTCATTATGGCTACTTGCAATAAACGCAGTTTGCCAGGTGAGCTGATTGGCCAAAAATCAAACAAATGCCCTTATTTGTATATCACCTGCAATTGGAATGAGATTGACTCTTCTATTGTCGGGAATGGCCTCATTATGGAGGTAAAGTTTGCACAGCAAATGCTGGTCACTTTCAGGGGCCTCAGAAAAAGTCTCAACAAATTGTTCTGAAGTAAGCAATTCACGAGGTCTGCCATCCTTTATTGCTTTTAATTGAAAATAAACTAAACGTTCAGAAAGGAAGAGAGAGTAATTTACAGAGGGTTTGCGGGTAGCCATCAACTTCTGCACTAATGAAAACATCAAGGCCATCTTTTTCTTTGATTCCTTGACTTCCTTCTTGGAATCCCTGAGCTGTTGCAACGTCTTTTCCCAACTATCCCAGTTGGCATACATCTGATTCTTCCATGCTAACTTTTGCTGCTATAATATTGTATCTTGTTCTTCAGCATATTGTTTCTTCCATTTGTTCATCAGTTCTAATTGATTCCATGGCAGGGTCTGTGTCCTGGCATTAGAAGTGCTGGGTTGGGACATTGTTTGAGTGGTCGAACAATCGACTCGTTATGGCAAGATACCCGTGGTTGTGCATCGGTTTCGTGCGGCCGAGGCCGACCAGGCTCGGTGACGAGATATCTGTGGTTGTGTTTGTGTCTGAGTGGCTGCACTAACTAGCATAGGGCGAGATATCTGAGGTTTAATTTCTTCTTCTATACTTTTTGAGGGCCCGACTGGTTCTTGTGGAGCAGTAGGGAATCCCTCTTTTATTGCAGATGATGTAGATATCTCAGATACTTGAATTTTGACTAGTTTGTAGCTTGCCTGCTGGTAAATATTACCACACTCATGGCACATGTATTCCATGCATGGCTCCCTATTTTGTGATGATGTTGTGTGTGCTAGCATATAGAGATTCAATTCTCTATCAAAGGCTTCTCGTGCCATGACTAGTTCATTCTTATAGGCTTCTAGCTCAGACTTCAAAAACTGATTTTCTTCCAATAAAGATGCCACAAAGATAATGCAACCGTATGCTGCTGATTCTCGCTCGTTGTCACGATGGTCACCGTGGGTCGGTCTTGTGGAGAAGCTACGGCTGGTCTCCCTGTGTCATCGTGCTTGGTGTATGATTTTGGTACCACAGTGGCTGGTTCTTGTGTTTCAGCCTCTCGGTAAGTGACTGGTTCTTGTGTGATAGTCACTGTTTGAGCCATAAACAATGTCGCATTATCCCGGGGCACTGGTTCTTGTGTGGTAGTGCCTTTCGATTTATTTGGGGATTTGAAATGGGGGTGAAGATTGGAGTTTTAACAGAATAGTGGCGGGGTCAGGGGACATGGGAGTAACTCCTGTTTCAACAGTCATCTTCATTTTCCTTTTTGGTAGGAAAGGTAGGAACCACCTGCTCTTCCTTTTCTTCACAAAGGAGATCTTTTCTGGGAAGGCTGAAGAAGTAAAAATTTGGAATTTGGCCTCGTTCGACGCGTTTTGAGACAGAGACCGCCGGGGTTCTTTCTTCCTTTTTCGAGTAGGTGGGGGGCGGGGGTGTTAGAGAGTCATCGCTAGGGATAGAAATAGTGGGAATGTAGTTGACTCTACTAAGTGGGATGAACTTGGGGTCGGGTCATCAACTAGCTCGAGGATGGAATTACCGGGGAGTCTGGGATATCGTCCAAATTTCTGTTCTTCATAAGGAATCTCAGAGATTCTTAGAGCTTTCATCTTGTTGGGGATTTGGGCCCGCCGAGGAATTTATCAGCTGAGAAGAAGGAGTGGATTATTCAGAGGGGGGTTTTGCTGAGAAAAACCCCTCTGAATTAATAATTGGCATAAATGGTGATGAGTAAGGGATAACAATGGGAATTTAACCCGTCTACAATAATACGACATGTTTTTGATACAACCAAGCAGATAAAAGGGAATATTAACTAATCGACCATTCCTCAAATGATTCATCAAAACGAAGTCGTGTTGGTAGACTAGCTGGTAACGCCCTTTGCATGTCAAGTAGTGTTTGATGAATTCTGCTACTGTTGGCCATGGTCGAGGAAGTGAATGCAGACTTATTCCGCGGCCTTTAAGTTCAACTGGTTCATCTGGGCGAAGAAAATATTGCTGTGCATTCAAAATAACTTGTTTTCTGCTGAACCAGCGAGTCCCGATAACCGGCAAACCTGATACCTGTGCTACATCCTCCTCTGTAACTGAAATGTGGACCCCTTGAACTACTGAATAATTCCCCTGAAGATTTTGTGCAAACTCTAAAACTTGTTCCTGATCAAATTCTCCTAACCTTTCAAAATATGCTGTCCATCCTGCTTGTTGGAAAATTTGATAGGCTTCCGGGAACATTTGAAGAAGATTTATCGAACTAGGCTCGTGTCTGATAGCCGATCCTCCCATGGCTACTAGCTTGAGTCACATGCAGAGGCACAAAAGATAGAAACACAGGCTTTGGTCAAGCTAATTATTGCAACAGAGGATGCGGAGTCTCAATGACGGCGTAAATGGAATGAAGAATGACGGAGGATTGGTTAATGTGAAATGATTATTCAGTTTTCGAAATCCCCCCCCCTACGTATGGTGCAATGATGATTGAGCGTGTGGAGATTGCAATAATTATGAGCGAGATCCTCTCTTTAGAATATTATTTAACTGCATTACATTAAAACCACATACCTTACATTTTTACCTTTGGTTTAATAATTCGAAGTGTAGAGTGCTTCATAATGGCATGATTTTAATGGAAGAATCTGTAGATTTCTCTGAAATGTAGAACAGGAGCATCTCAGGATCTGCTCAGTACTGAATAATGTTCACTCAAAGGATCTGAAGAGTAAAAATGGAGGACTGAAAAGCTTGTATAGCAGAGGAAAGAAATGATGTTTTAATGATGAAAAGATAAATGACGGGTTGCTGAAACTGGTGTTTCAGCAACGGAAAAATGAATGACGCGTCGAACCGGTGTTTCAAAGAACGGGAAAAATTAGGAAAATGGGATAAATGACTTGGGTTTGAAACAAGTGGGGGAAATGTTTGATAAGGGATAATTCCGTAGTAAAGGGATAGAAATACTAGCCGGAGGATGATATTTCAGGAATGGTAGAAGTGGGAAAAATGGGAAAAAGGGAAATAATGTAGAAATGGGGTGAAGGGATTTGCTAGGAAATGGGTTGAAATGAAGGGAACAAGCTTCTGTGATTGAAGCTTCAGATCTTCTCATGATGGATCTGTCCTCCTTAATGAGCTTTTTCCAGAATCTGCAAAATTGAATTGTAATATTCCAACCCTTGACAGGGATTATTAGTCTTAAATCTAATCTAATCTAATACTAAAAAAACACAGTGCAGAAAATTAAATGCTGTGAGGAGCAGAAGACTCCCCTAGAAAAAGATAATTAATATCAGTCATGCAAGTAGTCTTGAAATCCTCTTTAGAAACAGGGCGCTGATATAGACGAATCCTATGACCATTGAATAGTAGAGGTGTTTTGGAATCATCAATTGTTAAAAGTCTTACCGTTCCATTAGGAAAAATAGCATCTACCTCATATGGTCCAAGCCAGCGTGTACGTAGCTTACCCTGAAAATTTTCAAACCGAGAGTCATACAACAAGGCCCAATTACCTTTTGGAACCGGCCAGGTTTGATAATTTTGTCACTTCATTCTCTGTTGAATCATGGTTGTTTGGTGAATGGCATCTAATCTCTTTTCATCCAACTCAAGAAGTCATGGTAACCTAGTCGTTTTTGCACATCACCAATAAAGATTAATGTTAAAGCAAATTTTTAGAGTTTTGATTTCAAATTCCACAAGCAGAAAACAAAGATTTTTACCATGTATCAATTCATAGGGAGAAAAACTTGTAGTGTTTCTCCAAGTAGTTCAGGTTTGCTAATGTCAGCAAATTTCTTTGAGACCAATCCTTCCGGTTGTCCTTCACCTGTTTTCTAGTTAGAATGGATCATATGCTTGTTTGTGATTTCCACCTCGCCATTGGCTTGGGGTGGTATGGTGGTAGTCATTCTATGCTGAATATGATATTTCTGAAGGGTAGACTTAAAACCATGAGAATTGAATGGAGGTCCTCCATCCGTAACTAGCTCTCTAGGAATTCCAAATCTAGTAAAGATCTCTACAAATAAGAAAGCTAGGACAACTTCTTCATTGGCTCTAATAAGTGCTATGGCCTCCACCCATTTAGTCATATAGTCTGTAGACACTAATATATAAGTTCTTTGATTGGATGCAGGATTAATGGGTCCTATGAAATCCAAGGCCCATCTTTCAAATGGTTCAGAACCATCTGGGGGTTTAATGGCATTTGATCTCTATGATTGGGTTGACCCATTCGCTGACAGCTGTCACAAGCCTACACATATTTATTTGCATCCTTAAAAAATGAGGGCCAATAGTAACCCATCCTTAAAATTTTGTGTGATGTTCTTTTATCAGCAAAATTCCCTCTGCAGGGGCCATCATGACAAGCTTTTAGTATATCGTACACTTCATCCTCCCTAATGCATCTTCGGATTTCCTGATCAAGCCCTGTGTAGAAAAGACACCTACTTATCCAGCTATACCTGGCACTTTGTTGAAAAATTCTTCTCTTTTCCCTGTATGACAGGTGTGATGGTAATTTTCCGCAACCAAATAATTAGCAATATCCGCATACCACTAGAGAGTGAGCGTAAACCTAAGTAAACAAATACTCATCAGGAAAAGAATCATCTACTAGAATATCATTATCAGTTTTTAACCGTGAAAGGAAATCAGCCACCACATTTTCTTTACCAGGCCGATCTACAATTGTGATAGCAAATTCCTGCAGTAATAATAGCCATCTGGTAACTCTAGCATTTGTAACAGATTTTTTCATTAAATACTTAATAGCTAAGTGATCAGTGTGGACAAAAGTAGAATAACTAGTGATATAGTGTCGGAATTTATTAATGGTACACCATCGCAAGAAATTTTCAAATCGTGTAATTAAGCTTAGCAGGGGTCATATTCTTACTAATGAAGTAGATAGCATAAGGAAGATGATTTTCCTCTTGTCCCAAGACAACTCCAATTGCAGTGTCTGAAGCATCAGAAGATATATGAAAAGGGAGGGCCCAATCAGGTCCCGTCAAAATAGGAGCAGTAGATAACTGATGCTTGAGTTCTTCAAAAGCTTTCTGACAAGAATTAGTCCACTTAAATTCAGCATTTTTCATAAGCAAGACAAATAATGGAGAAGATATCTTAGAAAAATCTTTAATAAATCTTTTGTAGTATCCATCATGTCCTAGAAAACTTCTCACATCAATTTGTGTTTTAGGAACAGAAAGATTCCGAATGACCAATATTTTAGATGGATCTACCTGAATACCTTGAGATGAAATAAAATTTCCAAGCACTACTCCTTCACTCATCATCATATGACATTTTTCAGTACTTAGGGAGAGGTGAGCTTGTATACATCGTTTAAGTACCTTCTCAAGGTTTTGTAATGCATCTTCAAACGACACAATCATAAGGAGTAAAATCATCCATAAATATTTCCAGAGAATCATTCGGAAGACATCGTAAAAGATTCCTATAACAGCCCTCTGAAAAGTTGTTGGTGCATTACATAGCCCAAATGGAAGAACTCTATAAGCAAAAGTTCCCCAAGGGCTAGTGAAAGTGGTCTTGTCCTGTTCTTGGGGTGCAATTCTAATTTGATTATACCCACTGAATCCATCTAGAAAAGAAAATAATTTCTTCCCTGCCAGACTATCCAATACCTGATCAATGAAAGGTAAAGGAAAGTGATCCTTTTGAGTAGCTTTGTTCAAGGCTCTGTAGTCAACACATACTCTCCATTTCCCGTTTTTCTTAGGGACAATTACCAATGGGGAAACCCATTCACTGCCAGATATGGGGTATATAAATCTTGCATTAAGCAATTTCTGAAGTTATTCTTTAACAATTTCTCGTAGATTAGGGTTCATTCATCTTTGGGGTTGACAGACTGGTAGACATCCCTCTTTAATGTAAATTCGGTGAGTACATAGTTCAGAAGAGATCCCTTTCATATCTGTGTAATACCATGCAAATGCTTCCTTATTTTCAAGTAATAACTTCATTAACTGTTGTGTTTCAGCAACTGTTAGATCAGGATTTATATTTAATGTTTTTCCAGGTTTGATTTCCACTGTTATGATTTTAGAGGAGATGGTGGTTAATGTCTTAGATAGATCTTTAGATTCAATCTTTTCTTGGGTATCCGTTTCGAAAAGTGCATTCAATTGATTGTGTGTTTCAACAATTACAGAGGAAGGTTCCCAAATGAAATTATTAATTATTTCATCCTCTATATTGTCTTTAAGAGTTAAAGCTTGTCCGATAGTTAAAATAGGCTGAATAGCATTATCATCATAATCCATCCACGCAGAATTTTCGTTATTAATTATGGGTGTAGCATGAGGATAAAGAGTAAGTTGTTTAGTTTCATAACCACGTTGAAAATTTTCATTGGAATCCGTATCTACAACTCGATAAAAGCATCACCGTAGCTACCATGGCCTTTCTAGAATTAAGGATGTCCTCTACCTTGTTTTTTTTTTAGTCTCAATACAACAAAATCAGTCAGGCTTAGGATTCAACCGAAATAAGTAGATCTTCAACAACTCCTTCAGGTTTAATTGTAGAACGGTCACCCAACTCTAAAATGGTGGGTGTATCTCTGATTGTGTTATTCAGCTGTAATAATTGTGAAGTTTCAAGGGTCATTATGTTTATTGCAGCACCTAAATCTACCAGAACTTGAGGAATCATTGTTTTACCAATTTGAACTGTCACGGTAGGATGGCCGGGATCACCATATTTCACAGGAGGGGTTTTTCTGGACATTAATGCAGATAAGTCACCCATCACATGTACTGTAAGAGGATCTTTATTTTTCCTACCAGGTTTCTTAACACAAATATCCCTTATTGTTCTGGCATAAATTGGGACATCTCTTAATGCTTGTAAAAGTGGAATTTTAACATACAAATTTTGCAATTCCCCTAAAAGGTTAAAAGCAGGTGTTTCAGGCGTTCTAGTTAAAACCAAACGCTCGGGGAATGGTGGTTCTGTTATTTCAACATTTTTGTTAGAAGGTGGTTGTGTTTTCTTATGTTTCTCAGTTTCTTCTTTATCAGAATCATAAGAAGTTATGTCATCAATAATAGGCTCTACTATTTTCCCAGATCTTAAATGAATATCATTACATTGCATAGTAGGAAATATAGACTGATTCTGAATATCAATGACTTGCACAACTTTATTATTGGGGTTAGGATTTGCTTGCACAGGTAGCTGGGGTCTCATTTGGTTATTTGGCGGAGCATTTGATGGCAGAGGAAGTGGTTGTTGGAATTGAGGCAATTGATTTGGATACGGGAGCTGTTGGCTTCTCCAATTTGAATTCCAAGGGTTAAAAGAAGATGGCTGCTGTGGAGGCCAAGGAGTCCACATTGAAGGATCAACAAAGGGAGGGTTTGATTGCTGCATGGGTGGGAAATTCATTTGATTGAAGGGTGGGTATTGCATTTGATTAAAGGGAGGGTAATTTGTTTGATTGAAAGAAGAATAATTGTTCCAACGATTAAATGGCATACTAGAGTTCATACCTTGTCCTTTTGGTTGCCATTGTCTTCTTTGAGTTAGCAGGTAAACTGCTTCAGCTTCTTCTTCCGTTGGCTGCAATGCTGCCTTTATTCCTGGTAGAGATGGACATTGTTTTGTTTCATGGTCTTTCTCACAAAGGGTGCAAATTGGTATTTTATCCATCGGGCATTCCCTTAGTGGATGTTTGTCTCTGCACTTCGGGCAAAAGACAACCAGAGTTTCTTCTGCTTCAGCCTGCTTCTTCTTAACCTGCAAAGTGTCAATTTGTGAAGCAAAAGAACTTAACATCTCAGTTTTAAATTCTTCAAGTAAATTACCTATTTCTGTACCTTTTTTGTTGCTCCTCCACAGGGTTGATTTTCACACTTTATCAGGTGGACCCCATTACCACCGTTCCTTGGCAGCCCCTTGAACACCTCTTAGAAAGTTCAACAACTTACCATATGATTCCTTAGATATATCTCCCTTGCCAAGCATGTTTAACATATCTAAACAATCATCCCTTAAACCTCTAAGTAATATTGTTTTGCGAATTTCCTTACTTATATTTGGATGATCAGATCTCTGTATATTGTACTACAGCCTTTCTACATAGTCCTCCAGATTCTCGTCCAGCTTTTGTGCCATATTGAATAGTTCATCCTTCTTTTTTCTCGTCCGGCAGTAGTCTTGATATTTAAGCAGAAATTTATGTTTCATCTGCTCCCAAGTTGTGATTACCTGACTCCCAAGGCTCATGAACCACCTTAAAGCATTTCCTTTTAAGGTTGCTGGAAACAGTTTCAACTTTTGAGCATTAGTAACATAATCATAACTTTTGCATAATATATCAAATTCAAAAAGAAATTCATCCGGATCTTCAGAGGATAAACCATGAAAGTTAGGTAAAGCAGACAATGGAATATTTTTCATAGGAATTGTTCCTGCAGGGAGATCACTAATAGGAAATCCCAAGGTAGAGAGAGAATTTTCATCCCTTCCTTCTCCTTCAGGGTCTACACGTCCTCCACCAAAGAAGTCTTCATTTTTTCCTTCCATTGTCTGTCCTACTGCACTTGCTCGATTGTCAAGATCCTCTACTGGCTCTTCAATGTTTTCCATTGGTTGCCCAACACTCTCTATTATTTCCTCAATGTGCTCTGCTGATTTGCTAACACTTTCTTCTGATTCTCCAGCACTGACTGCTGGTTCTTCAATTACTGGCTTCTCTATATTTTCAGGACCCACAACTTCCTCTGTTTTGTAATCTGATTGAGGGGAGTGCTGAAGTTTTGGTCTTCGAGAACTTAATCTCTGTGATGATTCAGCCTTTGATACAATCTCGTCAATGAAAGTCTTTCTTCCTCTTCTTCCTTTGCCTTTGCCACCTGTGGGGTTAGTTTTCTTCTAGTTTCCGCGTCCTCTCATACAATCTGCACATTTAAAAAGAAAAGATCAATTCTTTTGAAATCTATAATTGCCTTCCCCGGCAACGACGCCAAAATGTTGGTCGCTTTAATTGTTTTCACAATTGAAGCTCCACATAAATTGTCAACCCGAGGAAGTCTGTTTATTCCAAAGACAATCACGCACTGGATATGCTCAATTTCAAAAGCAAAAACAATGTTGTAGTAAAAAGCCACACAATTACCAATCATACAAATCTAATTATTCACACTCTGTTTAATCAAAGCTGAAGTCACTTATGTTATAGCAGAAGTAATTCCTATATTGCAATTTAGAATCCAAATAAAGGGAAATCAATCTGCAAGAAAGGAAACCAATCAACCATAGCAGGAACAGGCCCCTATTCCTTAATTAGGAACTTCAGCACCTGCTGCCTGACACTAATCACTCTGTAGAAAAGATAACTCAAGAGATCAAGACCCTATTCCCATTAACAGGAACCTTCAGCACTTGTCTCCTGTTTCTAATCACACTGCAGGAAAGGAAAGGTAATCAATGGAAACAGGACCCTATTCCCTTGTACAGGAACCTTCAGCACCTGCTTCCCAGCATCATACATTCAAACAATTAACAGAAATAGATCTCTCAACTTCTTAAGAATGAATGTACTAAACACATGCAGCGTTAAGGAAACAAAATATTCAATAAACTACAGAATTGTGTAACTGGTGTCTCAGCAACAGAATTAAAGTAAAGTGCAAACAGCATAAAGAAATTAAACAAACTACAGGGATAGAAGGGTGAATCTTGTGAGGAAGGCGGGCCCTTTCCCTCTCACAAGATTCCCCAGGGAAAGAATTAAATTTGAGTGCTCAAAAGAGAATTTTATTCATCTGTCAAAAGAAATGATACATTACAGATGGAGTCTATCTCCAGTTCTCACACACAATATTCTCCTGTAGCTTTCAAACTTGAACTTTCCTCTAATGATGAAGTCTCCTCTTTTTAAAGAGGAGACATCTCTTCTAATTACATGAGAGCAAATCTGTGTTTATGCCAATTCTGTTCTTCTTTCTTAAAACAGGACTATTATGTTCTTCCATAAAAAGATATTGTTACAACAGATACAAAAAGAATGCTATCTTCAGAATAATCCGTGTAACCACGTCTTCATGCTGTTGCCATTATTCCACAAAATGCTCTTCCAGAATCGCAAATTACGAATGGAGGCGGAATTTGCGTGTCGGCTGGCTGTTTCAGCAACAAAGTCGGTTGTTTCAGCAACGGAGTCGACTGTTTCAGCAACGAAGTTTGACTGTTTCAGCAACGGCCGATTGTTCCAGCACAGCATATGACTTATCTGCGATCTTTTAGATTATGTTAGCAACAATCCACTTCGATTAATGATAAAATATAAGAGTATTATGGAATTATATGTAAACAGATTAAACATATAATAAAGAAGAGGATTTTATATACCTTGGGATAAAGTAAATGAAAATGATAATGGAATCCTTTTTAAACATGGTTATAAAGGTAAGATGGTGTCAAAGTATATAGTAAAAATGATACATAGTGGAGTTCTAACAGTTTGGTTGGGCCAATGCCAAAACAACCAATGGTACATTACAATTAACCGCTTCTTTGCACAGAAAATTTAGATTCCACTTCCCTCTTTTCACGGAATACAAATTTGGAGAGGTCTTTCTTCATTTAATATGAATTCTCCTTTCTGAAGAAGGCATCCTTTGTTAGCCATGAAGTCTGCTTCGTTGTTCAAATTTCTGAGGATGTGGAAGAATTTGTAGGAGGTGAAGTCGAGCAGTAGTGTCTTTAGTCTCCGCAATATCTTGTTGAGCACTGCGTCGTTGAACTGGTCCTTCGAGTTGAGCTTTTTGATGAGGATTTTAGAGTCTCTGAATGCTTGGAATTCTTTGATGCCTCTGTCTCGAAGTATCTGGCAGGCTTTTAAGAGGCCTAGAATCTCTGCCTGATTATTGGTTCGTTGCCTAAGTCCCCAGCAAAAGCCATCCCTTCTTATTCTATCTAGGGAGTAGATAACACCACCTGCACCTGCTGCCCCAGGGTTTCCCTTGAATGCATCATCAAGGAAGATCATGTATTTGTTTTGAATCCTCCACCAATCTTGAAAAATGTCGTCAGGATCTCTTAATCGCCACTTTGGATTTATGAAGGGGGAAGCCAATGATTGCTTCCTGGGTTAGGGGCAAGCGGTTTCATCCAGTTCTTTTCTTCGGGGAGGAGGGAGGTGTATTCTTTGTAATAGTGCTGCTGGACTGATTCTAAGAGAAAATATTTGGCTTTTGCTGCAACTTTTGAAGGGGGAAAGGAGCCCTATGTTTTCCCCAAACACTGCAACCAGGTGTTTTTTTACCCAGATGTGTTGGATAGGGATTGGTGGTTCGTATTGACACATGACCCTAAATCAAAACATATTTTTGAGAACAATAGTGTTATCATGCCATGCGAGCTGGAAGATAATGAGGGTGATCATGAGAACCGAGAGTGATATGGTACATGTGTTATTTCATCAATATTTATACCTTTTACGATGGGTTTTTCGAAACATTATAATATGTATTTTGAATTAATTGGTAATTTGCATTGTGTTAATGTTTTTTTTTTTCTAAGTGAGACTAATTCTATTAATTTATAAAAATACTGATACAAAACTGCCACAGCTGCTGCTGTGAAAGCCAGACAGCTGGGGTTGATCAACAGAACTATTCTTGAGAATTATGGGTCGCCCATAGCGGGAAACCGACCCGTTAAGCATAAGTATCGGGGCCGCCCATGATAGGGAAACCGGCCATGAGTTTATACAAGACACATAAACAATAGCATAAAAACTAGAAACATCTATCTTCCAAACAGGTTGGCAACTAAAACAGTAAAACTCAAAAATTCCAGCAGTAATTGAGCAGGGAGATTCAACCCTCATGCTCTGAAGACATTGGCTCCTCCTCAACTCTGCATGCATATTCATTCTCGTCGCTGCTGTCCACCTTACCTTCTTGACTGTCAATCTTCATGTCCTGGTTCTCAGCTTCAGAACGCTGCCCAATATGTAGAGAGGGGTTGGAGCAATGGGCATGAGGAGGGGAGGGGGGAGCAGGAAGAGGGATTTCTTCACGCAGGGAGACCGTAATGAAAGCGGTGATAATGGAGTCAACGGAGGTGCAATGGAAACGGAGCTCAGCGTTCTGGGTGGTTTGCCTGATGGTGGACCCTAAAAGCCTTCTGCCCGGAGGGTGGAGCTGACTGGGAGGGGCAGAAGCGCCGGAGGGAGGGGCTGACTGGGAGGAACGGGAGGGTCGGAAGGGGTGGACTGACAGGGAGGCTTAGAAGGAGCAGCGGGAGTGGGCTGACTAGGAGCGCCACCAGAAACACACACACGCCCACGTCCCCTGCCTACATTGCGCGAATTCTCAGCGCTTCGCCCACTGCCTCTGCCTCTGCCTCCACCTCTGCGTGAAGCTGGCGGGGGAGTGGGTTCATCACTCTCAGAAGAAGAGCTCAAATCAGAAAAGGGCGAAGGAGGAGGGACGGAGGCCTGGCCCCAACTGACTCCACGCCGACAACGCATTCGTTGCCTGAGGCGTGGCATGGCGAGCAGAAAGTGGCGCAAGCGAGGCCGGCCTAGGAAGGGGTCGGGAGCTTTGAGAGCAATGGGGAGACCACCAGGGTGGCGCAGGCCAGTCAAATGAACAGAAGGGCTAGAGGTCCAGTTAGCAGAGGAGCATCGACCCTGAGTATGCAAATTGAAGCTAAAAGGAAGCAAAGTACCTGTAATGAACACATCCGAGACACCAGACGAAGCGGAGGCGCTGCAGAAAGGGTTGTTGGTGAAGTGGACACCCGGTATCGTCTCCAAGCAGGCCAGAATGCAGCATCGACGCCCAGTCTGCGTTTTGTAGCTCGAATTGGCATAACCAGGCGGGCAAACACTGCGCAAGGGAGTCAGAGTTCGCCCATGGTCTCCTCCATTCTGCTCACCATCCATAGTGAGAGTAATCAACAAAACAATCGCCATATACCGCAGAGCCAAGGTGCAATAACTACAGAGATGGTCGACCCGAGGCATATTAATAACGCCATCAGGTGGAATACGCGGGGCCATGTGGGCACACCACGCAAGCGTCGTTGGGAGCTGCGCAGATGCCCGGGGCGCTTTAATGCTCCACCACATCCGCATCCGGAGACATTGTGTTAATGTTAAAAGCAATATTTCACTTGATAATTTGCAATTATGTTGATCTCAAAAACAATGGCATACTGTATAAAGTTTTTTTTTGTGTATGTAAGATCATAATAAAATAATGATAATTCTAAAGTACATGAATTTATTTGCATTATTTTCTAAACTTTATTATGTTACAATAATTCATTTTATTCTAGATTTATTATTTTACAATTATTTAAAATTTTACAAATTTACAAATTTAAAAATTTTAATAAAATCATTTCACATTAATACAATTAAAATTTTACAAATATTTTATATACAATTGGAATTATAATTATAATTATAATTACAATTTTACAATTCCACATACAATTACAATTAAAATTACAATTACAATTTTAGAATTCTACATACAATTACAATTACAATTACAATCAATTCACAGTAATACAGTTAAAATTTTACAAATATTTTACACAGAATTAGAATTAGAAGTACAATTACAATTACAATTTTACAAATTAAAAATTTACAATTACAATTACAATTTTACAAATTTACATATATACCATTACAATTACAATTTTAGAATTTTACATAAAATTAGAATTACAAATATTACAATTTTACAATATCATGATCCTTTAATATTAAATTAATTAATAAACATCGTGTTCCTGATAACCATCGTACAAACATCATATTTGATTAAAAAACACATTCAAAATTGCTAACATCATCGTGATCATGATCATCTAACAAAACAAAATAAACATTATATATTAATATCATCACAACACAAACATCAAATATACATCCCATGTGAAATAACGGCTATCACATACACATCTATCTGCAAGCTGCACATTAAATGAACATATCTAACATGACCTAATAATATGCACATCATGATGATCACCAACATGTAAATTAAGTACAACTGCAACATGAACATAAAATACATGGACCATATATATATAACTGAATAGTGTCAAAAATATACAACTGTAATATAAATATCATGGATTAGCTAATGGTACATCTTCAATAGTAGTACTAGTAGAGGCCTGCTCAATCAATGGTGCAGCCTTGATGGTCGATGGTCCAGCCTGCTCATGACAATGAGTACTATTGGATGTTGCAGGCTGCTAACTGGATGTGGCAGATGGTCGAGCCTGCTCTCCATGATGACTGATGCTCGATGCTAGTGGAGGCTACTCATATGGCGCGGTGCAAGGTGAACGATCATTAGATGACGAGTCGTTGCTCGCGAACTATCGATCACGTGCTGCATTTCGACCACGCCTATAACTTGCAATGGTCCTCCTCAGTCATGTAACTAAGGTTGTAGCTCCTATGACATGTTGCATCAGGCTGTACATGTCACGCGACATGCCTCTCCACATATGTAACAACCTACCATCGGCCTACATGTCTCTCATATTAGCAGGCCCGATGCCTGTCTCAATAATCAATACAGTGAGTTAGTCGCCCAACTCCATCCTGTATCTACTATCAAGCCGGTTGCGCCTAGAAAAAGGCGGTATCGGCTCACCAGCAGGAGCAGGTCTCTCTGCACCAGCCTTCTGATGATCGTCAGCATCTAGCATACCCTGATCGTCATCAAGATCCACACCTGGATCATGTGGTGGTGCCGGCATGTCCTTGCCATCAAAAGACCCAATGTCTACAAAATATATACAAGTACACAACAATAATTAGACAATTTCATTACACAATTTAATAAAAACAAATTAAAGAACATGTTAGAATAAATTTAAATAAAACAGTAATATTACCTCTATCATTCGACGACTCATCATCTGTGAAGAGGATGTTAGCACACCCTCACCAATCCAAACCAGCATAAGGACAAGGGACCATAATGAAGGGATGTTCATCAACACTGGCTATCAACTCCAGTGCATCATGCGATATCCTCGCTGGAAACACAGTCTCACCCCTCTTGGGCATCATCTGCCCCCACATGTGCATATATGCCTCGAACATCGACCTACGAGGCTGCCGAACAAAAGTAGACCTCGTCTCTGGAAACCTCTCAAAAAATAAACAAAAAAATCTCTGAAGCAAAAGGGAAGTTGACCCTCCCTAGTGCATGAGCACAACATCTATCTAAGGTTGTACAGAACTGCCACAAAAAAATAGTAGACCACCTGACAAGTCGTGTCTCTTGTACTAAAGAATCAACATAATATATAAGCGAGCAACTAATGTGTTACCCGTCACTGGTGTTGTGTGAAATGGTCGAAATGAGAAGTGAGACGCACCTCACCTCCTGACTACCAAATGCACCAATACATAATTGACCCTCGGAGACCTAAAAATCTGAAGGAGACAATATATCTGCGCTAATGTATCTTTGGGAGTACACTAACTGACTCCCTCCTGCATAGCCAATTGGAACCTCTGGGAACGAGGGAAAATCCACCCCTCTCCTCGATAGCCCTGTAATGAAATATATGTCCTTCTCAGTGGGTGTGTACCACTAGTTACGATCAACCCGGAAAGCCTGTTGGTGGGCATTCCACCTACGGATAAGATGTCTCAAAGACAAACCATGGCCCTTTAGGGAAGTAGCCTCCTCATAGAACTCGAAGAGGCCTACCTACCTTAAGAGCCCCTGGGTAGTTGCTGTAATAGGGCGAGGGTACGCATCTCTCTTCCTCTCTCGTGCCTTCCACAGGCGAACCATGTTATACTAGTCCCCCTGTTGTTGTTGTTCCCCCTCTTCTCTCCTTTCACGTCTCTGAATGATTGACATATTAAATACAATTTTTTTTATTAAATGAGACATGTATTTAGAAATATACATATATAATTTTTTTGGAAAAAAAAAACAGTCGGTGCGCAAACAAAAACAGGCATGCACCAGTCTCGGTGCGTCTTTTTAAGGAGCGCACCGGCGGCGGTGCACCCGATAATATTCAACGCACCGGTGACTGTGCTCTTGAAAATTTTCAGCGCACCGTTTACTATGTACAGTGTCAATAATGCGGTGCGCTGACTAAACTCTACGCCCTGGGGCATTTAGTTCGGTCAGCGCACTGACCTCTTGACATCATTAAATAGTCAATGGTGTGGTATTTTACCAGGTCGCACCGTTGACCCTGTCAAAATGCGGAATGTGGTGCGCTAACAAAAATACCTGCCTTGCGGCGGATATTGAAGTCAACGCATCGCGTTGCCGCTATTCCACTTGGTCAACAGTGCAGTCGGGTAACCAACCGCACCACACTTTTTAATTTTTTTTAAAATAACACGGTGTACCTTTGGTACTGGCCTGGAACCGGTGCGGATACCGTTAGCACCGGTTTTCTAGGACGCACCATTGACCCAGTCGAAATGCGGAATGTGGTGCGCTGACAAAAATACTTGCCTCGGGGTTGATATTTAAGTCGATGCACCGCGTTGCCACTATTCCACATGGTCAACAGTGCGGCCGGGTAAACGACCGCACCGTAATTTTTAAAAAAGTTTAAAATAACACGGTGCGCCTTTCGATACCGCCCCGAAATCGGTGCGGATACCGTTAGCACCAGTTGTGGTGTGGCCTGTAAATTTGTAGGCATCACCGCGAACCGATGCGGGCGGAATGGCTCGAGCGCACCGCGCGACAATATTATTTTCTTTTTCTTTTTCTTTTAAATACTTAATTTTAAGGTTATTTGAAATTCTAATCCGCTAAAAGGCTTAATTATGGAAAAACAAGAAAAATACCTATACATTTAGCCATTGAGGAGGCATATTGGCTGTATAATTTGCAAAAGAAAATTTGCCCACCGTTTTGCAAAATTCAAGTTGGAGATTGGTGGGAAATGCACAGCAGCAGTTTGTGTGATGGGTGCAATGGGAGCACCAACGTAAAGACACAGACAAGGATAAATTGCACCGGTGCTTGAGAGCTCTGGAGCACTGAGAAAAGTGAAAAATGTGGTTTTTTGGCCGTAATTTTTTTTTTTTTTTGGTAACTCAGTTCTGATGCGCGGGGTTTTATGGGTGCACCGGTGCGGTTGCTTACGACCGCACCAGGCAGTTTATGTTTTGGCGCGGTGTTTTATGAGGCGCCGGTGTGGAAGAGTTGTAAAGCACTGGTGCGCTACAGTAATAAGACACACCGGGCGGGTGTGTACGGAGCGCACAGTGTCTGATGTGCCAATGTTTTGTGCGCATCAGTGCTTTCTCTTGCTGAATGCACCGGTGCCGTTTACGATGATAAGTGCACCAGATGAAAAACATCCACAAAAACCTCCGCCTGCCAACCTCCTCTAGTAACCTCCGCTAGAAATAGATTTCTAGGGTATTTTTATAAGGGGTTCCTCAAAAACATCCGCTAGAGGGTCTTTTCCTTGTAGTGTTGAATGGGCTGGAGCCAATCAACCAGGCACTCTTCACTAATGACTCCTTCTTGCTTGGTGGAGTCTCCAACATAATTGTCATCTCCTTCAAAGCCACCCTTCAAGGACACTGTAGCGTCTCTGGCGCACTCATAAATGACAGTAAGAGTGTAGTCTACTATTGGAATGCTGAAGAGCATGAAATTCAGAGAGTGGCACAAATCCTAGGCTTCACAGGATATGCTAGATGGGACAAAAGAAATTCCCTCGGATTGCCAATTACTCTTGGAAACAACAAGGGTTCTCTGTGGGGTGAATTGATTAGTAAAATCAAGTCAAAATTTGATTTATGGGGTGGCTAATGGCTTACGAATGGTGGAAATCTCGCCCTTATTAAATCTGTGCTTTCAGCGCTTCCAATATATCAAGCTTATTTCTTGTTGGTGCCCAAGTCTATTACCGAGCAGATCTCCAAGATGTTGTGCGATTTTCTCTGGCAAGGTGGCAAGGGGAATCACCAGAAATTTCATTTAGTCAGCTAGGACACTGTGAAATTCTCTATTCGTGACAGTGGGCTTCAAATTTGGGATCCTTCCTACGCTAACATCTCCCTTAGATGCAAAATTTTGTGGAAGCTCCATGCTAATCCAAATCACCCTATCAGTCATATGCTCAGAAAAAATATATATAAAAGGCGCTTCCCTCAGGCAATTGCAGGCATACAACAATAAGAGAGGAACACTGATTTGGAATCTATGTAGGAGAGTTATTGATTTTTTTCAGAGTCATCTTTATCGTATCCATGGCAATGGGAAAAAAGTCAAATTGTGGACAAACAACATTATGGGCCATCCGCCTCTTGCCAATTCTATTGCTCGAAATGAGATTCGGGAATGGATGACACAACAAGGAATCCATACAATTGATGAAATTTCTGAGTGGGATGAGATAAGAAACTGGATCTCATGGGTCTTTCCCAGAATCTTGGAGCACTTGCTACAACAAATGGATATTCTCAAAACAGAGTTAAAGGATATTGGCCTGGTTCACAAGCTTGCAGCTGATTCATGGGCTTGGGGCTCCTCTGGTACCTATTCTGTTGCAAGGGGATTTCTTCTTCTGCAACCATAGCATGAAAGGCTCCTCCCAGCTAGCTTCTGGCTTCAGGTGTGGGATCCCATGGGCCTCCCAAAAATAAATTTCTTCTTTTGGATGCTAATGTACAAGAAGATCTTAACAGGGGAAAATCTCTTGAAAAGAAGTATTGTAGGCCCTCATAGATGTGCCCTCTACAAGAATGTTCTTGAAACTTCAGACCATCTCTTTGTGGATTGTCCTTTCGCCAAAGAAGTTTGGAACCTTACCCTACATGGTTTCAATGTTGCTGCTCCTTCCCAAATCTTCGTGGTGGATCTTTATTCCTCATGGAAGGAGTGTTACCCTCAGGCCATCTCCAATAAGGTCCTTTGGTCTCGTGTTTGGCACACCATCTCCAAGTATGTCTGCTGGAAAATCTAGCATGCCAGGAACGATCAGATCTTCAACAAATCTTCATGGCCTCCATCTACAGTAGCTACCAAAGCCAAAGCCCTCCTCTTTGAAACAATGAGTAACCAAACCCTCAAATCCGACATCTCTCTCCTCCCCGAGGAAAGGAAATGGATGGGGACTTTCATCTTCCGGGGTAGAATTCAAACTGCAGCAAAACCTTCAACCAAACTTGGTTGGCGGTTAAGGGATACGGATGAAATATTTCAAAGTTGGTGGAGGAGGCAGGGTAAAGCAACGATTATCTTCGATGGAGTCTCCAAAGGAAACCTCGAGGCAACGGGAGCAAGAGACGTACTTTACTTTCCGGACAACAAAATAAGAGACAGTTTCAGCTGGGGACTAGGGCAACGAACAAACAATCAAGCAGAAATCCTTGGACTGTTAAAAGCTTGCCAAATCGCTCGAGAGAAAGGCATTAGAGATTTGCAAGCCTTTGGAGACTCTGAAATCTTGATAAAAAAACTATACTCGAAAGATCAATTCAACGATGCAGTCCTAAACAAGATCCTCGACAGACTGAAGTTCATCCTGCTAGACTTCTCTTCTTTCCAATGCTTCCACATTCTCAGAGGCTTAAACAAAGAAGCATATAGCTATGCAAACAAACGCTGCCTACTCCCGCAAGGTGATCTTAGCATAAACGATGGAAATCCTTCGCAAATTTGCATCCCTTGAAAGGTTGCTCATCATGTAATAGGAAGTTTGTTTGTAGCCTTGTATTGATGGTTGATTTGGCCCCGAGCCAACCTGATTTTACTTCTAAATAAAAAATATAACTGCTTCAGTTAAAAAACTAGAACACTGCCAATTAGCTCCACCAAATCTGGAAGTGGCGCTAAATTTGGGAAATCTGGAAGTGGCGCTAAATTCCCGCCAACTTAAGTGTTGGATTAATTAGGATATAAGCATGAACTTAAAGGTGCTAAGTGCACACTAAGCCAAAATTAGACGGTCTGGGTTATATGGGACGGTCTTGTGGAGGAGGCGCTGGCTCCTCTCCGTTCTGCCACCCTCAGAAATCGCGTTCAAATACAATTTCGTGGCAAAGGTTTTTTAATGGGGTAGGTTGTGGTGTGTTGGTGGAGCGTGGTATGGGGGAGGTCAAGGGTTCAAACTCAACCTCGACCTCGACCCATTGCATAACAATTTTTGACACGTTTTAAATATCCGCTCCAAACGTAATTTATGCTCCTCCATTTCCAATGGTTTTAACTTTGTCATAAGGTTTAATCCACCGTAATAAACATTCCACCATAAAATATATGTGCCACGTTTAATGCAAACTCCAACATTTATTAATATCCCCCATAATATATGATATAGCCTCCAACACATGGTTTTAAACTTGAATGTTTTGGGTTTTTATTTAAAATGTGGAATTTTAATAATATTAAAATATTAAAATTAATAATATATATTAATATATATAAAATAATATATGATAATTAAATAATATAATATAATACATTATAAATATATATAATAACATATATATCAATTCGATCTTAATATTTAAAAATTAATTTCCAACACATTATGATCATGAATCCACATTTAATTTTGAAGGATATTGGGTGATTTTTACCTTCACAAGTCAAATTGGTGAATCTCGGAGTGACACTTGTCACAGTCCCATTGGACTAAAAACTGAAGAAGATTCTCTGCATGCCGATTGGACTGCCATGTCATTAACTGTACATGTTCTGCAATTTTTAATAAAAATTTCCCTGTTTTGAATGGCGATCAACATACCATAACTCCTTCATCTGAACTCGCTTTTTCAACGAAACGAGTTGCACTAGATTCCTTGCGACAGGTCGATCGCTTTGAATATGGTTTGGTGAAATTCTGAGCACTTTCATTTTTGAGCTAATCTTTGCCCCTAATCCAAATTCTGATCACTTAACCCTTTGAATATCATTCAGGAATGAGGTTAAGACATTCTTGTCTTCTCTCTTTTCCTTCAGGATGCGACTGAGCAGAGTCTTCAGTTGCTAGTGAAGGGTGATAAAGTGCATGTATTGGTTCCTTCATCCCTGGGTGTGATTTGGGTCAGGTAACTCTCTGCAATGTGCTTTGTGACAGAATAAGCTTGGTGGTCTTAAGCCACATGAGTCTCCAACTGGTGAATTTCCTCTCTAGTGCTAAGGGAGGTCACTACATGGTATCAGGTTGTTGGATCTTGAGCTTGAGACTACACACACAACTAGCTATGTTGGCCACGACCACCCCTCCCTGTTGACCCTTTCCTACATCTCATTCTTAGTATAGGCATGGATGAGAAAGATAAAAGATCTTAGGAACAAGCCTTGATCCTGTTGTCAATAAGTTCCTACAAAACCTTATAGACTTCATCCCGACACCTGAAGGGGACCACAAAAATACATTGAGTAGATGTCTCTTCCTTAAAAACTTAATAAGTGCACCTGACGCCAAGAATACCAACCCTAACGAAGGTCCAAATATCCAGTTGGCACCCAGACTACCACAATATACAACAAGTCAGAAGCGATGGGATAACGACATACAAGGACAAAGATAAGAATAAACACCAGGCTGATACTTCAATGCTGGGACGAGCCGTAGAATAGAAACAAAACACCCCAACAAAGCACAAAATACAGGAAAACCAGATGAAGCTTTGAGCAGAAACAACACTTCAATAACATAAAGCATAAAAAAACAAGAACCTAAGCCATAACAATTACCCAGTTATAGAAGCACCAACACGCTAGGCTTGACAAGGCCCAAACCTGGGTATGTTGAGCAGGTGTAGTGGCAAAAACCCTTGAAACAGATTGAGGACCCCATATATTCACCCTTCGTGGGACTATCAACACAACATGAACCAAATTTCTACACTTGACTGCTGAACCCAACTCCTGTACAAAAGCCTTATCCTCCGATTATGAAATTCGCTAGGGGTCATCCAGAAGCCCTACCACAATCGCTCTGCAAACCAATAAGACCTTGCCCGGAAATAAACGAATGTAATCCCATATGGCCAACTTTCCCTACTCGATTGTCAAAGTTGCCAAGCAAGCCAAGGAAAAGTTTACTCCCACCTACGATGGGTATGTTTGTCCTAGGCGCTTTAAATGGAAAACCACATGTTGAACCATTACACCCAAGAGCTAGTAAATGAACTAGTCTAGTAGCTTGTGTGAATTGAAATGTCACATGCATTTGAATCACGAGGGGCAAGCTATGCCACTCCCAAGCCCCCTTCACCCCACCATTAAAAAAATCCAATTACATTCAATTGAATTTGATTTTTTTTTTCATATTAATTAATTAAAAGATAAAAATCTTGAAGCTTGAGTTCTGTAAACCACATTTCCAAAAAGCTCTGGGCAATTTTTTTACTATTTTTCTGGTTGCAAGATCTTCACAAAATTGTATTTACATTTTCATTATTTTAGGTTGAAATTGTGACCTCGTTAGACTATGGGGGTGTGTTACTATAAGTGGAGTGGGATACTGATGTGATTTAACATTATTGAAAGGTAGTGAAATAGTCTGGATGATAGAAAACTGTCAAAATCCAGTCAACTAAAATTCAAAAAATCAGATAGTTGGAGTGTTTGGAATTTATTTTTGATAGTAGAAATAAATTCAGCACTATCAAAAACCCTTAAGACACTCAAAATACTAAAATTTAACAACCATAAACAAGATTGTGACAGAATTTTTAAAAATCATTGCCGAATTCTAGACAAAAACCCTTTTTAGACTACGCGTTATTGAATTTGTAATTGATTAGGGTACAGCTTTGTTGATGGGACTTCCAAAGATTCTCAAGTGGAGCGAGTGCTATACAGCTATGTTGATTGTGACATAAGAATCTTAAATAGTGGGACACTCTTGGTTTAACGCTGAAGTGGGGATGAAGTGGGGCAGGGTTCAGCTTTACTATTTTAGGTTTTGACCTAACCTGTATGATCTTTCCATTATGCTGCTAGGTTACTGCTAATCTTCCAACATATGGTGGATGAATTGGGATGTCTTTCCATTATACTGCCAGGTTACTGGTAATCTTCCAACATATGGTGGATGGATGGTTGTATTGAGTATTTGCAGTGCCCCATTGAGACTCGCAAGTTTTCAAATTTCATTTCTGCCACCACTCAATGAGGTTGTAGTTTTTCTGTGATGCGGCATGGAAAAGAAAAGCAGCAGCTGGAGTTTCTTTTTTCCAGAGGTCAATACCCTTCCTTCTTTTTCGTCTGCTCCAAATGCTTGTTTAGATGCCCCGTCTACTGATAATATTGTTTTGAAGGTACTGGTAATACCAACGCTTCTCCTACCACAGTCGAAATCCAAGAAGTCGATCTTGCGCCGCATGATCCCCGAAACCCTCAATTATTTCCTCACTCTCTACTTCCTCCTCTTCTGCCGTTCCAATTATGGTATCGCAAGGCGGCTGTTCTGAATGTTCTGAATCTTCAGATGATGCTACTAATAACAATGATGTTGCAGATGATGACCAGTTTCAAGGGATGTCCTCCGGTTTCAGCGTTCAAACAGTGTCCGTGCTGAGGGAAACGATAGAAGATATAATAATGAAAGCAGCAGAGTTGATAGTGGAAGCCTCTATCATGTCCTGCTCTCAAATTGATTCTTCCAAATTTATTAGGTGAGTGCTTCAACAGTTTTACTGTCAGGGATCATCTTAACCTTAGTTCAATCATTTTAATCTAGAAGATATATCTTAGCCCTGGAGATTTGTTTCTTCTAAATTTATTAGGTGAGTACTTTTAACAGCTTTACTGTCAGGGATCATCTTAACCCTACTTAATCATTTTAGTCTAAAAGATATATCTTAGCCCTGGAGAGGGAGGCTAGAAGATCTATATGGAGAAGGATATAAAAAGCACATAGTCCTGGAAGATCTATATGGAGAAGGATATAAAAAGCACTTAATCTATACCCAGATGGATATAGAAAGCACTTAATCTAAACCCTGATATGACAGAAGGATATAAAAAGCACTTAATCTAAACCCTGATATGACACAAAGGGTAGAAAATCTATTGAAGTGCGATAGACGGAGGACGGTAGAAAAACACACAGGCTAAAATATATATACGATTTTTTTAAATTATTTTATCTGTTGATGAAAAATTGCGCTATATTTTATTAGCATAAGCATAATGTAAAATGTGAAACATTTCTTCTGCCTAAGTTTTCTTTTTTAGGTCAACCAGTAAAATTTGAAACACTAGAGTATTATCAAGGAATTGGTAATACATTGGAGCGATTTGGGTTGGGAATTTATAATATATAGAATGAACGCGAGCAGTCCTCAATTTTATGGGTTGTCACTCTAATTCAATGGACTGTCTTTATATATAATTAAGAGTATAGGTTTATTCAATGGACGGTTTAGTTAGATATATCAATAACTATGATATAGAAATCTCAAAACACGAGAGTTTGAATCTCTATTCCAAGAAGACATTTAACTTTCTAACCTTATCTCACTTCCCGAAATCACTTCCCCAAATTAAATTAAAAGGAAAAGAACACTTCCCCAAATTAAATTAAAAGGAAAAGAAAAACAAAACAGTCCACCCATCCATTAAATTTTTTATATCCACTTTAAATAACTATTAAAAGATATTAAAATCTTAATATCTTCTTCATAGATCCGTTCAGATAAAAATGTTAAAATACTAAAATTTCCAGATCTACTTGTAAATCTATTAAGAAATATACACATGTTTTTCATGTTTTATTAAACCCAAAAAAAATTAAAAAATAAATTTAAAATGGATCTTTTTATTCCTATGGTTTTCCATTTCATAATATTTTCTGTTTTATGTTATCCACTGTTGAAACATCTCTTTTCCCATTTCACTTATCAATTCTGATGTTGTGGCCTCTTTGTCTAGAAAATTCTTATATCAAATTAAAATGCATCTTTTTATTTATATGGTTTTCCATTTTATAATATTTTATCTTTTATGTTATTTTCTGTTGAAACATATATTTTCCCATTTCTCTTATCAATTCTGATGTTTAGGCCTCTTTGTCCAGAAAATTCTATTATCAAATTAAAATGCATCTTTTTATTCATATGGTTTTCCATTTCATAATATTTTCTGTTTTATGTTATCCACTGTTGAAACATATCTTTACCCATTGCTCTTATCAATTCTAATGTTTAGGCCTCTTTGTCCTATTAAATTTATGATGTTCAGGCTGGTTTGTCCTAATAAATTTATCTAGAAAATTCTTTTTAGAGATTCACTTGAATAAAGGTTTTTTTCTTTTTTCTTTTTGTTGTATTTAAATTTTATATTGATAACTTCTTATGGTATTTAAATTTATATTGATAGCTTTTTCTTTGTACGTGGGCTTTATTGTCGCAGTTCAATTTATATTGACAATGTTTTGCACAGAGAGCCACTTGAACAGCTTCTGCCTAAAGATATAAAGAGGGTCGAAGAAATGCAGTTACTTATCACTGCACGGGATAAAGATGTGCATATAGAGTGCATAATAGAAACAGAAGTCTTTGTGATGAGATGCCTTCTCCATAGAGAAACAATGGATTTTTTCAACGCTGAAATGTACAATGAGACAGTTGAGACAAAAGAACAAATGCATTCAATCCAAATAAAAGAAAATAGTGATGATATGTGGAGGAGTCCCAAAACTTTTCACTATGCCAGCAGCATTCACATGTTATGAAGAAGACAAACAAAAAGCTTTTTGCATAGTGATGGAAGAGAAAGACAAATAAAATGCTAGCCCGTGGCTCACTACCTTCTTGACATAATGAAAGAGCCATTTTTAGACATTTGTTCATTTTTCAAAGATCCATTTCTAGACATCTGTTCATATTTGAACTTTTGATATTTTAGTAAAAAGAGCACTTGTCACCAAAGATAAGGTATATGAAAATGGGTTACCAAAAACGAAAAAAAGGATTCAAAGGATTGTATCCTATTTTCCATTCAACATGTCAAAGTTGAAGGAGTTGAAATACTTGAAGGAGCTGAGATACTTGAGTTTATAGTCATGAGTTGGTGGATTTGGCCATGAGTCTCTGTTGTTTTCTCATCTATTCAGGTACAAACCCTTTCTTTTTTTAGATTTTGAATCCATATAAGGTAATATTTTATTAGTTTTAATGGATTTGATTATGATTTTTACATATAGATTGTATTATATGCAGATGCGTTACATTATCGAAGACATGGAATTAATGGAAAGTTTCCATTGTCTCTAAAATTCTCTTCCAATGATCTTTTGCTGCTCCAGAATTTGCTTAATAAGCAAGTACTGAGAATGATCAGCAGAGAGTGATCCACTTTGCTGAGTTAAAAAACTGTTTGAAGAGTTATGTGATCTAAGAAATGGTTTACATTGGTGTTGGAGTTTGAGGCAATTGCAAAGACTTGGATCACTGGGAACAATAAAAAGAACTTAGTTTTAAATATAGAAACTACCGGGGTCAATTTCGAAGTATCTTCAGAGGGTATTGAGCCCTTCCACCTTGAGGTTGTGGCATTTGACAAAAAGATATGAATTCTCATTATAGTCTTTTTCCTTTTGTTGCATCTTGATCTACTTAAAAGTGTAGTGTCAAATGTTGCATCATAGGTCATTCCACTGGTTGGTGGTGTACTATGTAACCGCTGGTTGGACATACCTTTGTCGTCTCTCTATCTTTCTCCTCTGCTTTGTTAGTAGTCTTTTCTGCTTTGTTGGTAGTCTGTCTGACCAAGAACAGCGAGAGCAGAATTTTCTGAAGAATACGAGGGGGCGTCTCAATGCCAAGTGCCCCCTCACACTGTGTTAGAAGATATTTTGTATTAATTGAAACAGAGATCTTGGGCCTTCATTATTTGTTGAATATTGTAATGAGAATGTTAGTGCTTCTTCTTGAGATGTGGTGTGGAAAATACTAGTGCAAGCCTGTATATTGATTCTCTGATTCTTTGATTCTTGGGCAGGAATTTTTTGATATGAATATTTGTGTACGAATCCTTGATTGATTTTATAAAGGCATATGTTTTGAGTTAAGATTTTGTTATTACAGTATAAACATTTTGTTTTTTTCTACTTAAAAAAACCCAGGATTCCAAGGATATTTATCCACAAATAAATGGTCTGGAGGTCTTAACCCTGCAAACAAGGATTAATTTCCATATACGGAAAGTATGGAGGTCCCCGCTCTAAATGCTCTACAGATAACACCGCAAACATTGAATTAAAAAAAATCAATAACATTATAATATAGGAATAAAAAACATCAATGATGTGGATTTCATGGAGAATCAAGAATCATAATTCCATATAAAAAGGTACAAATGCTGCATCCATTTTATGAAGCATATGATTCTTGTTGAAGTTAAGCCCTTGTTATGACAGCTGGAACATTATGCTTGTTTATGTAAAATTAAAAAGATTAATGGCTCTGGATATTGTTATCTACAGATGTTGGGTAAAACCGGGAGGGAAAAAAAATCAAATACACGTTATATAGAATTAAAAATGTTTTAATGATATGCCAATGTTCTGACGTGAAAACTTTGTAAACTGGAATAAAAATAACATTATCCATTGGGTTGGTTTTATGGTCTGAAGATATATATTTAGATATTAGTTAGTTTTTAAGAATAAAAAACGAAGCCCAAGTAACTTAATTCTTATTGTTGGGGGTGACAAGCTTGGTGAATGGTTAATCAAAAAGCATAGGAAAAATATGAGCAGGATCGCTCAAAGCATGGTTGAGGTAATAGATGACATGTTCTCTGAGCAAATCATCTTCCTAAACTAGAACCATACCAATACCAATGGTAGATTCTGTCACTGCAAAATACGAAAGGAAGTCCTTGCCGTAATGAAGTGGATTGAGTAATGGAGCAGGAAGTCCTTACCGTAAGGTGGATTGAGTAATGGAGCAGAGGTCAATGCTTTTTTCAAGGCATCGAAAAATCATTGTGCATACTCATTCATCCCATATGAATGGGATTTTATTTTTCAACAAATGTCTAAATCCTATCCTTTAGTAATTTCAAGGTTATTTACGATGAAAAGGTTATTTAAGGCAATCTCTTTAAAAAGTTGGTTGTTCTTTGAAGACTTTGAAGCTAATCAATATTAGCGAGAGGAGACAATTGAAGTATTGCCTTAACTTTTAGAGAGGATCGATCACGATCCCTTGTTCGAAACTACAAATCCCAACAATCTACCAAAAGTCACAACAAAAATGAATTTGTCTAGATTCAACTTAGTATTGTAAAAATGACATCGCTAAAAATCTTCCGAAGGTGACTTGGATGATCATCATCCATGTCAATGTTTGTAATGTGTTTAATGTTGTGGAAGATGTATAACATAGTTGAGTTGGATGATCATCATCTAAGTCAGCGTCTGTAATTTGCTTAATGTTGTGGAAACATAACCTTGTGGTAGGTAGCTAGCATTTTTTAATCCAAAAGACATTTTTGATATGCAAAAGTGGTCCATGTAATGTGCTTAATGTCATGGAAGGTGTATGACATAACCCTGTGGTAGGTAGCCCTAACATTTTTTAATCCAAAAGACAAAACTGCCCGATGTGGATATAAAGGTTGTCCTACGCTAGGTCTTTTGGATGGATTTCTATTTGGTTGTAGCCACAAAATCTATCTAAAAAGGAAATAATTTCGTTCCCTGCACATTCATTGATAATTTGATCAATAAAAGGTGTGGGGAAGTTATCTTTTGAACAAACCTTGGTAAGATTTCGAAAGTCATCAATAATTTGATCAATAAAAGGTGTGGGGAAATTATCTTTTGGACAAGCCTTGGTAAGATCTCGAAAGTCCATGAATACCTGAATCATTTTTTGCTTTTATCAAATGAGAACATGATTTGAAACCCATTCAATAAAAGGAATTAGGTAGTTGAAGCTAGCTTTAAGTAATGTTTCTACCTCAACATTAATAACAACCGCCTTCTTAGGATTTACTGGTTGAAGCTTCGGGCGAATAGGTTTTGCATTTTCATAATTCTTCGTCTCCTGGTGCATGATGTTGGGATCAATACTCGACATCTCCTTGTGAGACTAAGAAAAAACATCATGAAACTCTTTAAAAAGATCAATATAGACCTTAACCCCATCAACATAACAATATGCCCCTATAAAGACATTTTCTACATGTTGGCATCATGAGAAATGTTTGCTTGCATGGTATTGATAATGTTTTCTATGTTTCCTCTGGAAAAAATATAAGCAGTAGCCAAAGGGTTCAAGGGTTGGTGAGCACTCCTAGATGAAGTTGAACAAGACAAACTTGATTTAACCTTGTGTAACTCTGGGAGAAAATATGAAAAATGATGCAAATCATCCCATAGTTTCTTTGGACCAGTCATTGCTTCTAGGATAGCCTCATGAGATGGAAAAACAAAATTAATATAATCCATGGACAAAGTTGAGTCAGTTGCTCAAACGAGTACCATACCAAACTGCAAATCCTCTACCGAAGAAGGGATTGGATCAGGGTTTGTAGTGTCATTGATAACAACTTGATAAGTGATTTCGACTACAGTCAATGGAACAAACATTACTATGAACTGTCCTTCTTCAATTATGGTTGAAGGGGAAGGAAAATTCCAAGGGTCCTTAAAATGATTGATATGAAAAGAAAAATTGCAAGGGATCGACATAGAAGATGCATAAATAGTGTTTGATATATGCAACTGGGGAATGAAAACCAAAAGAGCCCGTTCAAGATGAGTACACTCTAGTCCCCAAGTACTCTGAAGGCTTCTAGGAATTCTCTGCCAACGGAACGGTGGAATTTGCATAGAACTTGGGTCAATATGGCTATAAGTCATCTGATCAATGGTAATGATTTTCCCTTCATAAGGGAAGCATAATATGTAGAAAAAAATCAGAATAATAACTTGCATCGTGTATACCCCATTGCACCCCAATAAAATATTGTAGTCGAGTTTTGCATTGACTACCTCCACTTCCATGTCAATAGTGTTCCCACCTAACCCGATCAGAAAGGCAGGAATTATCTCATGAGGCTTATGCAAATGTTCGTCGAAAGTTGTTAGTAGAGTTGGAAACAGAGCCAACTTTGAAGTCCTTATATATTTTTGACATGACATAGTTGTAACACATGTGGAACCTCCCTTGTCGACCGTTGTTCAAAAGATAGTCTTTTTAATATATGCTCGACATGACATAGTTGTAACACATGTGGAACCTCCCTTGTCGACCGTTGTTCGAAAGATAGTCTTTTTAATATATGCTACATGAATTTGGAAGGCAACATGGCGAGAAGGTTAGGGTCTTACATTAAAGTATCAAACGTCATTAATTGAGAATTCTTCTAGTCAATAGCTCTAATTGTTTTGAGTATATGCTTCGTTGCAGACTAGAGCACTATAAATGTCGACATAGCACATGGCGCCTAGTCTAAATCTTCCACAATGGAATAATTGAGAGCAACCCTGACACTGGAATTATAAGTGGAATTTTTTACAAAGCCTTTCAACACTCGATGTATAGACTCAACCACATGTTTCTCTATATGAATAGGTTCTTGTGAATCAGAGGCGTGCTTAGCTTTAAAATACTTAGGGTCTCCATAATCATAAGCTTGAGTTGATTATTCGACTTGAGAATTAAAGATGTAGACATTCGAAGAATGATCTCCCTCATTAAAATCGAACTGGTTTCCCCCTTGTTAGGGTCCAAAGTTAGAAGCAACACCAACAACAAGTTTTTGACCTCAGGGGAAAGGGTTAGTGAGCACAACCCGTTGACTGGAGAAAGCCTGCTGTGCCAACAAACACATAGCATTTTTAATTTTAGGGCATAGGTAAGTCAGATGATCACCCTTACAGAGCTTGCAAGGGAACTTAACCTTTTCGTTCTGCTCATTCTTTCCCTCCCTAATGTTAACACTAGGCTTAGCTACATTCTCCTTCCCCTTCGCATTCTGTTTACTACCTCTACCTTTCTTCATCCCTTTGGATTGTTGGATTCCATTGGGAACAAAAGATTAGATTGCATTAACTAGAAAATATTGCAAGGGGGAATGGGTAGAGAGTTGAGCTTTCCCAGCTGATGGAAAATGTAATGAAATTTGTTGTAATTGATTTAAAAACAAACTAGTCGTGGTTGAATTGAGCGATCCTACCACACCATCGACATGGGGTCCTGGTTTGAGATTATCCAGTTCTATATTGGGTATCGACGCATCGCGAAAGATATCATAGATGACACAAGATTGAAAATAAATCAAGTGCAAATGATCGACCATATAGATACTCTATTCTTCAATGTATACTTTTGAAAGGGACACATCTTTTGAAATTGGTGGTTGGTGTGACTTAAGGAAACATTCAAGCAAAATTCATTACGAATTTATGCTTTAATTATCCTCTTCCTTTTCCTACATTCTTGAATATGGTTGGAGATATGAGTGGCTTTATCCTGTTTGAAGTTACCGGAGAGCTTAGTCACAACATCTACCTCATGAGAAATTAGAAATGGTTCAAGAACACTATCATTAGATCGTTAAACATAGAGAACAATCCCCCTTTTAATTCTATGTACCACTTTGTCACATTCCTAGTTAGGGTGTGTTAGAAAAGGCTCAACTTGATTGAATAGTCAATTAAAGAGTTCAAAGAACACCACAGATGAAAAGTGGTAATATAATCAATTACAACCTTGCCAAACTTACCTTCAAATTTTGGAATATCTAGTCATATTTTAGTAGGGACAATGGGTCAATTTCGATCGTATTGGACTAGATCATTTGCCTACTTGGAAAGATCTAGAAAATTCAATGTTTCTAGAAATTGTAAATGCCTCTGAGCCACAAAGTTCCACCCCCTAAGAGGAGAGTCTCCTAGTTGACTGTAAAAAGGAAAAGGACATCCCATATTTGCACTGGCACCAGGTTGTCAGGTGTTATTCTTAGAAAATCCCATATTAAAGTTAAAACCTTGAGCTCCTTAGCTAAATGATAGGAAACCTCTACTTATGGAATTCCCATGAGACGAAGAGGGGTCACCTCCTAGTGACAGACCATAAGAAGAGGAAACACCTTGGTAAGGTGATCTGTATTTGAAAACTTGAAGGTTTGATGAAATTTGCAAGGGAAAATTTATGTCTTTTATGTAATTACGGAAGTTTCAATAGCACATAAATTAAGTGTTTAAACTATGTCTTGCAGCATAAAACAAAGACAATAATACCATAAACAGAAAGACAAGAAAACAAAATGATGAACAAGTTCACCCCTCCTGGGCTACATCTCCTCGTCGAGCTTCCAATGTTGGGCCTATTTCATTATGTGCTCAAATATGTGTTCACATGGATTTGCAGTGCTCATAATGAAAAAATAATGTCTCCAATGGCTACAAAACAGTAAAAAACCCCTAGTTGGTCTCTTTTTGCACTTAATTTGATCGAAAACTAACTAACTTGTGCTCTAAATATTTTCTGCTAACTTATCTACAAATTGCGCTCATCTGCAAAGCATCCTACAATTTACGCCTTTTTTGGCACCTTGGATCGAAAAATTCACCCCGTTCGCGCCAGTTCGTGTGCAAATTGTCGCCTAGTTTAAATATGCGATGACCCCATGAACGAACAAATCGGGGCCACGTGGCGCAAATATTGCCGTTGATTTAGGGCTAGTTTAAACCACTGCGCCAATGGTTGAACCCTACTTGGACTGCATTTAGGTTGATGGAACTGTGGTTGGGTTCCAACTTTCGGTCCCGAACCATAACTCTAACCCCGCTTTATTATTGTGGTTGCATGTGGTGTGGGTTATGTAACGGTTGAGAGTTTGAACCATCACTCGTTGACTGTGGTATGTTGTGTTCCAACTGTGGCTTGGGGTTGGGGTTAACCCCGCGCCCTCGGTGCCCACCTGCGGTCCCATGGGTATGGGTGGACCAGGGGCCAGGGGTTAACCCACACCTCGTTCATTGACATGCATTCCATAAAACTTTAAATAGCAGTGGTCGCCTATGTAGATTAAGACTCACCGTAGGCGGAGTGGTAAGAATTTGTGTTGCTAGGCTGGAGGATGCGCATTCGAATCCTGTTAGGCCCGGTCTGGCCCATAAAATTTGTCTTACACCACTGTGAGAAGGCCACGTGGCGGCCACCCATTGGCCCCACGTTACCTTCATTCATTGGTCCACTTCAAAATACCTACAACCAATAAAATTACACCATCCACGAACCAATCAAAGGAGGACACTCGGTGAACAACCATTAAACCTGAAAAATGCAATCAACCTATCCAGTCAGCCTACCCAGTGAGCGTACCTGACCAACTTGCAATTTTTTTTTAGCTGTTTAGGAAGAAGATCAGAACACGATATCAAGAGCACACTATATCGGTTTTGAGTGATTAGAGTTGCGTTGGATTCGAGGTGATGAGATATTCGTTTTGGTACTGGTTTCGATCACTTTTGAACACTTTCAATTTTGAACACTTTACTGATCCACTAGATCATTCCTCCCCACTAGAAGCTTTTGGGCCTCCAAAATATTATTTTCAGTCAACAAATAGATGAGGGTATAGTTCCCTCACCTTTCCAATCTCAATCCATTTGGATTTTTTCCTTTGAGCCCTACACGAATGTACTACACATTCCCTCATGTTGAAGTCCTTGTTTTCCTGTCAAGGAAGGTGTCTTGCTGCAATTATTCAAGATATTCAGGAGAGAAATATTCTATTGAATGAACATGAACATTCTCTCCTTGATATTCAATCAAAGGAGGCTCATATTATCTCAAATTATCAACATTAACAATTGCACAGATTTGCATATATGAAGGCGAATCCAATCTGAAGGCACTATTATCAGTGTTTTCTAGAATCCTAAATGGACCATAATGAATTGGTTTCAGTTTTTTACCTTCTCCTTGTAGTCATTAGGGAATTTTGAGGTCTAAAATGGGCCTTCTAAGGAAAATGTACAATCAAAATTCACTTTATGAGAACCAATCACATTTTAGAGGATGACATCATCCCTAATGGTTGAGGTGGCATTGCTTGAGTTTAAAGGTACTTACTTGTCACATTCTCAAGGGTGGATAAAAAATCATGGTTAACCATGGTAGTGCTCTAAGTACTTTTAAATTCAAAGTAAAGTACTCATAATGAATGTCATTTCACACTTTTTGAATAAAATATTATTAAATTGTCATTTCATATTTTTTGAAAGAAACAATGCATATCTCTACACAATCTTCATGTATCTACACACTTTTCAATAAATATTATATTTGTATATTTTCAAATATTTATTTATAAATCAAATCAATTCATTATGTAATGTAAAATTCATACATAAAACAATATATTGTATTAAATTATTTTTATATAGTATATTAATTATATGTTATTATATAATTTAAATAAAATAAATTTTAATTAATAGTATATTCTATAATTAAGAATTTATGAATTTATATTTATATTTTATTTTATGTTATTTAAGTACAAAAGACAAATGCATTAGTTGTGCAATGATAACGACTTTTCTTGAAAATCTCATTCTTATTTATAGTCACATCAATATAATTTTTTATTAATTTTATTTTGGTACAACTTTTGATTTGAATTTAACCATAGTTACATAGATTTTGGTGCAAAAAGTGAATTGCAAATTCATAAATATTATTTTATTGGTTTAGTTATTATTTTATTATTTTCTTAGGAGGCCCATTTTAGACCTCAAAATTCCCATAATGCTTTCCTTGTTAATGTGAATCCAAAATTCATCTCCCACTTGGAAACTGTGATCCACGCGATGCTTATCATGTCTTATCTTGTACTTGGCTTGACTCTTTTCCAACTGTTCTTGAATAGTTTGATGCACCAATTGAACTTGTTCAATGAATCTTTTGGACTTATCTATGTCATTATGTCCATCAATAACAACATATTTCCCAAAGATAAAATCTGAAGGAGATTTTGGAAAGTATCCCAAGCATGCCTCAAATGGCGATGATTGAGTCGATGAATGCTTGGCCCAGTTGTAAGCACACTGAATATAGTGCAAATGTTCATCCCACAACTTATGATGCTTGCTATAATAACCATGAAGAAGATGTATCACCGTTCTTTTCACCACTTCTGTTTGGCCATCTGTTTGTGAATGGAATGTTGTGCTCTTTTTCAATTTGGTGTCCATGATTCCCCACAAGTTTGACGAAATGTTCCCTAGAAAGTGAGAATCTCGATCACTAACAATGGATGTGGGCAACACAAAATGTACCCATACATTCTGAAAGAACAACTATGCAGTCTGTTCAACTATAACCTACTTTTTACATGGCATCAAATACACATTTTGCTGAACCTATCCACAACTACATAAAGATAATCACGACCTCTCCTAGACATAGGTAGACCTCCTACAAAATCCATAGAAACACTTTCCCATGGACGATAAGGTACCAAAAGTGGAATATACAATCCCAAATTTCTATTTCTAGGCTTACTGAGAACACATAAAGAACATTTTCTTACAAATCGTGACACTCTTTCAAGCATATGAGGCCAGTAACAATACCTCTGTAATTGTGCCATTGCCTTACCTACACTGAAATGACCAATAATAAGAGAATTATGCATTTCCATTATGATGTTGACTCTCTCTCCCTATGGAATACATATCTTGCCAAGATGATACCGCAAGTTATCATGCACATGATAATCTTGTTGGGAAAAATACTGAGAGGGGGGGGTGAATCAGTATTTACTGCATAATCAAATCTTTTTACTTTTTCATTCCTTAAAACCCATACGCTACTTTCCTTCAGTAAACTAGCGTATATACGCGGATCCCCTTTATGAAACTAGCGTATACAGTTGAATGCGTCATTAAATCTTCACTTATATTAATCCATCATTCATTGTTCGATTAAGGGTAAACATGTGCGGTAAACCAAGAATAAACCATCACACAAAGCATCACACATGAACACCGGGATTTTTAGGTGGAAACCCAAATCGGGGAAAACCACCGAAATGGGGTTATAGAAGCCTTCAATAATTTATTATAGAGAAAACATCTTACAACATATGTCTTTGGCGCGGACTTCGACGACACGAGGAGCTGCCCACACGCTCGTTTACCAGCCTCTCCTGGAAGGGAGCTACGACCCCCTGACTCGTTTACCAGCCTCACCTGGAAGGGAGCTACAACCCCCCGATCTCGTTTACCGGCCTCACCTGGAAGGGAGCTACAACCCCCTGACTGAAGGCTACAACCCTCAGCACCACCTTGGACCACGTTTCATCAATTTTCACACTGGATCCAACAACTTCAATAGAACAACACTTGCAGGCCACATTTCATCATATTTTCAGACTGGACCCTTTCCATACTTTTAAGCACAAACATACATCACCAACGGATACTTATCAACACAGATCAGATAACAGAAACACAGCAGAACAGATCAGATATTTCATACCCCATGCTTCAGCAAACCCTAGTTTGCATACGCGCTTTCCTTTCACTGATGTCGCGTATATACGCGCTTCCGTCCACACGAACCAGCGTATACCTCTGTATGTATTTTATTGCGCATACGTGCTTTCTCTTCGGCCCACCAAGACGCGTATATGCGCGCTTCCTCGCGAGGTAGCGTGTAGATCTTCAATCATTACGGACGGCATGCTTCGCCCGGATCGAGATATTCGGTTCAGATCTACCCTTTTGCTTCGACCAGGATGTTCGCCTGGTGCTACTTCCTCATCACGGATCTAAGCCTTCCGCAATCGAATCTAGCAAATACAAGAGCAATTCAGATCTAGATCCCCTTCTTCATCATTGGTGCATCATACATTGATTTATCATTCAATTGCAAAACCCTTTTTCCATTCGAGATATACTTCATGAGAAGTATTCATTCAAGCTCAGACATCTTTCTCTCACACTTATATTTTGCACAATGAATTTCTTCTCCTTATATATGTTTACCCTTTGTCAATACCATGAGCCCCTTTTTCAATACCATGGGCCAAACCAATACCATAAGCCCAAAACTACCTGGACGGGGTCAATTAGGCGGATCATTACCCAATACCATGGGTCAATTTACCCTTGGTTTTTCACTTTTTGAGCACTTTAGCCCATACGCGACTTGGCACGTTCTTTTCCGCGTGCATACGCGACTTCACCTAGGAATATCCGCGTATACAAGGATACATACTCTTTTCATCATATTTGAGCACATTCTGAATTCCTTTCTTCATTGCTTTTTATACATATTGTAGATACATCATATTTTCTTCATCAGGAACATATTCTCTCAAGCACAACTTCATCAAGTAAGTTGTCATCATCTTCATCAAGTGGGTTGCCTTTCAGGGACAACACTTAGCATCATATTGTCAACAAACATTATATCACATCGGATTTACATCATTTACGAAGTCCATCAAGTCAAGCATAACTTCATCAGGTGGATTGCCATCAAGGACAACACATGTCAACAGTCGCATGGCTTCATCTTCATTCGGGTGGGTTGCCATCAACGACAACACTCTGCATCATATTTCCAACAATCTCCCCCTTTGGACTTGATGGCAACCACGATGGTGTTTGGTTACCACAACAGATAGGTACCATGTCACTCTCCCAAATATGTCACTCTCCCAAATATGTGACTTCATTATCTATTCAAACACCATGTCACTCTCCCCCTTTGACATCAAGGGCAAAGGGCAGATCAAAAACCAACACTCTCCTCCTCACGTGGAAGAAACGATGCCGGATACGTTATGTCTTTGAAGTAGCCAAGCTCCCCCGAGTTCATCTTGAATCTTCAAACATATTTGTCAATGAAGTACATGACTCTATGAACTTCCTATCACCAAAGACTCATACTTACATCAAATATCCAACCAAGTGGATTTACATATAAGACTCAAGTACCCAACCAAGTGGGTTTACAAAATTGACAAGTCCTTACATGACTGAATATTACAATTTTTTTACATCATGGGTCTCAACAAGACCTTTTCACCAAAATATAAATATGACCATTCATGACCAATACCAAGAAGACCTTAAGAGAGATCATATAACAGAACCATCATAATGCCAACAATGCATTATACTCAGCAACGCTAATGCTCCCCCTGAATCTGTGCATCCATGCATTCTTTTCATATGACTAAGGCTCCCCCTTAGTTTGTGCATCCTGAACACTTTCACCAACAAATCATCAAGGCATCTTCATAAAAACATTAGAAACAAATTTATGAGAACTGGAACACCACCAGAGATACCAAACAGTATCAGAGATACCAAACAATATCAGAGATACCAAACAGCACTGCAGCTGTGCTGAAGAATGCTGAACCAACCAAAAATTGTCAGCAATCAGTCATACGCGGTTTTCTGTGCAGGAACTCGCGTATATACGCGACTGTGTTTCAAGAAATCCGCGTATCCAAAGTCATCTTCTAACTTTCAACCAGATCTGATTTTCTGTGAGGCAAAGACAATGTTCAGCTTCTTTCTGAGACATTTGAATGCTTCCCTGGACTACAGATAGATAAAACAGTGTAGTTGTGTCTTCAAGCGTCATCCAACGGTTGTAGCATCGGTCTTCAGATTCTTTGCAGCATCAATACAATATTTCCAAGAGAGATTCTCATATCTGTTCAACCTGCATTCCTTTTCTACATGTCCATACTTGTTGCAAGAATAACATCTCATGTGTCCAGAGAAATAAGCATAAGAATCATGATGAGTATTTCTAATCTTTCTCCATTTACAATCAGCTGCTTTATGTCCATACTTGTTACATGAGAAACAATATCCCTTGAAGCTACCAGAGTACCTGTTTGTTTGTGGCTGAATTGTCCTGCTTCTGCAATTTGCTGCAACATGCCCATAGTTATGACATTTAAGACATTCAACGTTCTTGAATGAATTCCTTTGAGAATTCATGATTGTTGGTTGATCTTTTGTTTTTTTCAACACTTCAGGTTTTGCATTGACTTCCTTTGAATTTTTAGCACTTCCTTGTGAGCTAGATTCTCCTTTAACAGTTTCATGAAAACCAAGACCAAGTTTGATAGAAGGAGACCTTTGACTACTAAGAATATTATCCAAGATATTAGTGCTATCTTGAAACCTCAAAAGTTTAACCTTTTCTTCTAATTTACCTTTGAGAATGTTTACCTCAACCTCCAAGGCTTGACACTGCTTTGTCATGCTTTCTTCTTTCCTTCTTCCATCTTCTACTTGATCCTTTAGATTTAGAATCTCTTCTTTCAACCAATTTTCGTTTTCTTCACATGTTTGTTCCAGCTCTTCATTCTTCTTGTTTGAATTTTCCAGAACCCTTTTGAGAGAGATGATTTCTGCTTCAAGGCCTTCATTCTTCTTATTTGATTTGTCCAGGTCTTCTTTGAGGGAAATGATTTCTGCTTCAAGTCCTTCCTTTTCAAATGATTGTAGAGGTTCCTCATTTTTCTTACTTGATGCTTCTAGATCTGCTTGCAGAGAGATGATTGCAGCTTCAAGTCCTTCATTCTTCTTGCTTGATTTTTTAAGATCTGCTTCTAGTTCTTTAATTTGATTGGATGCATAAGTATGAAACCTTTGATACTTGTCCACCTGTCCATTCAACATTTCTATTTGATCTTTCATTTGAGAGGTCATCTCTTTGTAAATAGTTTCTTGCTTAGAAGTTGAACTTTGTAGTTCTTCAACTTTAGTCTTGAGAGCTTCTACAACTTTACTTTCACTATCTTCACTATTGTTTGCACAAAGAAGAGTATTAAAAGTGGCCTTCTTCTTTTCCTTCTTTGCCATGAGTACTTGTAGAGCTTCGTCAGAAACTTCTGGATCCATACTGTCACTTTCACTATCATAATCTTTGCACATGCAGTTAAGTAAGAGACAAGAACAACGATTAATACCTGGTTCATCTTCTTCAATTTTTGCTATACATGATTTCCGAGGTATCTTCTTGTTTCGAGTAGCCTTCTTCTTTTGCTTCTTAGCCATGAGCACTTTCAGATCTTGGTCAGAATCTTCTTCATCTTCACTGGACACTTCATCATCATCTTCTTTTGCATAATAACTCTTTCTCTTTTCAAATTGTTTCCCTTTACCATATTTTTCACTATAAGGACATTTAGCAGCATAATGACCAACTTTTCCACACTCAAAACATTTGAAGGGAAGCTTACCTTTGAATCTTCCAGTACCTAGTTGGAGCTTTCTTACGAAATTCGCTTCTTCTTCATCGGATATATAGCTGGATTCTTTGACAACTTCCTTTTCCTTTCCTTTTGTAGATGCCTTAAAAGCAACTTCTCTTACTTGAGAAGGGCCTCCTTGTCTCATTTCAAAAGCAGTCAGAGTACCATGTAATTGAACAATAGTAAGAGTTTGCAAATCTTGCCTTTCTTCAATTGCTGAAACTTTAGAGTCAAATTTTGAAGTCAATGATCTTAAGACCTTTTCCACCAGAGTAGTATCAGCCATGGTTTCACCCAAATTTCTCATTCGATTTACAATATCATCCAGACGAAGAAAGAAACTGGCAACACTCTCATCACTATGCATCTTCAAATTTTCATATTCAATTCTAAGAGTTTGGAGTTTTGCACTTTTTACCTTTGTGTCTCCTTCATAGCTTAGAATGATTTTGTCCCATGTGTCTTTTGCCGAATGTAGCTGCATCACTTTAGCAAATTATGATTCAGACATGCTTCCCAATAAGACATTCACTGCTTTGGCATTGATTTCATACTTCTTTCTTTCAGCTGCATCAGTAGGAATACTTGCCGGGTATTGATAACCTTCTTCCACGATTGCCCATACATCCGCACCAAGACTTTGCAGATATGCTTTTGTTCGTACCTTCCAGAATATCAGATTGCTTCCATTGAATAGAGGTGGCTTTATAGACATTACTCCTTCTTGACTTCCCATTGCGACGGATCTCCTTTAAGTGATCAAGCTTCTGCACAAGGACCTGCTCTGAAACCAATTGTTGGGAAAAATACTGAGAGGGGGGGGTGAATCAGTATTTATAGCATATTCAAACTTTTTACTTTTTCATGCTCTAAAACCCATACGCTACTTTACTACAGTAAACCAGCGTATATACGCGGATCCCATTTATGAAACTAGCGTATACTCAGAGATTTAGATATGTCATTAAATCTTCACTTAAACCATTCCATCATTTATTCATCAGATATTCAATAAGCAGTAAACAGGTGCAGTAAGAACAGAATAAACCATCACACAAAGCATCACACATGAACACCAGGATTTTTAGGTGGAAACCAAAATCGGGAGAAAACCACCGCTGCAGTTGCTCAGCCTTCAATATTTTATTATAGAGAAAACATCTTACAACATATGTGGGCCTGCACAGATTGACTCAAAGACGTAGCACCAATTGCGCTCATTTACTACCTCTCCTGAGAAGGAGTCTCAACCCTCACTCGTTTACCACTCTCTCCCGGGAAGGAGCTACTTAACTTCTCGATCTCGTTTTACCAGCCAATTGAAGGGAGCTACAATCCCCGAATCGGGTTGGGCTACAACCCTCAGCACCTCTATGGACCACGTTTCATCAATTTTCACACTGGATCCAACAACTTCAATAAAACAACACTTGCAGGCCACATTTCATCATACTTTCAGACTGGACCCTTTCCATACTTTTAAGCACAAACATACATCACCAACAGATACTTATCAACACAGATCAGATAGCAGAAACACAGCAGAACAGATCAGATATTTCATACTCCTTGCTTCAGCAAACCCTAGTTTGCATACGCGCTTTACCTTGACTTATGTCTCGTATATACGCGCTTCCGTCCACACAAAAACAGATACCTCAAGAGATATTTTATCACGCATACGCGTTTCTTCTTTCATTGGTTGCAGATATACGCGTCCTCCGGCGAAGTAGCGTATAGATCTTCACAATCATTACAGAAAGCAAGATATCATCGATCGTATATTCGGCTCACCCACCTTTGTTTGCGATGTTCTACCAGATGTCGCCTCATCGCGTATCTAAGCCTTCCATAATCGATCTAGCAAATACAAGAGCAATTCAGATCTAGATCCCCTTCTTCATCATTGGCATCATACATTCAGATTTATCATTCAAGTGTAACCCTTCATTCAGATATTCTTCATAGAGAAGTATCTTTCGATTTAGACATCTCGCACTCCAATAATAATCTATTTTGCACAAATACCTTTCTCCTTATATAGGTTTATCCTTTTTCAATACCATGAGCCCCTTTTTCAATACCATGGACCAAAACAAAACCATAAGCCCAAAACTACCTGGACGGGGTCAATTAGGCGGATCAATACCATGGTGGTTACCCTTGGTTTTGCACTTTTTGAGTGCTTTAGCCCATACGCGACTTGGCACGTTCTTTTCCGCGTGCATACGCGACTTCACCTAGGAATATCCGCGTATACAAAGAGACATACTCTTTTCATCATGCTTTGAGCACATTCAGAATTCTTTTCTTCATTGCCTTCTGTACACACTGTAGATACATCATATTTTCTTCATCAGGAACATATTCTCTCAAGCACAACTTCATCAAGTAAGTTGTCATCATCTTCAACAAGTGGGTTGCCTTTCAAGGACAACACTTAGCATCATATTGTCAACAAAAATTATATCACATCAGATTTACATTCTTTACTAAGTCCATCAAGTCAAGCATAACTTCATCAGGTGGTTTGCCATCAAGGACAACACATGTCAATAGTCGCATGTCTTCATCTTCATTCAGTGGGTTGCCATCAAGGACAACATCCTGCATCATATTTCCAACAAATCTAATTCCTATACTTGGTTACCTTGACACACAGTCGCATATACATCCTTAAAATAATTATCTAAAACATATTTCTCAACATAGCTCTCATGCATGACATAATTATACTTAAGAATAATGGATGCACTAAAAATTGGTCTAGAAAGCATATCAACAACTTTGTATTAGAGATATTTCTTATACCTTATCACCAAGTGAAATTGTTGTAGAAAACCCATCCATCTAAAGTATATCGCTTGTTGTAGCTTTGTTTATGATTGCAAGTATTGCAACGGTTGATGATTGGTATGAATGATTGTTTCCTTACCTATCGGGTAATGTAACTTTCCACTTTTTTACACTTTGCACCAATGCATACAATTCCTTGTCATATGTAGGATAGTTAATCACTGCACCATTAAAAGTTTTAGAATGAAAACATATGGGCTTACCATGTTGCATCAAGACTGCGCCCATGGCGGTCACTTGCATCAGTTTGTATCTCAAACGATTGTCTCAAGTCAGGAAGTGCATGTACATGTCTTGAACTGATTCTTTCCTTCAATGCTTCAAAATATTTTTGTTGTTTGCCTCCCCACTGAAAAACCTACTTCACACTTGTTAATGCATGTAATGGAACAACAATGGAAGAAAAGTTAGAAATAAACTTTCTCCAATATTGGGCTGCTCCCAAGAAACTTCTAACCTCTGTCACAGTCTTGGGTTTTTTCCAATTCAAAATGACTTCGACCTTGGATGGATCTATGTTAAACTCATCCCCTCCAACAATATGAAACTAGAAGTAGATTAAAGAATTTTTCCCAAATTCGAATTTCAACATCTTTAAAAAAAATATTTCTTTCTTTAAGACATCTGTTACGAATATAAATTATATAAAAATAAAGTAAAAATAAATAATGTAAATATTAAATAATGATTAGATTAAATAGTCATGAATTTAAGTGAAAAGGCATGTCTAAAATACATGCCCAATCATGAAAAGACACCTACCTAGGTAAATAAGCACGTCCTCATTGTAACATTTCTCATCACTTGTACATTTTATATATATTAATAAAATGATGACGATAGTGATAATGAGGATGACAATGAGTATAACAATGACTCCGTTATCGTTGTGGATAGATGAGAATTATCAGGTTCTAATACAAAAAAAATAATGATTTAAATGGAAATGATGATCAAGACGATGATCCAAATGGAAATGATAAAGATGACATTACAAGCTTAGGAGAAATTGTTAAAGAACATGTTGCAGACACTTCGATGGAGGTTGCTATGCCAGATCCATTGCAAAGTACAAAAAACAGTAAGATTGGGGATCATGCTGATATTAAAAAAATTAACCAAAAGAATATTGGGAAACTAGAACTAGAACAAATATCGGATTTGATGAGGGATGAAATGGTTCAATGTAATATAGAGAAGTATGCTGAAAATGTTTCTTGCAAGAACATTGTGTTAGAAGAAAAGCAAGGAATTCCAATTTCCTCATTAGAGGAATGTAATGAACATGGTGGAGGGAAAAATTTCATTAAGGCATCACCTGAGAGTCTTTCACAGACCTGTGATGATAAACAAGCAAGAAATGGCACTGCAGTGCAAGATGCTATTTTGAGTGGCAAGGGAAATGAGGAAGTATGTTGTGTAACCAGCTCCAAAAATAGAAGAAATGAGATATCAACGCCTTAGAAATAAGCCACTTCGAGGGGGCAACCTCCAATACATTACATGAATGAACAATTCTTGGATGATACAATTCACAAAACCTCCTTTCTATATATAGGAGTCCATGGGCCATAATATAATCCTAGTGGGCCACAATGTAATCCTAGCCGACCTAACAATAATAATTTAAGGGCACAATAATAACAAAATGGGGGTTACAAGGGTACACTAATAACAATAAGGGGTTTACACTAACAATAATAAGGGCTATACTAGTGATATAGGGACCTAACATGCCCCTCTCCTTCAAAAAAAAGTGTTGTCCTCAACACTTGAGTAGCTCCGGGTGCTTTTGTATAAAATTCTCATCCTCCCATGTAGAATCTTTAGTGGGTAAGTTCTTCCACTTGATGAGATACTCTGAAATTGATCGATTCCGTAGTTGTCGAGTTCTTGTTTCCGTGACCGCTTCCAGTTCCAATATGATTTTTCCTTCCTCATCAAGTTCTGGCAATATTGTTTGAACTGGAAGATTTTCACCTATAACCTTCTTTAAGCATGAAACATGGAAAACTGGATGTACTCTCGAAGAAGCAGGAAGCTCCAATTTGTATGCCATAGTACCAATCTTTGCAACACCTTGTAAGGACCATAGTACTTTGGCGATAATTTATTATCCTTCTTAGCTTGCTTGAGGGACATTTGTTTATATGGTTGTAGCCGTAAAAATACCCAATCTCCTACATCAAAACTTCTCTCGCTGCGATGTTGATCTGCCTGTTGTTTCATTCGATTTTGTGCCAAATTAAAGTTATCCTTTAAGAGTTGGAGAACTTCTTGCTGATGCTCGATGTGATCTTCCACTGCTTGAACCTTCGAATTTTCCCTTAAAGATGATGTGATGGATGTTGGATGATATCCATAAAGTGCCATAAATGGGGTCATTTTTGCTGCAGTATGGAAGGAAGTGTTATACCACCATTCAGCAAGAGGTAACCACTCAACCCATTGTGTGTGTTTATCATATACAAAAAGAAGATATCCTTCCAAACATTTATTTACTATATCAGTTTGACCATCGGATTGAGGATGATAAGATGAGCTATGAGCTAATTGAGTACCCAAACAAGAAAATAACTCCGTCCAAAAATTTCCATTAAAAATGGGACTGTCGCTCACAATAACCCTTGGGCTTCCATGTAGCTTTTGAATTCTGTCCATAAATGTAGTAGCAACTGTACTTGCTTTAAATGGATGAGATAATGCACAAAAGTGTGCATACTTGGTAAGTCTATCAACTACCACCATGATGACACTCTTTCCTTCGGACTTAGGTAAACCTGTGATAAAATCCATTGAAATCTCTCCCAATGTTGACTTGGAATGGATAAAGGTTGTAGAAGTCTCGGGGTCTTAATTGTCTCAACTTTATTCTGCTGGCAAACCAAACATTCTGCCACAAACTTTTGAATATCAGATTTAAGGCCATCCCAAAAAAATTCTTTCTTCACCCCGTGGTAAGTTTTTAAAAATCTTGAGTGTCCTCCTAAAGGAGAAGCGTGCAATTCCAAAAGAATCTTTTGTTTTAGTTGGGAATCCTTACAAAGATATAAGCGATCTTTGTACCATAAGGAATCATTTTTCCAACTAAATGTATCAGATGTACTAGGATCTTGCTGCAACTTTTGAATGAGTGTCCACACATCTTTGTCCTTCTTCCATTCATCTCTTGCTTTGGTTATCCAATCTGGTTGGATAATAGAAATGGCACAAAGCAATGCTTCCACCTCTTCATTCTTTCTTGAGAGTGCATCTGCAACAACATTCAACTTTCCTTTTTTTTAGATTATTTCAAAGTCGTAACCCAACATCTTTGTGACCCATTTTTGCTGTTCTTCTGACGATAGTCTTTGTTCCAAAAAGTGTTTAAGACTATCATGATCAGTTTTTACCTTGAAGTGTCTTCCCATTAGGTAAGTTCGCCATTTCTTTAGTGCATGTAGCATTGCTAACATTTCCTTCTCATAAATAGGTTTCTGTAAATACTTTCCTTTGATTGGACGACTTTCAAAAGCAATGGGTCTTCCTTCCTGCATTAAAACTGCACCAATTCCATTTCCTGAGGCATCACATTCCACAATAAAGGTTTTTGTAAAGTCTGGTGTAGCTAAGACCGGTGTTAGGCACATTGCCTCTTTAAGACGTTCAAAGGCCTTAGTTGCTTCAGGAGTCCATGAAAATGCATCTTTCTTCAATAATGTTGTTAGAGGTGGTGCTATTCTCCCATAATTCTTAACAAACTTGCGATAATACCCTGTTAACCCGAGAAATCCTCGCAACTGCTTTATGGTTGTGGGGACTTTCCATTCCTTAATGGCTTTAATTTTGTTAGGGTCTACTTTAACACCCCCGTGAGATACAATATGACCCAGATATTCCACCTCTTGTACTCCAAAGAAACATTTGGATATTTTTGCATATAATTGTTTCTCCTGCAATAGTTTGAGCACCCTGTCAACATGTTCAACATGATCCTTCCAAGACTTGCTATAGATTAGTATATCATCAAAAAATACCAGCACAAATTTTCTAAGGAAGGGTTTGAAAATGGAATTCATCAACCCTTGAAATGTAGAAGGTGCATTGGTAAGGCCAAAAGGCATGACCAAAAATTCATAATGACCCCCATGAGTTCGAAATGTTGTTTTTGGAATATCTTCAGTCTTCATTCTAATTTGATGATATCCTGAACGAAGATCCAACTTGGTAAAATAAATTGCTCCATGTAATTCATCCAATAATTCATCAATCACAGGAATGGGAAATTTATCTTTAATGGTGAGCTTATTGAGCTCCCTATAATCCGGACAGATTCGCCATGATCCATCCTTCTTGTGTACCAATACTACAGGAGCAGAGAAAGAACTTTGACTAGGTTGAATTATACCCGCCTCTAACATTTCTGCAATCATACGTTCAATTTCGCTCTTTTGGAAGTAAGGATATCTATAAGGCCCGATGTTTGGAGGAACACTTCCTGGAATCAAATGAATAGCATGATCATGATCACGAATAGGTGGGAGTCCTTTTGGAGTTTCAAACACCTTGGAATGATTGTCCAAGACTTGTTGGAGATCTGCAGAAATAGATGATTTTGATGTTGGAACTTCTAGTGAGCATAATTGTGCAATTACGCCTCGCTGTTCTTTCTTTAGAAGCTTTATCATGACATTAGAGCTTATTATCCTTCCTGGCTTCCCCGCAATACCCTGTAATTCAACTTCCTTTCCTTCTGAAAAAAATTTCAAGAAAAGTTCTTGGAAATTAAAAGCTACCATCCCCAAAGATTGTAACCATTGTACTCCTAATACAACATCAACACCTCCCATTGGAATGGAAAGCATTGGACTAGTCAATACATATTCCCCCATGGTTAGTTTGATATTATGGCATTTTCCAGAGAAATTTATAGTTCCTCCATTTGCAACCATCACTTGACATTCTGGTGCTGGGTATAGGAAACAATTTAATTCTTTGGCTACCTTATAATGAATAAAATTATGGGTGCTACCTGAATCAATCAACACTATTACCCTTTTCTTCTTTATATGTCCTTCTATCTTGAGAGTTTGAGGAGTGGTAATTCCTGCCAGTGCATTACACGATATGGTCGGATTCATTTCTTCCTCTTCTAGGGGTGGTTCCTGGTGTATATCCTCTTCTTGTTCATTTTCTTCATCTTCTTCACAATCTATGTAAAATAATTTCTTCTCAGCACACTTATGACCTTTAGTGTATTTGCTATCACAACTGTAGCAAAGCCCTTTTGCTCTTTTTTCTTCCAATTGTTGTTGTGTCAACCTTGTAGGTTGTGGAAATCTAGGCGTAGCAACACTTCCTTCTTTATAGAATTGAGTGGTAGGCTTCCTTGTCGCCATAATTTTACATTCAACTTTTCTTGCCAACCCGAATGCCTTCTCCAATGAATCAGGTTCCAAAACGCGAACTTCATGTTGGATGTTATCCTTTAAAGTGCCTATGAAGAGATCAATCCTGTGTTCCTCTGGAATATCAGTTACCCTTATATTCAATTTTTAGAAGTCCTCAATGTGCTGCCCCACTAAACCCTTTTGTTTGAGATTTATCAATTGGCTAAAGAAGGTGTTGCTCTTTGTATCCTCATAATGTGCTATCATTTCCTCCGTAAAAATTGACCAAGTGACAATTTTTTTACGGGAGCAAAGCCATCGATACCATACAAATGTATTTTGTTCTAAATGTAAAGTTGCAATGCGTACCTTTGTGTGTTTTGCACGTTATGGAGATCAAAATATTGCTCCATCTGTAGTATCCATGTTACAGGATCCTTTCCATCAAACTTCCTCATATCCATTTTTGGAATATGGTGGTCCTTCCCGCCAACATTCGAGTTTATGAAATCATGATTAACATTTATTTTGTTCTCATCAGGAGGTTCTTCTCCTATATTTCCGCCATTAGGAATCATTTCCGGTTTTAAGCTTGTCATCAAGCCTTCCATGTATGCTTTTAGATCACTCTTCATGTTTTCCATGTTGTCTTTTATGTCATCCATCTTAGCTTCCATGCCCACTTCCATGCCATCCATCGTAGCTTCCAAACCAATCATCTTAGCTTCCACGCCTTTCTTCAAACCATCCATCTTAGTTTCCACGCCTTTCTTCAAAACTTCCATTTCATTTTTTGTTGTTCTTTGCGAGAGCGAAATTTGCTCTTGTAATTTTGATATGTCATGTTGCCATTCTTCATCTTCATGAATTTTGATATGTCATGTTGCCATTCTTCATCTTCATGAGTCATAGTAGAGCCTTCTGAAGGCTTAATGGGTGTTGAATTCTTTTTAGGGGCCATTTTAGAATCCAATATTGATATCTATTCTAAAAGATTCCCTTGGAATCAATTCAACTTGATTCTTCAAACAAGACTTATGCAATTCGGAAAAAAAAATACACACCTTTTACTATCTTTTAGGAGATCGATATTGAAATTGAATTATCTCTGTAATTGAAAATCTTCGATATCTGAAATTCAGCCCTGTAGTAGCCCTCTCAAGCTTCTTTCAAATGCCACAGGTCTGACCTGATTTTGATTCTCCAAGACAAAGTTGTGTCCAATCTCCCACAATGACCTAATTCTGGACTGGTTCAGTAGAGCGAACTTGTACGACTTGCCACGTGTCACTGTCTTGTCCTTTGTCTCTAAAATTGATAGCGAAGAAACTACAGGCCGTGCACTGGTGACCAATTTTGACGGCACTCCAATCCAATCTTCAGAGAGAGATTTATTAAACTTTTCCCACGATCACCTCTTTGAGATGAAATTCAGGAGCCTGAAAAAGCACTACCTTCCACAGATCATATCTCCAAAAATATTGCGAACCAAGCTCTGAAATTTTTTTGACAAATTTCCTCAGGATTTCAGCTTCGCACCATATGAATTTCAGATTCTGAACCTTCGTAGAAACAGATTTATAGCGAAAATTCCACGATGACCTGTTTAGGAGCTTGACAAAAGACCTGACTTCCACAGATGATATCTCCGCAAATATTGCGAACCAAGGTCTGAAATTTTTAGACAAGCTTCCTCAGGATTTCGGCTTCGCACCCTAAAAATTTCAGCTTCTGAAACTTCGTAGAAAAAAGGTTATAGCGAAAATGCCACGATGACCTGTTTGGAGCAGCGAAACCCTAGAATCCAAAGCTCTGATACCAAATGTTGTGTAACCAACTCCAAAAAATAGAAGAAATGAGATATCAACGCCTTAGAAATAAGCCACTTCGAGGGGGAAACCTCCAATACATTACATGAATGAACAATTCTTGGATGATACAATTTACAAAACCTCCTTTCTATATATAGGAGTCCATGGGGCCATAATGTAATCCTAGTGGGTCACAATGTAATCCTAGCCGACCTAACAATAATAATTTAAGGGCACAATAATAACAAAATGGGGGTTACAAGGGTACACTAATAACAATAAGGGGTTTACACTAACAATAATAAGTGGCTATACTAGTGATATAGGGACCTAACAAAGTACAAGACATGTTGCTTCTGGATGTTACTCCCCTTTCATTAGGGCTTGAAACTATAGGTGGGATTATGACTATTCTCATCTCGAGGAACACTACCATCCCCACCAAGAAGGAGAAAGTATTTTCAACTTACTCAAACAACCAACCTGGTGTGTTGATTCAAGTTTATGAGGGTGAGTGAACTCGAACTAGAGACAATAAATTATTGGGTAAGTTTGAGCTTTCTAGCATACCCCCTGCTCATAGAGGAGTTCCCCAGATCATTGTGTTCTTTGATATTGATGCTAACGATATTCTAAATGTCTCTGCTGAGGAAAAAATCTCTGGTTAGAAAAACAAAATCACCATTACCAATGACAAGGGAATATTGAGTAAGAAAGAAATTGAGAAGATAGTTCGTGATTTTGAGACATATAAGTCTGATGATGAAGAACACAAGAAGAATGTAGAGGCCAAAAAATCCTTGGAAAACTATGCTTACAACATAAGGAACACCATTTGAGATAACAAGATTGCAACAACGTTAGATCAATCTGATAAGAAGAAGATTGAGGATGCCATTGAAAAGAGTATGCAGTGGATGGATGCCAACCAGCCTGCAGATGCTGATGAGTTTGATGACAAGAATAAGGAGCTGAAGAACACTTGCAATCCTATCATTGCCAAGATATACGAAGGTGCTGGTACGGATATTCCTGGTGGTGCATATGGAGCTGCTGGCTCTCTTGACCAGGGTTATTCTGTAATGCATGAGAAGTAGAGAGCTAAAGGTCCTCTCAACCACACTGCGTCCACCCTACTACCCGACACCGACACTCGGTTGACCCTTTCCTGCAGCATAAATCGCAGTGGGCCAAGTTATGGATGCGTCGTGCCTTTTTCAAATCATTGTGAATCGTTGGTGAAAGAGGATATTCCTGGTGGTGCATATGGCGCTGATGGCTCTCTTGACCAGGGTTATTCTGTAATGCGTGAGAAGTAGAGAGCTGCAGGTCCTCTCAACCATGCTACATCTACCTACTACCCGACACCGACACCTAGTTGACCCTTGCCTGTAGTGTAAATCGTGGTGGGTTGAGTTATGGAGCAACGTGCCTTTTTCAAATTGTTGTGAATCGTTAGTGAAATGTATTTGTAACCCTAAAGTTATATAAGTTAATTTAATTAATTTATAAAATCAATTAATTAATTAATAATTAATATAACTTAATTTGTTAGGTCGCTATATTACTAGTGCAGTCCCTTATTGTTATTAGTGTAGCCCCCTTATTGCTATTTTTGTGCCCCTGTAGCCCCCATATTGTTATTATTATACCCCATAAAATCCACTATTGTTATTGTTGTGCCCTTACATTATTATTGTTAGGTTGACTAGGATTATATTGTGAGCCCATGGACTCCTATATATAGAAATGAGGTTTTGTCATTTGTATCATACGAGAATTGTTCATTTATGTAATGTAAAGGAGGTTGCCCCCTCGAAGTGGATGATTATAAGGTGTTGATCTCTCTTTTATTCTATTTTTGGAGCTGGTTTAATAACATTTGGTATCAGAGCTTTGGATTCTAGGGTTTCGCTGCTTCAAATAGTTCATCGTGGAATTTACGATATAACTATTTTTCTATGAAGTTTCAGAAGCTAAAATAAAAACCCATTTGCGAAGAAATCTTGATGAACTTTGTGTAAAAATTTCAGATCTTGGTTCACAATATTTTCAGAGATATGATTTGTTGAAGTTATGGTTTTTGCAAGCTCCTGAATTTCATCTCAAAGAGGTGACCTTGGGAAAATCATCATAACTCTCTCTCTCTGAGCATCGGATTGGAATTCTGTAAAATATGGCCAAAAGTACATAGACTATAGTTTCATGTGTATCCATTTCAGAGCCGAAGGAGGAAACAATGACACGTGGCACTCTATACAAGTTCACTCTACTGAACTAGTCCATAATTAGGTCATTGTGGGAGATTGGCCATAAATTTTTCTTGAAGAATCCAAATCAGGTCAGACCTGTGGCATTGGAAAGAAGATTAAGAGGGATACTAAAGGACTGAAGATAAAATATCAGGGATCCAAAATTACAGAGATACATCAGTTTCAATATTGAGCTCCTCAAAAGAAAGAAAAAAGTGTGTATTTTTTTCAAAGTCTTGTTTGAAAAATTAGTTTGAAGTGATTCCAAGGGCATATTGAAGCATAGATATCAATATTGGGTTCTAAAATGCCCCCTAAAAAGAATTAAACACCCATTAAGCCCTCAAAAGTATCTACTATGACTCATGAAGAGGAAGAAGTGCAACAACTTTCGCTCTCGCAAAGAGCAACACAAAATGAAATGGAATTTTTGAAGAAAGGCACAAAAGCTAAGATGGATGGTTTGAAGAAATACATGGAAGCTAAGATGGATGGTTCGAAGAATTACATGGAAGCTAAGATGGATGACATGGAAGAAAAAATGGAAGACATGCAAAATGACCTAAAAATAGACATGGAAGGTTTGACAAAGTTGATACAAGAAATGATTCCTAATGGTGAAAAGATAGTAGAGGAAACTCATGATGAGAACAAAATAAATGTTCATCGTGATTTCGTGAACTCTAATGTTGGATTGAAGACCCACCATATTCCAAAGATAGATATGAGGAAGTTTTATGGCAAGGATCCCGTAACATGGATACTATAGATGGAGGAATATTTTGATCTCAATAATGTGAAAAACACACAAAAGGTATGCATTGCAACTTTATATTTAGAACAAAATACATTTATATGGTATCAATGGCTTTGCTCCCATAAAAAAAATGTCACTTGGTCAATTTTTACGAAAGAAATGATATCACATTATGAGGATACAAAGAGCAACACCTTCTTTCGCCAATTGATAAATCTCAAACAAAAGGGTTTAGTGGTTGAGCACATTGAGGACTTCCAAAAATTGAATATAAGGGTAGCTGATATTCCATAGGAACATATGATTGATGTCTTCATAGGGAATTTAAAGGATAACATCCAACATGAGGTTTGCCTTTGGGAACTTGATTCATTGGAGGGGCATTCAGGTTGGCAATAAAAATTGAATGTAAATTTATGGCGACAAGGAATCCTACCACTCACATATATAAATATGGAAGTGTTGCTACTCCTAGACTTCCACAACCTACAAGGTTGACACCACAACAATTGGAAGAAAAAAGAGAAAAATGGCTTTGCTACAATTGTGATATAAAATACACTAAAGGTCATATGTGTGTTGAGAAGAAATTATTTTACATAGATTGTGAAGACGAGGAAGAAAATGAACAATAAACTTGAAAAGAAGAGGATATACACTAGGAACCAACCCTAGAGAAAGAAGAAATGAGTCCAACCATATCCTGTAATTCATTGGTAGGAATTACCACTCCTCAAACTCTCAAGATAGAAAGACATATCAAGAAGAAAAAGGTAATAGTGTTGATTGATTCAGGAAGTACCCATAATTTTATTCATTGTAAGGTAGCCAAGGAATTGAATTTCTTCCTATACCCAACACCAGAGTTCAAAGTGATGGTTTCAAATGGAGGAACTATAAATTGCTCTGGAAAATGTCATAATATCAAGCTAACCATGGGGGAATATGTATTGAATAGTACAATGCTTTCCATTCCAATGGGAGGTGCTGATGTTGTGCTAGGAGTACAATGGTTACAATCGTTGGGGACAATAGCTTTTAATTTTCAAGAATTTTTAATTTAATTTAATTTTTTTTTCTCAGAAGGAAAGGAAGTTGAATTACGGGGTATCCTAGGGAATCCGAGAAAGATAATAAGCTATAATGTCATGACAAAGCTGCTGAAGAAAGAAAAACGAGGCGTAATTGCACAATTATGCTCACTTGAAGTTCCATCATCAAAATCATCTATTTCTCCAAATCTCCAAAAAGTCTTGGACAATCATTCCAAGGTGTTTGAAACTCCCAAAGGACTCGTGATTATGATCATGCTATTCATTTGATTCTAGGAAGTGTTCCTCCAAACATCAGGCCTTATAGATATCCTTATGTCCAAAAGAGTGAAATTGAAAGTATGATTGCAGAAATGTTAGAGGCTGGTATAATTCAACCTAGTTAAAGTTATTTCTCTGCTTCAGTAGTATTGGTGCACAAGAAGGATGAATCATGGCGCATGTGTCCGAATTATAGGGAGCTCAATAAGCTCACTATTAAAGATAAAATTTTCTATTCCTGTGATTGATGAATTATTGGATGAATTACATGGATCAATTTATTTTACCAAGTTGGATCTTCGTTCAGGATATCATCAAATTAGAATGAAGACTGAAGATATTCTGAAAACAACATTTCAAACTCATGAGGGTCATTATCAATTTTTGGTCATGCCTTTTGGCATTACCAATGCACCTTCTACATTTCAAGGGTTGATGAATTCCATTTTCAAACCCTTCCTTAGAAAATATGTGTTAGTATTTTTTAATGATATACTAATCTACAAAAGGTCTTGGAAGGATCATGTTCAACATGTTGAAAGGGTGCTCAAACTATTGGAGGAGAAAAAATTATATGCAAAAACTTCCAAATGTTTCTTTGGAGTACAAAGGTGGAATATCTGAGTCATATTTTATCTTAGGAGGATGTTAAGGTAGACCCTAACAAAATTAAAGCCATTAAGGAATGGGAAGTCCCCATAACCATAAAGCACTTGCAAGTATTTCTCGGGTTAACAGGGTATTATCGCAAGTTTGTTAAGAATTATGGGAGAATAAAAACACGTCTAACAACATTATTGAAGAAAGATGCATTTTCATGGACTCCTAAAGCAACTAAGTCCTTTGAACATCTTAAAGAGACAATGTTCCTAGCACCGGTCTTAGCTAAGCCAGACTTCACAAAAACCTTTATTGTGGAATTTGATGCCTCAGGAAATGGAATTAGTGTTGTTTTAATGCAAGAAGGAAGACCCATTGATTTTGAAAGTCGTCTAATCAAATGAAAGTATTTACATAAAGCTATTTATGAGAAGTAAATGTTGGCAATACTACATGCACTAAAGAAATGGCGACCTTACCTAATGGGAAGACACTTCAAGGTAAAAACTAATCATGATAGTCTTAAATGATTTTTGCAACAAATACTATCTTCATAAGAGCAAAAAAATGGGTCACAAATATGTTGGGTTATGACTTTGAAATCATCTACAAAAAATGGAAGATAAATGTTGTTGCAGATGCACTCTCAAGAAAGGATGAAGAGGTGGAAGCATTGCTTTGTGCCATTTCTATTATCCAACTAGATTGGATAACCGAAGGAAGGGATGGATGGAAGAATGACGAAGAATATCCTAGTACGTCTGATACATTTGGAAAAATGATTCCTTATGGTACAAAGATCGCTTATATCTTTGTAAGAATTCCCAACTAAAACAAAATATTCTTTTGGAATTGCACACCTCTCCCTTAGGAGGACACTCAGGATTTTTAAAAACTTACCACAAGGTCAAGAAGGAATTTTTTTGGGATGGCCTTAAATCTGATATTCAATATTTTGTGGCAGAATGTTTGGTTTGCCAGCAAAATAAAGTTGAGACAAATAAGACCCCGAGTCTTCTACAAACTTTATCCATTCCAAGTCAACATTGGGAGGAGGTTTCAATGGATTTTATCATAGGTTTACCTAAGTCCGAAGGAAAGAGTGTCATCATGGTGGTAGTTGATAGAATTACAAAGTATGCACAATTTTGTGCATTATCTCATCCATTTAAAGCAAGCAGTTGTTACTGCATTTATGGAAACAATTCAAAAGCTACATGGAAACTCAAAGATTATTGTAAGCGACAGAGATCCCATTTTTACTGGAAATTTTTGGACGGAATTATTTTTTTGTTTGGGTACTCAACTAGCTCATAGCTCATCTTATCATCCTCAATCTGATGGGAAAACTGAGATAGCGAACAAATGTTTGGAATGATATCTTCGTTATTTTGTATCTGATAAACAAACACAATGGGTCAAATGGTTACCTCTGGCTGAATGGTGGTATAACACTTCCTTCCATACTGCAGCAAAAATGAACCCATTTATGGCACTTTATGGATATCATCCACCGTCCATCACATCATCTTTAAGATAAAATTCTAAGGTTCAAGCAGTGGAATATTACATCGAGCATCAACAACAAGTTCTCCAACTCTTAAAGGATAACCTAAATTTGGCACAAAATCAAATGAAACAACAAGCAGATCAACATTGCAGCGAGAGAAGTTTTGATGTAGGAGACTGGGTATTTTTACGGCTACAACCATACAAACAAATGTCCCTCAAGCAATATAAGAAGGATGATAAATTATCGCCAAAGTACTATGGTCCTTACAAGGTGTTGCAAAAGATTGGTACTATGGCATACAAATTGGAGCTTATTCTCGAGTGCACCCATTTTTCCATGTTTCATGCTTAAAGAAGGTTATAGGTGACAAACTTCCAGTTCAAAAAATATTGCCAGAACTTGATGAGGAAGGAAAAATCATATTGGAACTTGAAGTAGTCACAGAAACAAGAACTCGACAACTATGAAATCGATCAATTTAAGAGTATCTCATTAAGTGGAAGAACTTACCCACTGAAGATTCCACATGGGAGGATGATAATTTTATACAGAAGCATCCAGAGCTACTCAGGTGTTGAGGACAACACTTTTTTGAAGGATAGTGGCATGTTAGGTCCCTATACTACTAGTGAAGTCCCTTATTGTTGTTAGTGTAGCCCCCTTATTGTTATTGTTGTACCCCTGTAGCCCCCATATTGTTATTATTATGCCCCATAAAAGCCACTATTGTTATTGTTGTGCCCTTACATTATTATTGTTATGTCGGCTAGGATTATATTGTGACCCCATGGACTCCTATATATAGAAATGAGGTTTTGTCATATGTATCATACAATAATTTTTTATTTATGTAATGTAAAGGAGGTTGCCCCCTCGAAGTGGTTGATTTATAGTGCGTTGATCTCTCTTTTCTTCTATTTTTGGAGTTGGTTTCATAACATAATTGAATTAATTTATAATTAATATAATATAATATAATATAATTAATTTATACAATTAATTTATAATAATAATAATAATAATAATAATAATAATAATAACAATAATAATCTCTAAAGGAGAAATAAAAAACCGTGATTCCAAGACAATAGTACTGATGACTTACACCTACCGGAAAGACATGGGCAAGGAAGGAAATATTAACGAATAAGATTTGAGGACAAAGATTTTCAAAGAGGAAGGAAATGTAACGAATATAAATTATATAAAATAAAGTAAAAATAAATAATGCAAATATTAAATAATGATTAGGTTACATAGTCATTAAGTTAAGTGAAAAGGCATGTCTAAAAGACATGCCCAATCATGAAAGGACACCTGCCTAGGTATACAAGCAGGTCCCCATTGTAACATTTCTCATCACGTGTACATTTTATATATATTAATAAATTATTATTACAAATACCTTTTGTGTATTTTTACTTAGAGTCAACAAGCTATAAGTTTTGTTGCTTCAACATATAACACTTGCTTGACATGCATAATATGTTCTTCACGAGAATTGTTGAAAATCAACATGCCATCTAAGTAGAATATCACAAAACCATCTAGAAAAGGCCTTAAAACATCATTCATTACCCACATGAATGTAGCTGGAGCATTATAAATCCCAAAGGTCATAACCAACCATTCAAACAAACATTGATTTTTTTTAAGGTCGTCTTTCATATGTCTCCTTATGCAATACTAATATGATGATAGCCACTCCTCAATTCCAACTTAGTGAAATAAACAACATCTTTCAATTGATCAAGTAAATCATCGATTCTGGGAAGAGTGTAACGGTTCTTTACGGTAATTTTGTTCAATGGTCTGAAGTCCACACACGTGCCCTGTACCATCCTTCTTTGGCACTAAAACAATAGGTGACCTGCATGGAAATTTGCTCGATTAGATGAACCGTTTATCAAGAAACTCTTGGATTTGTTTCTTAATTTCTGCATTTTCCATCACTGACATCCTGTACATGCCAATTTTAGGAAGAGGACAATATTTCTACAATTGGATCTCATGTTGGATTCCTATTTTAGGAGGGAATCTTTTAGGCTCCTAAAACATTTCATCATATTGGTTAACAACCTCAACCAAATTAGATTTTAAATTTGTATCACATCCTTGAAAGGCTTCATTTTCAACATCATCCTTGGGTTTGATCATCAAAAGTACAAAATTCTTACTAGAATTAACAAGCCTCTTCATTTTTCTAGCATTCACAAGTGATAGTTTAATTTCTTGCGATGTGCTCTAACAATGTACTCAATACCATCTTTAAACAAATCATACTTTTTTTCATGGTGATGAAAGATGGATTTCCTATCATAAATATATGGGCTTCCCCAAAAAACACCATATATGTCTAATGCAACTAAATCAAGTTCTACCTCATCAATGAAGTTTTCAGTAATGGCAAATTTCAGTTTGCATTTTCTAGTTACTTGCAATTTTTCATTGTCATACACCCAACCTAAAGAATAGGTTTTAGGATGAGGAATTGTTTTCAAATTCAGTTTCTTGATAATGTTTTCTAAAATGAGGTTTGTTTGTGATCCACTATCAAATAGAGTGTCTATTTTTTATGTTTTGAGATAATTCTCATATGGAAAATATCTATTCTTTCCTTTTCATTTTGAGTTTCATTGAGGTTATTTGAAGAACTAGTACTTTTAATGGAGTCCTTACCTTTCAATCCCATGGATATAATTTTTTTTTCATCTCCCGAATCAGATCTTAAATCATATTGTGTAGTTACAACAATATTTTGTTTTCCTTTGTTGTTAAATATTTTGGGTCTCATCTCAGGATGAAGTTTCCAAAAAATGGTCTTCATCATGACCTTCTTTTGAATAATGTTTGCATGTGAGTTTTTCTCCCTCTTTCTTCATGGAAGCATTCTTCTTCCCTTTTCCTTTGAATTTTCCCTTTCCTTTGTATCCACTCTTAAATGGATTTTTTTTGCCCTCTTGTGGAAATTCTTACCTCTTGCTTCTAGATGTGCTGCCTTTACACAAACTTCATCTAAATTTTTAGGGTTAAACATGAGAATTGTGTGTCTCAAGTTGCTATGTAAACCTCCAAAGTATTTGAGTAAAGTGTCTTGAGAGGATAAATCTACACCCAAAATCAATGCTCTCATTCTAAACCCTTGGGTATAACTTTGCACACTTTGACCCTTTAATTGCCTAAAGTTTTTCCAATCCATTATAGCTTTCTGCATGTATTCTAAAGGATAAAACTGTCTTCTTAATGCAGCCACACAATCATTCTAATAAGTTATGATCTTACCTATTTTCTTGATATCCTCTTGTGTTTTAGCTTCCCACCAAATGAGTGTTGCACTTTCCAACATTAATGAAGCAAGATGAATCTTGGTCTCGTCATATTTGATCCTTTGTATCCTGCAATGCACTTCAAGCTGACAAACCCAATTATCTAATTTCTTAGCGTTTACCTCTCCATTATACATAGGAAATTCAAAATTTATGTCAAGTTTTAAAAATGGAGTTTTACCATGTCCCTTTGGAAAATGTGGAGGTGTTTGTGAAGGGGTTGATGTAGAAGATGAAGGTGAAGAGAAAGGTGGAGGTAGAGGTGGTTTGTCACCATTCCCTCCATTCCTTTTTGGAGGTTTGTCTCCATTTCCTCCATTTCCCTTTGGAGGATTTGAGCTCTCACCTTGCAACCTTGAATTTCTCTCCTCATAAAGTACTTTCCCCATCTCATTCATTTCAAAGAATGATTTTATGAAATTATTCTCATCCTCAAACATATTTTCAGGCTCTCCTTCATGTGCCATGACTGGTGAGGCTTTTGATGACACTTGAGGTGAAACTTGTCGTGAAACTTGAGGTAGATGTGTTCTCCTTACACTAGCTCGAGGACTTGTTACCACAAGCTCTCCTTCTCCTATTTTTAGCTTCAACCTTGTAAGCATCAGAAACACTTGCAACATAATTAAAACCTCAATACAACCAAAGAAATAAGCTCTAATACCAAACTGATATGTATTTTAAAACTTGAAGGTTTGATGAAATTTGCAAGTGAAATTTTATGTCTTTTATGCAATTAGGGAAGTTGCAATAACACATAAATTAAGTTTTTAAACTCAATTTTCCATCAAAAAATAGAGACAATAATACTATAAACAAAAATAGAAGACAAAAAAATGATGAAGGAGTTTGTCCCTCCTTAGCTACATCTTCTGGTCCACCTTCCAATGTTGGGCCTCTTTCATTATGTGCTCAAATATGTGTTTACACAGAGTTTTAGTGCTTAGAATGAAAAAATAATGTCTCAAATGGCTTCATAACATTAAAAAACCCCTAGCTAGGATATTTCTGCACTCTATTTGGTCGAAAAAATGACTAAGTTGTGCTCCTCTGAAGATTTGCTACTAACTGATCTACAAACCACACCCACCTACAAAACATCCTACAATTTCCGCCATTTTCGGCACCGTGGAGCGAAAAAATTGCCCCATGCCGAGGAGATTTGCATCAGTTCGGGTGAATTTTTTTGCCTAGTTTAAATGTGTGGTGGCCCCATGAATGGATAGATCAGGACCACATGGTGCAAATATCTTCGTTGATTTAGGGTCAGTTCAAACCACCATGCTAATGGTTGAACCCCGCTCGAACTGCAATTAGGTTGATGGAGTTGTGGTTGGGTTCCAACTTTCGCGCTCGAACCATAACTATAACCCCTCTCCATTAATATGGTTGCATGTGGTGTGGGTTATGTAATCACCGGGAGTTTGAAACATCACCCGTTGACTGTGGTATGGTGTGTTCTAACACTGTCTTAGGGTCGGGGTTAAGCCCGTGAACTCGGTGCCCACTTACGGTCCTGTGGGTATGGGTGGACTATGGGCCAGGGGTTAACCCCAACCCTGTCCCCTAACGTGCATTCCATTAAGCTTTAAAGCAGTGGCCGCCTATGTAGGTTAAGACTCACCGTAGGAGGAGTGGTAAGGCTCTGTGTTGCTAGGTTGGAGGTTGCGCATTAGAATCCTGTTAAGCCTGGTCCAACCCATAAACAAAATTTTACACCACTATGAGGAGGCCACATGGTGACCACCCATTAGCCCACGTGGCCTCCATTCATTGGTCCAATTCAAAATATCCACAACCAATCAAATTACACCATCCACGGACCAAATAAAGGAGGACACTTGGCGAACAACCATTGGTCTTGAAAAACACAATAAACCTGTGATGGACACCTGTCCTGCTCCCCGTTTGGTGTTCTCCTGCGCTATCAAACCCTAACACTATCATTCGACAATCATTTTCATCTGTTTGACATTCCATTAGGGTTTTTATCTGTGACTATTTCGCCGATAAGGTGGCTTTGTTTGGCTCTTTCGCACTATTTTCTGTGGCAAGGGTTTTCCAAATCCTACGGTGGTGTTCAACAACACTTAGGAAATGTGGTGATTTCTGGTTTTTATTTCTTACTTGCTCCCTTCATATACATTTTGGTCCGGTATTTGTTTAGAATTCTGCCTTCAGTTTACTGGAAGTTTTAACTGGTTTCTCTTACACCTACAGGTTGAGGTCGCCAAGGGTTTCGACGTCCGCTTCAGCTCAACAAATCTTCAAAGGTAAGCTATCCATCCTTGTTTCAAATTCCTTTGCATTTTTATGAATTTTCTAATGGTCTTTGCTCCTTGTGAGCAGACCCTTGTCAATTTTGACCGAATCTTCTCCTTTGCTCGACGTTTTCGTCCTTCTGGTAAGTCACTCAAATAACCCTCTCCTCTTCTTTCATTCAGTTTCCATTGTTCATTTTAAAAACCAATTCGGGTTTTGATCTTTGGAAATTCCTTTCCTCTTCGTAGGTATTTGAGATCCTTCAGTTCGTGATTCTCATCGTTACGGCTATCGAAACCCAAATGGGTAGGGTCGTCTCCTTTATGAAGCCTCTGGTAGTTTGTAACTTATTTGGTTATGAATCTGGGCTCCGTGCCTTGCTTCTGACTGTGTATTCCACTGTTGTTCGGTCTGTGTATGAAACTCTTTTCTGGGTAGATAGACTAATGTCTATAATTGATTATGTGGTCGCTTCTTAGTTCTGTTCTATCATTTCTTTGTTAGCTGCCTTTGAATGTGAGCGCTATTTGTATGGGGTTTCGAACCCGAACTTCAAACTAAATATGTAATATATATTTCTTTATAATCTTTCTGAACTCGTCAAAAGAAATTTAATTTACTTGTAAACAGTGGAACTGAACTTTATGTGATTATGTAGGATGAATACCTGAGCAATGTTTTGTACGCTTTCTTGTTCGTGAAATGTCTGCGAAGTTCTCTCGTAAATATATATGCTTCAGTTTGTCAAAAAAAATGCTGTAGTCGCTCCAGTGCATGTGTATAGTTTTTTTCTTCTATTCGCCTTGGTTACAGTTACGCATTAATTCAATTTTTTTACCATATACAGTGATATAAACAATAGACATGAAAATATAATAGAATTGACCGTAGAAAATAATTCACAGATGGATTCTTTTGTAAGGTCTCTTGATTCGATTTATTGTCTTCTCTCTCTCTTGATATGATGGAAATCAACCTTTACACAATGTATTTTTCTTTCTTTTGTACTACTGTGTGAAACAATTTTCGTTTTGAAACTGCCAACACTTACATTCTTGATTTTTGTTCTTTTAATCTAGGAATGCATTTTAAAAATAAACTAAAATAAACTGTTAAGTGAAACTACAGAACGTAAATTAATATTAGGCCCTAATGATGGAATTCCTAAAATAAAACAAAATAAAACCCAAGTGCAATGACCTGTCAACTTAATCAACTGTAACCTGTAAGACAAACACCTGTCTTTCTGTTTACCCTGAGCTGGATGCTTCTGCATCAGGCTCCCGGGGTAACAAAAATTCATGGCTCCGTTCCATGAGTTCCTCAACAGAATAGCCTGCTCGTTGTATTTGTGCTGCGTCAAGCCATGAAATGTCCTCAATGGGACGGTTCTTCCACTTTACAAGGTAATGTAATTACTTTTTCCTGCGAGTGCGCTTGGCTACCTAGGTGTCGAGAATACTCTCGATCTTAAGGGGCTGAGGCGTATGCATTTGCCTCATCCAAGAACCACTTTCAAACTGGGTGTCCTGTTCTGGCCATGCTACTCTTTCGTCTCCAGGACTGGAAGTATATGGAAACAGATCTGCCACATTGAAGATGGGCGAGATGCCTATCCCTGGTGGCAGCTATAATTCATAGGCATTGGCAGAAAATTTACGAAGAATTTTACAGGGGCCAATCTTCTTAAACTTTAGCTTGTTATATTCGCCCTTAGGAAAACGTTCTTTGTGTAAATGTGCAAGAACTTCGTCCCCTACATTAAACTGAACTTCCCGCCTCTTTAAATATGCTTGCTGCTTGTATTTTTGACTGCTGTCCTGTAATTTCGACTTCACCTGCTCATGTAAGTCGCTCATTGCGTGAGCGAAATATTCCCCGTTAGCACTCCTTCTTTCCAACTTTCCCAAATCTCGAAGTTCATGCACTCCGTGAAAATGCATGCCATACAGAACCTAAAAAGGACCGTATCCCGTGCTGCGATTTGGTGAATCATTATAAGAAAATTCTGCTTGAGCAAGTACACGATCCCACATCCGTGAATTTTCACCAATCAAACTCCGTAGAAGGTTTCCCAAGCTCCTGTTCACCACCTCCGTTTTCCCATTAGTCTGTGGGTGATATGCAGAGCTGAAATTCAACTGAGTGTCCAACTTCTTCCACAGGGTACGCAAAAAATGTCCTGTGAATTTCACATCCCGGTCAGAAATAATGGACCTCGGTAGGCCATGCAATCTAACGATCTCCGTGAAAAAAAAGTGTGCTACGTGAGTGGCATCACTGGTTTTTCGACAAGGAATGAAATGTGCCATTTTAGAAAACCTATCTACTACCACCATCACTGAGTCAAAACCTCGCGGCGTCCTTGGCAGACCGGAGACAAAGTCTAAGCTGACTGAGTCCCATGGTCTACTTGGAATAGGCAGTGGCGTATAAAGTCCTGTATTTTGGCTGTGTCCCTTCACCAATTGGCACACTTTAGATCTAGTCACATATCGTTGCATGTCCCATCGCATCTTTGGCCAGTAATAGAAATGTCTGAGCTGTACCAAATTCTTGTCTATGCCGAAATGTCCGGCTAGACCTCCACTGTGCTTCTCCCAAATAATGTTCTCTCTCATCGAACAGTCGGTAATGCATAATTTCCCCCCTCTGAATAACAACCCTTCCTGCAAATTATAGTCCAGCCATGGAATATTTTTCCTCAGCAAAGGATTTTGACAGGCTTCATAAGCCTCTTTAAAATCTGCATCTGTCTGATACAAGTCTTTCAAATGCTCAAAACCCAGCACTTGTATCATACTCTCCTGTAAGAGAAAAGCTCTTCTACTCAACGCCTCTGCCACCTTGTTGGCCTGTCCACTAATGTGTTTCAACACAAATGTGAAACTCTGCAAATACTCAAGCCATTCTGCATGCTTATGGTTTAGTTTGTGCTGCTGCATAATATACTGTAATGCATAATTATCAGAAAATAAAACAAATTCGTTACCTAATAAATAGTGTCTCCAATGCTTCAATGCTTGGACAACAGCATAAAATTCTTTATCATAGGATGAGTATTTTTGCCTGCTTTCATTCAAATTTTCACTAAAATAAGCGACTGACTTGTCTTCCTGACTAAGTAATGTCCCAATGGCTGTACCACTAGCATCACAACGAACTTGGAATAGTTTGTTAAAATCAGACAACCTCAAAATCGGTCTTTCAATGATCTTCTTTTTCAAAATCTGAAAACTTCTCTCTGCTTCTTCAGTCCAACAGAAAGGTTGATTTGCCATTTTGATGGTGTCCAACATAGGTGCGCATATTCCACTAAAATCTTTGATAAATTTTTGATAAAAACTTGCCAACCCATGAAAACTTCGAACCTAAAATAGATTCTTTGGGGATGGCCAGCTAACAATAGCTGCAAATTTTTCTGGATCCATCTTCAGTTCATTCTCTACAATCACAAAACCCAAATAAACCAATTCCTTCTGAAAAAAGTACATTTTTTCAGATTTATCAGCAGCTTGTTCTGATGCATTTTCTCCAACACACTTCGAACATGTTGAAAGTGTTCTTCCTTAGTCTTGCTGAAAATCAATATATCGTCAAGATAGACAATCAAAAAATTCCCAATGAACTCTTTCAACACTTCATTCATCAGGCACATAAAAGTACTAGGGGCATTACTCAAACCGAATGGCATTACCAGCCACTCATATAGTCCATTTTTCTTGAAAGCTGTTTTCCATTCATCCCCTTCTCGAATTCGAATATGGTGGTAACTGCTCTTTAGATCGATCTTTGAGAAGTATGCTGCTCCACTTAAGCAGTCCATCATGTCATCCATTCGTGGCAATGGGAATCTGTATCTAATAGTGATTTTATTAATAGCCCTTGAATCTATACACATCTGCCACTCTCCACCTTTCTTAGGAGCTAAAACAGTTGGAACTGCACAGGGGCTCAAACTTTCCCTTATCAACCCTTGATCTAACAGTTCCTGTACCTTCTTCCTGATTTCTTCATTGTCCTTAGGAATCATTCGGTATGCTACCTTGTTTGGTAGACTAGCTTCTGGTATAAAATCTATATGATGATTGATACTTCTCTTAGGAGGCAACTGATCTGGTAAATCATCCACTATAATGTCACTGAAATCTTGCAACATGTCTTGGATTTCCTCAGGTAGATCTGTAATTTTAGTATGCAATATCACTGTTTTTGGCCTCCTTACAACAACATATTTGATTTCATTGTCCTTGATCTTCTTTAAAAATTCCTTTCCTTCCACCAACAATGCTTTGACTCCACTGGTTTCTATCGTCTCTTCTTCCTTGATGGGTACAACCATATGCTTAATCCCATCCTTAACAAACTTGTAATAGTTTGTCTTCCCGTCGTGCACCAATTTTCTGTCATACTGCCATGGTCTCCCTAACAGTATATGACACATGTCCATAGGCATAATATCACAAATAATTTTATCCTTATATCTACCAATATGGAACTCAACTTCACATTTCTCATCAACTAACAGTTGATGCCCTTTCTGTAACCACGACACCTTGTAAGGAGTGGGGTGTTTCAGCCTCTTCAACCCCAATTTCTACACCATTTATGTGGCTACTAAATTATCTGTACTTCCACTGTCAATTATCAGTTTGCAACATTTACCATGTGATTTGAAAACTGTCCGGAATAATGCTTTTCTCTGAGTCGGTTCAACTTCCTCTTTTGCTAGTTTCAGCAACACTTTATTCAACACTAAGGCCTCCCCTGTTTCTGGTACATTCTCTACCTCTTGGGGTGGTGCCTCTACTTCCTCCATCTGGGAAACATATGTTCCTCTTCCTCCTGCTTTTTCTCCCTCAGGACATTCAAAAGACTTGTGCCCCCAGTTATGGCACCTATAACACTGGATAACAACTCCTCTGCCTCTGCCATTGCCTCTTCCACACTGGTATGGCCTTCCCCCTCTAGTGTTATTGTCTTTTTCTGCTGTTCCTGGAGTCTTTGAACTGCTCCCTTCATCACTAGGATTGGCTGCTCTACCTCTGCCATAGGCCCGTCCTTTCTCTCTGCCAGATCCTCCTCCTCTTCTGGCATTTTGCTTCCTGTTTATTTTCTCCTCTTCTTTTAAGGCACTCTGATATGCCTCATCTATGGTTCTAGGTGAAATAATACTTATTTCATCTAGTATTTCCCACCTTAATCCATTCACAAACCTTGCTGTCTTTTCATGGGTGTCTTCTAAATAACCATCTCTTATATTTACTCTATAGAATTCTTCAGTATATTATTTTACAGTCAACCCCTTTTGTTTCAAATTTTGTACCTACTTGTACATAGAAATCTGGTAATCTTTGGGTAAGAATTTATCCTTCAGTTTAGCCTCCATCCTGGCCCATTTTTTTATAGGTTGCTTGTTCAACCTTTTCCTCTCTGCCTGGACACTATCCCACCATAAGGACGCATGTAATTTCAACTTGGTGGTAGCGAACTTAACTTTTTTATCTTCGCTGATCTCCTCATAGTCAAAATATTTATTCAGCTCACTGAGCCAATCCAGTAGCACCTCCGCTGATAAATTTCCATCATAAGTCGAAAGCTCATGATTTGGCTTACTACTTGAAAACAAAATTGACCTCAACATTATGAGTTTAGGTCCTTCTCCATTTGATCCATCTGTTGTCTCTACAACTTCTTCATCACTGTCATCTCCTCCCTCAGGATCTCTTCTTCTTCCTGCCTCTACTGCTGCCAAACGGGCGTTCAATATTCGAATCTCTTCCCGCAATCCTTCATCTGCTACTCTTCAAATAGTTATTCCTTGACCTCGTCAACCAAATTCCATTTCTTCTCACACACAACCTGGCTTTGATACCAAAATTGATGGGGCCCAGCCCTTAACACAAAATCTGCGTTCAAAACTATTGAATAAAACTTTAATACAGGTCACGAATTAATGTTGTATGTCTAAATATATCATATGACACATTACAGATTGGATAATTATGAATTTATTATTTTGATGTTGGTGATATCGTATGATACGGTTGCAGATTTGTTTTTAATTCACAATCACTTGTCGATTTATTTCTATTCGTCCTTGTGGCTGACTTGTGATGGACACCTGCCTGCTTCTCGTTTTGTGTTCTCCCGTGCTATCAAACCCTAACACTATCAGTCGACAGTCATTTTAATTTGTTCGACATTCTATGAGGGTTTTGCTCTGTGACTGTTCTGATTCTATGAGGGTTTTTCTCTATGACTGTTTCACCGATAATGTGGCTTTGTTTGGCTCTTCCACACTGTTTTCTGTGGCAAGGGTTTGCCAAATCCTACGGTGGCGTTTAACAACGCTTAGGAAATGTGGTTATTTCTGGTTTTTATTTCTTACTTGCTCCCTTCATATATGTTTCGGTCTGGTATTTGTTTAGAATTCCACCTTCAGTTTACTGGAAGTTTTAACTAGTTTCTCTTACACCTAGAAGTTGAGGTCGCCAAGGGTTTCGACGTCCGCTTCAGCTCAAAAAATCTTCAAAGGTAAGCTATCCATCCTTGTTTCAAATTCCTTTGCATTTTTATGAATTTTCTAATGGTATTTTCTCCTTGTGAGCAGACCCTTGTCGATTTCGACTGAAGCTTCTCCTTTGCTCGACATTTTCTTCCTTCTGGTAAGTCACTCAAATAACCCTCTCCTCTTCTTTCATTCAGTTTCCATTGTTCGGTTTAACAACCAATTCGGGTTTTAATCTCTGGAAATGCCTTTCCTCTTCGTAGGTATTTGCGATCCTTCAGTTCGTGATTCTCATTGTTACGACTATCGAAACCCAAATGGGTAGGGTCACTCCTTTATGAAGCCTCTGGTAGTTTGTAACTTACTTGATTATGAATCTGGGCTCCGTGCCTTGGTTCTGACTGTGTATTCCACCGTTGTTCGGTCTGCGTATGAAACTCTTTTCTGGGTAGATAGACTAATGTCTATAATCGATTATGCGGTCACTTCTTAGTTCTGTTCTATCGTTTCTCTATTAGTTTCCTTTGAATGTGAGCGTTGTTTGTATGGGGTTTCGAACCCGAACCAAAAACTAAATATGTAATATATATTTCTTTATAATCTTTCTGAACTCGTCAAAAGAAATTTAATTTACTTGTAAATAGTGGAACTGAACTTTCTATGATTATGTAGGATGAATACCCGAGCAATGTTTTGTACGCTTGCTTGTTCGTGAAATGTCTGCGAAGTTCTCTCGTAAATATATATGCTTCAGTTTGTCAAAAAAAATGCTGTAGTCGCTCCAGTTCCTGTGTATAATTTTTTTATTCTATTCGCCTTGGTTACAGTTACGCATTAATTCAAATTTTTTTACCATATACAGTGATATAAACAATAGACAGGAAAATATAACAAAATTGACTGTAGAAAATAATTCACAGATGGATTATTTTGTAAGGTCTCTTGATTCGATTTATTGTCTTCTCTCTCTCTTGATATGATGGAAATCAACCTTTACAGAATGTATTTTTATTTCTTTTCTACTATTGTGTGAAACAATTTTCGTTTTGAAACTGCCAACACTTACATTCTTGATTTTTGTTCTTTTAATCTAGGAATGAATTTTAAAAATAAACTAAAAGAAACTGTTAAGTGAAACTACAGAACGTAAATGACTATTAGGCCCTAATGATGGAATTTCTAAAATAAAACAAAATAAAACCCAGGTGCAATGACCTGTCAACTTAATCAACTGTAACCTATAAGACAAACACCTGTCTTTTTGTTTACCCTGAGCTGGATGCTCCTGCATCACTTATGTTAGACCCAATTCACATGAGACATCATGAATTATCACTAAATAATGCTAGAAATTAAGTATATAGAGGATGAAAATACACATTAAGAATAATGTTTTTTTCTTTGGAATAAGGAGAATGAGTAGACTCACCGCTATCATTGAGGAGGTTCAAGGTTGAATCAAAGGGACTTCTCTTGTCCTCTTGAGTCTAACTCAACCACCTACAAGCACACTAAGTGGGTTAACCAAGTTTCAATCTTGGGCAAGACCCCAATATTGATTAACATAATTTTTTTGATGCAGGATGGCCGCTATTCAACCTAGCCTAATGAACTTACATCAAAAGAAATTATATCTATATATAAGAGTTTACTTAAAGAAAATACCAACAATTATATTAATTAGTAAATATTATTGTGTAAAAGTTCACAATTTTTTTTATATATATTCAAATCCTATTCGATCTTTTAGAATTATAGGTAATTTTCTATAACCAATTATTCCCATTTTCTTTTCAATAAATTTAAGAAAAAACATAAACTTTATATGAAAATACCAAGTACCAACATCCTCCCTCAAAACACTTCTTACGTTGTTGAATAAAGAACCTTCATATCATGAAAATAGTAGAATGATTATATTAACAAAATGACTGTAGAAATTATATAAATAATGCGTTATATGTCTAAGATTCTCCTGATCATACACTATTTGACTTCATGCACAATACAGAATCTATTCCACCATTGATCATCACATGCGGAAATTAAATCAATTGCGTGCACACATTGAAACCATAAAAATTCACACACATTAACACAATGTTTTAACGGGAAAGCCTAAAGCTAAAAAACCCCAACTATCTGTATATAATATATGTCATAGAGATCATGTAAGAATCCTCATACAAATCTTATCACAAGCTCTTAGTACAATACAATTGCTACACACTAATCAGGTCCGATCTAGCAAATCCATGCACCGATCTCTGCCCCCTGCTAGCCTGCCTCTACTGCACAATCCTTGCTGAAGAATGGCTCTGAATGAACTCGAATTTCCCCAGCCTTGTTCACGCAATCCTCATTGGCATCTCTACTGAGTGTTGGATGCAATCAGTGCATCATTATAGTCACAACTGATAGTCATCTTTCCCTTTCACCAGTCTCTCCACTGGTCTCCACTGAAACTGTCCATGCACTGTAGTTAACTGATGTATTCTTCAGTTGATTAATGAGTTAATATTTAGTGAATTAATTATTAATTAATTCACACCACTCTCACTAGTGTATCAATCAGTTAGACTAGATACAACTAGCTCAATTGTGTCTAACTGAGTTAAATTGAACACAACTCCACCAACTACTTCTACAACTCCACCAAACTCTGTCACATGAGTTCTAACTGAAGTCTCCATGCAATAGCTCCACTTAACCCTCGGGAATAGCGTAATTCCTTCTGTCAGCTCCTGTGCCACATCTGTGCACTTAACTGAAGTGCTCCAAGAGAATAAGATAATGTTTATAGTCCAAATATTATTAAGAGCTAATAATATTAGACATATCTATTTTTAGACTGGCAATCTAAAAATAGATTCCGCCCAATATGTCTAAAAATAGAAGTCCATCTATTTTTCCAACTTGACCAACCATCCACAAATAGCATCCTGCAACTCATAGAATATGATCGACATGTCTAAAAATAGGCATAGTCTAAAAATAGACTTTGCGCCAAAAATAGCCTGTGGGCCCACTTAGTGAAGGCGACTCTTTTCACTAAGCTCATCATCTTGTTGAATCTCAACACTCCCTCTCAACAAGATAGGGATTATCTGCCACCCCGATCCTGTCTCTATGGTATTCAAATTTTCTCCTGGTGAGCACCTTCGTCAGAATATCTCCATCCTGATCCTCCGTGGGAATGTAAGAAAGTAACATGATCTTCCGTTGCACACAATCTCTGATATGATGGTACTGGATGTCAATATGTTTAGATCTATCATGAAATACTGGATTAACCGAGAGTTTAATGCAACTCTGATTATCAAAATATATCACGGTAGGATCTAAGTGACAATCGAACAACCCGACCAGGATCTTCATCATCCATATAGCCTCGCATGCAGCCAAACTTGCTTCCATGTACTCGGCCTCCGCTAAACTGAGTGCCACAGATATTTGTTTCTTGCTGTACCAAGAAATTGTTGTAGATCTGATACTGAAAATCCCTCCATATGTGCTCTTTCTATCTGTTGGGCTTCCTACCCAATCTGCATCTGTGAAGCCATGTAGCTTCACCTCATCCGACTATTTGTACCACAATCCATACCCAGATGTGCCCCTGAGATACCTCAGGACATGCTTGCCTGCCTTCCAAAAGAGCTTGGTAGGCTTAACCATCGCTTGTGAAAGCTGGTTCATAGCATAGCATATGTCTGGTCCTGTATTGACTAAATACATGAGTGAACCAACCAAGCTAATCGATGTGATGGCATCTACCTACTGCTTGATGTAACGTCCTCTTTCCTCAACCAACCACCGGAAGAGGAGTGTCGATAGGCTTGCAGCCTTGCATTTTGAACTTCTCCAGTATCTCCCGGGCATACTTGCCTTGAGACACAAATAGTCCATCCTTCTGCTGCCAAATTTCCAATCCCAGGAAATAATGAAGGAGGTCCAAGTCCTTCATCTCAAACTCTTTTGCAAGATCAGCCTTGCATGAGAGTATCAAATGTTCATCACCTGTCAATATCAAATCATCTGCATAAAGTACAATGATTAGCAACTTACCCTCCACCATAGTCTGGTATAGGTTCGGATCTGCCTCACTCTTGGTGAATCCAAGACCAGTGAAATAACTATCTATCCATGTGTACCAAGCACGAGGTGATTGTTTCAGCCCATACAATGTTGTTTTGAGCCTGCACACATGCGACTCGCTGCTGAAGATTTCGAAACCTTCAGGCTGCTCTATGTACACCTTTTCCTCAATGAATCCGTTGAGGAACGCAGTTTTCACATCCATCTGATGAATGTGCCAAACCATCTGTGCTAAGAGAGCAAGGATGGTCCGTATGGAAGAATACCTTGTGACAGGTGCAAAGGTTTCTTCATAGTCAATCCCCTCGATCTGTGAGAAGCCCCGAGCAAAAAATATTTCCTTGTACTTCTCGACGCTCCCGTCAGCAGCTTGCTTCACTTTGTAGATCCATCTCAAACCTACCACTCATTTCCCTTCCGGCCTTGGGACAATCTCCCATGCACTGTTTTTGACAATCGAATCATACTCTTCCACCATGGCATCTACCCATGCAGGGTCCTCCACAACTTCCTCGAAAGAAGATGGTTCTGTCATGATACACTTGCTCATAAGAGCCATGTATCCAGTATATCAATCAAGTGACTGTCTCTGTATGCGTTGTGATGTAGGGGCTCCTACATTCTGTGCTGCATCTTGATTTAGTCGCTTAGCTTCTGTAGTGCGCTTCTGCCCTCTGATGTTTGGTGCTGCATGAGTGGTTTCTTCCACTCTATGAACCTCCTCTTGTGGCTGATCCATATCCTGAGGCTCATCTTTAGGAGCTAATAGCTCCTCATCTGCATGCAAGTGTAGCTCCCTCTCAAGCGAAAACTTCATGGCTTTCTCCTCATGAAATTTGATATCCCGTCACACAACAGTCTTCCGACTGTCTGGAAAATACACACGATAGTTGTGGTGTTTAAATAATCAACCACCCCAAAAAATAACCTCTCTTGTCGACTCCGACTTCTTCTGGCATCCTTTGTCACATGAATGTAAACAGGTGAGCCAAAAATCTTCAAATGAGAAATATCAGGCTTCTTACTAGAAAACGCCTCTTCGGGTGTACTCATGCCAAGTACTCTATGAGGACAACGGTTTTTCACATAAACCGCAGTGTTGCATGCTTCAGCCCACAAGTGTATGGGAAGGCCCTCATCATGCAACATCACCTGTGAAACACCCACGATTGTTCTATTCTTTCGCTCCGCAACCCCATTCTACTATGGGTTATGAGGCGCTATGAGCTCTCTTTGAATTCCTTCTGCACTGCAAAAGTCTTTGAATTCGCCAGAGATGAATTCACCACCATTATCGCTCCTATGAGCCTTCACCTGCTTCCCCGAATATTTCTCAACCAGTGCCTTGAACGCATAGAAATTTGAGAATATATCGCTCTTCTTCTGCATGAAGAAGATCCAGCACTTACGAGAAAATTCATCAATAAATATCGCATAATACCTGTGCTTTGCTGTCGAAGCTACTGAGAAAGGTCCACACACGTCTGTGTGAATTCTCTCGAGGATCGTCGTGGCGTGACTATCCTTCTCATGAAAGGTGGCTTTCCCAAATTTTCCCAAAGTACATCCCTTGCACTGATCTGACTACGCAAGTGTATCGTTGGGAAGCCCAGTAGAAATTTGCTGCAAAATTTTCAAAGCGCCATGGTGAAGATGGCCCAATCTCTTGTGCCATAATTCGCCCTCATTCCGACTCACCACTCCTTCTGCTTTGCTTGCCATTGCTACGCAGCCATCTACCTGCAATTGATAAAGGTTCTTAACTCGAACCCCTATCCTCCGGGTTTCACCAGTTACCTTACTACGTAGGAAAGCCTTTCCCTTGCTAAAGAAAACATCATATCCCTTGTCTTCCAACATTGCCACATAGATTAGATTCTTCTTCAATCCTGGAACATGCATGACATCCTTCAATATGAAAGGTTTTCCAGACTCCCTCTCAAAGGAAATGGTCCCAATACTAGTCGCACTGTATCTACCATCATTGCCCATCTCGACGTGCACTCCAAGATCCTTCTCATCCAGATCAATAAACAAATCTTTGTCTCCGGACATATGGAAAGACGCACCACTGTCAAGAAACCACACTGATCCCATCACACTTGAGAACAAGCATGCAATTAGCGAAAATCCAGCTCAAAATGCGAGGCTAAGGCCTATCCAGCTGCAGATCCAAAAGCCTGCTTATTTTTCTTCTTCTGTGGACAATTAGTGGCGTAATGTCTGTGTTGGTGATAGTGAAAGCACTTCACCTTGGACATGTCCTGCTTCTTGCCTTTCACACCAGATTGAGAAGGATTTTTATTTCCCTTCCCTTTCCTTGCTTTGGTAGCCAAAGCGCAATTTTCTTCATCTTCATTCTTCGATGAAGATCCATCCCTAGTACTCCGCCTTATCTCTTCCTGCACAAGATCCGACCAAAGTCGCTCCCATCCCGGCAGTTTCTCCCTACCATTGACAGAGTCCTCGTAGGAATGCCAACTCTTCAGAAGCCCAAGGAGAGCCAAGCTCACCAATTCCTCTTAATCTACAGTAACCCCCACACTTCCCAGCTCATCCCTGCACTGGAAAAAATTCGTGAGGTACTTGGGTATACTTTCGCCCTTCTCCATTTTTATTTTTCTGAGCTTGTCTTTAAGCGCCAACTTCCTCTGGTCGCTTTTGCTTTGGAACAAGTCTGTCAAAGCTTTCCACATCAAGAATGGAGAAGCTTTACCATGAAGGCTGGACACTATGTGATCCTTCACACCTTCCAACAAAATCCTTCGACATTTTTCTGTCTTCTTTTGCCATGCATCAAGTGCGGCAGCATCACTAGAAGTAGGTTTTGGAATTTCTGCATCTATGAACTCCTTCAACCCATTATCTTCTAGAACCGCCTCGATCCTGTCCTTCCATGAAATATAACTCGAGCTACCCTCAAGGGCATACTCCAATCGCAATCCGTTGAAATACATCTCAACTTTGACACCAAGAAAACACTGCAACAAATTCAAATTCCACCAGCACAAAACTCAACTGCTTCAATAATTTGCAATTGCTCTAATGATCAACGCTCTAATAACATGTATAAATTATATAAATAATGCGTTATATGTCTAATATTATCCTGATCATACACTATTTGACTTCATGCACAATACATAATCTATTCCACCATTGATCATCACATGCAGAAATTAAATCAATTGCATGCACACATTGAAACCATAAAAATTCACACACATTAACACAGTGTTTTATTGGGAAAGCCTGAAGCTAAAAAAACCCCAACTATCTATATATAATATATGTCATAGATATCATGTAACAATCCTCATACAAAGCTTATCACAAGCTCTCATTACAATACAATCGCTACACACTATTCAGGTCCGATCTAGCAGATCCATGCACCGATCTCTGCCACCTGCTAGCCTGCCTCTACTGCCCAATACTTGTTGAAGAATGGCTCTGAATGAACTCAAATTTCCCCTACCTTGCTCACAAAATTTTCATTGGCATCTCTACTGACCGTTGGATGCAATCAATGCATCACTATAGTCACAACTGATAGTCATCTTGCCCTTTCACCTATCTCTCCAACACAGTCCTCACCAGAAAGCTGTCATATAGCTGACAGTTAAGCTGATGTATTCTTTAGTTGATTAATGAGTTAATATTTAGTGAATTAATTATTAATTAATTCACACCACTCTCACTAGTGTATCAATCAGTTAGACTAGATACAACTAGCTCAACTGTGTCTAACTAAGTTAAACTGAACACAACTCCATCAACTACTTCTACAACTCCACCAAACTCTGTCACATGAGTTATAACTAAAGTCCTCCATGAAATAGCTCCACTAAACCCTCAGGAATAGCGTAATTCCTTCTGTCAGCTCCTGTGCCACATTTTTGAACTTAACTGAAGTGCTCCAAGAGAATAAGTTAATGTTTAGAGTCCAAATATTATTAAAAGCTAATAATATTCGACATATCTATTTTTAGACTGGCAATCTAAAAACAGATTCCGCCCAATATGTCTAAAAATAGAAGTCCATCTATTTTTCCAACTTGAACAACCATCCACAAATAGCATCCTGCAACTCATAGAATATGATCGACATGTCTAAAAGTAGAGATAGTCTAAAAATAGACTTGTGCCAAAAATAGCCTGCGGGCCCACTTAGTGAAGGCGACTCTTTTCACTAAGCTCATCATCTTGTTGCAATCTCAACAATGACATTTGATAATAACACTTGAAATGTCCCATTTTCAACAATTTATGTTGGAATTTGACATAATATTACCATCATAATTTTAAGCAATCCTAATAACTCTTAAAACTTTAAATCTACTTTGAAATAACTAAATTCAGATATACGATAAAACCATCATGTTTTTTCACCACATACATGACACATTTTTATACTTGCTATATTGTTTTTTATTTTAGGTAAAAAAATGATTTTCAATTAGTTTTGAATTTTTTAAACAAATTCGATGAAGTTTATTAAAGTTTTGAAAAAAATAAATATTAAACTAAATATTTTAAAATTTATTATTTTAATTTTTTAAAATGTAAATTATTTTTTTCTAATTATTTGATGACTATTTTTATGTGGCTTTAAATTGAATTGTCAAATATAATAATTATATATATGTGTGTGTGTGTGTGTTAAACACACGCATGGTAAACACAAATGACAGGGATAAGCGTGAGTTATCTTATTATTCACCATAGATGTACATTTATATTACATTGGTGTGGCCTTTGGATTCCACATTCCAAGGTCACTTGGACTCCTTTTGTTCATTCAGCTTCCACACCTACCCATAGAGGATTAGGTGTCCAACATTCCCCCCCTTAATCCAAAGGGGTATATGTGAGTCCAAGAAGAGATTTGTAATACAAATCTGCAAAAGTATTATGCATGGCAGCACTTAGGATGAATCAACTCTCTGAAATGTTGGCATAAAGAGGTGGTTTAAGGATGACCACCAACACTGGAATGCTTAGTTCAGTTCCCAGAACTCTTCCAAATATGGCAAGAAGCTGAGGGCTTCTGCTAGAGGAAGTGTTCCTCATATTTGAAGAGGGAGACCTTCAACCTAGAAGAACGGAGGTCTACAACCTGTGATGGTTTAAGGATGACCACTAACATTGTAATGCTTAATGCATTTCCCGGAATTCTTCCAAAGTTGGCAAGAAGCTGAAGTCTTCTGCTAGAGGAAGTGCTCCGAATTATTTGAAGAGGAAGAATATCAACCTCACATAGATGGTTTAAGGCTGTCCACCAACCAAAGGCATGCTCATGGGCATCCGTGTCTCTAGCTACAACTCTTAATCTGGAATGACAAGTTGTGGCTCAGGCTCGCTTGAACTGCTGTGTATTTGGCTACAACTCTGAATCTGGAATGAGAGATTGTGGCCGAGGCTCGCTTGATGTGCTATGTCTCTGGCTACAACTATGAATCTGGAATGACAGATTGTGGCTCAAGCTCGCTTGATGTGGATTTAAAGCTTGTAGATGACCACCATTTTCCCCCCTGTCAGGTACAAGGAGATATGATGGCAAAAAATCAACTGCAAGATTGTTCAATATTCTAGAACAAGTTCTGACATATGATTTAAACATATTCTTGGCTGTTGATGCCCATTGCCAAGAAGCGATCCATCCAAGATGAATGTTTGTTCTTGCAGGAGGCTTATTTCTGAAGCATCTGTGTGAAGAATGGGTGTGCCGACCACAGTGCTTGCATGGGTGAAGATCGAAACAGTGATATATCATATGGCCAACTCGATCACAGTGTTTGAATTTTAAAATCTGTTGTTGCTGCGGTGGAAGAGGAGAAGGATCTGGAACAACTGAATGTGAACTATCACGAAGAAATCCGGTGCTTTGAAATTGAATGGGCTTGGAGTCGTTCGGAATATGAAAGGAAAATTCCTTGTCATATCCAAGACCAGTTATGTGCTTGTTGTGGACAAGCTCTTCCCAAGATCTAATGATGGGCTTGGGAGGTGTAGGCTGGATGTTTGCTTCTGTGTGCAAATTTGCTCTTATACTAGGCATTGAATGTGCAACATTATTGGCTTGCTGCTTATGGGAGTCTCTTTCAATGTTCTGAAAAAAAAAGGTTCAGAATGACAACTCTTTTGTTGTAACTCCTCTTGTTGTAGCTGAGATTCAAGCTGCAAAAAATCAATCTTGTCTTGTGCATCGTGTAAACAAGTTTTAATATTAAAAAGAGCGTTCTTGCTCATTTTTACCATATCATGAACAGTGGAATGAATGAGGTTATTCAAAAACTCTAATGCATCATCGATTTTAGCCATTTTTCTCAAAAAATCAAGCTTACACTTCAAACAATGATCACAAATATCAACTAAGAAGCAATACCCAGTCACAATGTCAGTAAAATACAATGTCATTGCAAAATATTTTTGTAAATGTGCAGCAAAAAACCACTGTGCAATAGCCCTTTAAGGTGAAAAATAATAATGATTTCTCTCCTCTTCAAAAAACTCTTTTTTACGAACAACTATATTTTGTAGAGAACGAACCTCCAATGAGCAATACTCACTGCTTCATACAACCAAGTTGTTTGTATCCCTTCAACATCCAGATCTTGTACAAGCAATAAAAAGGACAATGGACACATTATAATGTCTAATATTTAAAGGTGTAGGAAGGAGCTCCAACAATTTTGAATTGTGATACAACTCATTTATGTTTTGTACTACATGAAGAATGAAATATCGCTCAACCTATAAACAAATCTATGTATTTTCCTCCTTTAATTCCCATCAATCGTTATGGGTTTATAATAACTATCCCAATAGGAAAGAATGTCCTATTATGCCACACTACTCGAAAATTTCACCAACCACAAGGAGACCAATATTATGTATTCAAAGGGGCTGTACCATTCAACTTACTTTGTAATGCAACTGAAATTGCGACTCCTTTTGAGAACCCAACACACATATAAACTCATGTAGCGATTTTAAATATACGACCTTCATAGACTTTTAAATGCACCAAACATTTTCAGGAACTTCCACCGCCAATGGAACTTTGTAAAAGATAAGGATACCAAAATTTTGTCACTGCTCATCTATTAGAGAACTGACTAACTGTAGTTCAGAGGTACTATTGATGAATTTGTGTTCGATTCTCCTCCCACCACAACCTCACTTGCACCTCTCTCAATTTATCGCGGCTGGTGATCAAGCTAGCGAGAAAATCCGCGCCAACAACACTCGAGAACCCAAGTAGAAAGCTACTATATGTGAGCCCTTCCCCTAGAAAAATTCATTTAATATCATGTGGTTCTATGAACCACGTATCAAATATTAAACTGATAAGAACATATACTACACTGAGGAAATCGGGGAGGTTGAGGGGAGTTCGGCAGGTCGGTGCAAGCGGAGAGAGCCCGAGGGAAGGTGCAGGCGGGAGGGGGAGCAGTAGAGGCTACGGGGAGGGTGATGGCAGCGTGAGGGTGCGAAGGGAGCGTAAGCGGGAAGGAGGGGGAGGGTAGGGGAGGTGAGGGTTTGGAGAGGGGGGAAGGAGCAGGTATGGAGGGAGGATAGACGGGGCTGCTGGAGATGGAGCCGACGGGGATGTTAGCGTAGGGGAGGGGGAGCTGCGGGGGTAGGAGATGGAGGGAGAACAAGAGGCTATAGGGAGAAGGTGGAGGGAAGTGGGGAGGTGGAGGGAGAGTGCAGGGGGAAGGCCGAGGGGTCAAGGGCGGTGAGGGAAGGGAGGGGACGGGGTGTGGGAGGGACGAGGGACGTGAGCGGAGGAGGCGAAAATGCTGCAGGACGAGGAGGCAACATGAGCGGGAGGAGTAGAGAGGCAGTGGAAGTGTGGAAAGATAAATGAGTATTGGAAACAATGGGAGGAGCAACGAATGAGGGAGGCGAAGCGTGAGGGGCACCACGGAAAGTGGATGAAGCTAACAGGCTCAAAGATCAGATTCACTTGCAACTTGTACAGGCTGATGCAGAATTGGAAAATGTCGCTTCTGCTCTTGGAGAACGGTCATTCTTTAACAGAGTGGACAGGAAAACGAGCACATTACGGGATCAAATTGCTGCCATAGCACTAGAAAAATCCCTACTGTTGCCTTGCTAAAGAGAATGCACTTGCAATAATCACAACAACATGGTTTGATACTCAAACTGGAGCAGATAGGTAATTACAGAAGGGCAGAGTGCTGAGAAGTAACATTCAATGCATAGGTTTTTCAATAGGCAGTGGAGTCTGGTGGTAATGGCAGAGACATGTGCATTGGTTTAGGATAACTTGATATGGCAGAATGCAGAAATGACATTTACAGAAATGGAAAAATGTTAGCCAAAATCAGAGAGCATAGGAATATCCTGCAGATCTGACAAATTCAGAGAGCCAGATCTGAATTTAGAAATGGCGGACCTCAGAGATGTGAGGGCCACTTGAATTGACTTTCACACTCAAGAAGGAGGCCACTCATCATGGATCTAATACCATGTTAGACACACGCATGGTAAACACACATGACAGTAAACACATAAGATAGAACTGAAGGATAAGCGTGAGTTATCTTATTATTCACCATAGATGTACATTTATATTACGTTGGTGTGACCTTTGGATTCCACATTACAAGGTCACTTGGACTCCTTTTGTCTATTTGGCTTCCACACCTACCCATAGAGGATTAGGTGTCCAACAATATATATATATATATATATATATATATATATATATATTCACCTAAGTGCCGTAATAATTTAGGCTTTGTTACAATACCACAGACCAATACCAAGATTATCAATATCGCATGCTAAAAAACCATGACTCTTTTGAAATTAATTTATTTTTTATAAAAATATATTTTTATTTATTTTTATAACATTTTTTAATTTAAAACTTAATGGAGTTGTCTTTAAGTGCGACTTTTTGGAGTTTTCGGTGGATTTATAGCCGAAATCCAACGGAAAAATTTAGGGTGAAATCTTGATTTGTGTTGTTTAAACTGGTTTTTGACTGCATATATGGATTCAACAACCTGAAAAACCCATGAGACACTTTGATTGTGCAAATTTCACCCATCAAAATTATGATTTAAATGAATCCCTACTGGATTCTAGACAAATTATATCATATGTGCAAATTAATGATGTGCAAATTTTAAAAATACTAGTAAATTACCGTTAAAGAATATGAAATGCGGGAAAATACCTGTCAAATTCAACCAATGTCTGGGAGGGGATTTACGTTAAACCCATAAGTATACAAAAACACAACTATCTAGATCTCAAAGAGACCCTTGAGCTTTGGGCTCCTCCTTTTATGATGATCCCTCTGGAGGAGGGATCACTTTTGAAGCATTTGGTTGAATTGGCTCAAAGTGTTAGTTTTTGTAGCATCATATGTGTTCTAGTCACAAAAATTAGTGGAGAGGCTAGAACACATGAGATCTCCATAACCTAGAAATTTTTTCTGGAAATTCCACCTAGATATGACTTAATTAGATTATTAACATATTTTTTAATGTTTCCTAAGTCTAAACTTAGTAAAACTGGTTAATTAATCAGAAGTAATTAAGTCAAGGTGAGAATTATCTATAACACACAGATTGAATTCGATATGATATTGTCCTTTATTAAGTTTTAATATTGGTCATTGGTGCTCCAACATAGGATTATAAGAAGAAGTCGATGGGTAGATGGAGAAGACACTTTAGAAATTCGATTTCCTTGGAAAATTGATTTCCAGAGAGCAACAATAGTTGCCGGAGAGCTAGAGATCGAAGCAGAGTTAGTGAGGAGAAGAGACAGTGATCATGAGGAGATTTCTTATATAGGGATAAGCAGTAGAAAGGGGCCGAGTTATTCCTATTGAGGCAACACAAAGGACTGCATAGTTGATTCAGAAGAGAAATTTGATTTGGCTGGAGGAAAAATCGATTAAGCTTCCAGATGTATGGAAAGTATTCTAGAGGACTGGAGAATTATTTTCCTCAACAGAGACAAGCATAATGACTTCATTAGAGGTAGTTATAGGCTTAGACGTCTAAGGGCCTGCAAAAAAGCTAACGTAGAGGGTCTGATAGGACGAGTTTTCTGAAGGAAAGTTGTGCCAGGATTGTTTGTGGAGGAAGGGAAATTCCCTTAGGTAATTTTGGCCAGATTTAATTTATGTTTGGATTGAGAGTTGGGAATCCATAGATTGTACTCATATTTCATTGTTGCTTAGTAATATAAAAGCCTTAGCTACTACACCGGTTTTCCCAAGTTAGGGCTTTTTCGGGGACATTTTCCCAAAAATATCTGTGTTAATTATTTTGTGTGTGCTAGTATTTTCTCAGTTTCTAGTGCTATTATTTTTGTAGTTTTATTTGTGAAGGTTGCAATGTGATTTATTCGATATTTGTTGCAGAAAATAAATTGTTAAATTAATTACCAATTATAAGAATTAATTCCAGTTGTTGCAATAGGATTTCGATTTTGAAATTTTCACATGGTATCAGAGCGTGAGTGATTGACCAATAAGCTTAGAAGCGGAGGAAAGAATTTCGTTGCTCAGAAGGAGCAACAGGCCAAAATTCCTAGGGGTTGTACAATACCTAGATAGGTAGGCTGAATTAATGGGGTAGGAGTTCAATTTTCAGTTGCAGGTTTGCAACAAAGTCGAGTTTCCCAGGATAGTGATTCCAACAGTCATAGGGAGCAACACAAATTTTCTAATGACCCCTTATGGCAGAAAAATAGGGCCACATGGGGCCATGCACTTGGGAGCTGGGGCTAACTGCCCACCCCCACCGACATAGCCCCCGAAACTTCAGGCATGGTTATATGGGGTGCCATAGGTCCAAGGGTTGGGCTAACCATTTTCCCTTCCCGCTGTTACCCTTAAATTCTGGCACTGGGTCATGTGCATGGTCCATAGGGCATGGGGCTAGCCCCCTCTCCATAGCGCCTATGCCCTAGCGCCAAACCATGGTCCGGTGCTGATGAAGTGACCAAGGACAGGGCTCTGACCTAGCCTCCCTCCTCTCATCACTCTTAAACTCTACATCCAATCATGTGTTTGGAGTTGTGACCTTGGTCTAGGGTTAAGTCCAGATCCCTTGGATCCTCCGCCTGCAGTTCCATGGGAGCGTGGTGACTGGGAGCTAGGGGTTTAGCCTTGATCCATTCCTCCAAAAGGTGCCAATATAAAACTTATATATAAGTTTTTCCCTTTGTATATTAAGAACCACCACTTCGACCTAATGGTAAGTCATTTTGTTTTGAAGTGGGAGGTTGGGGGTTCAAACCACCGAGATCCCACTCACAACCATACCATAATTTTGACCACTGTCGGGGTGCCACGTGGAAGCCCATGACTGGGCCACGTGGCACCACATTACTGGTCCACCACAAACCAATCAAATGCGCCCAAAAATCAACAAACTTGAGGATGAAACTTGGCAGCATGCGATTGGCTCGTACCCTACACAATCACCATGCTAACTTATTATACGGTAAACCATGTCAACTGCCCATTGAACAAACCTGCTAAAATTTTAGCTATTCGGCCAAACGGTCAATACACAATTACTTGAGCATAATGTATCGAATTGAGGTGAAACAAACATCGTTGGATTTAGAATGACAAGCACTTCGACTTGACGCTATTTTCAAGACTTTCTGGTCATTTTCATTTTTTAGCTAAAAAATGATCACCTAATCACACCTCCCTACTATGAACTTTTGGACTCCAAAATTTTACTTCCCTAGTCAATATGATGAGGCTAAAACTCAAAAACACCCAAAAAATCAATAAAAAATGGGTAAACCCATGAAATTGGGTTACACTTTTGTGAGAATCGGGGGCAGAAAACTTTGTTTCTCAAAAGTTCGGCCGAACTATTCGAGAGTTAGGCTGAAATTTCAAAATTAGTTCAGTCGAACTCATTGTTTCGTTTACATTGATGGCGTACTGGTGGCGTGGGCAAATATATTTTTGGCCGAAGATGGGAAAACAGGCAACCAAAGTTCGGCTGAAATAAAATTTCGGCCAAACTATTAGTTCGACGGAACTTTTAAAATAGTTCGGATGAACTTGTTCTTATAAATATATCATCCCGCAAACCTTAACAGGTTTCTGATGCACATGTGTCTCACGTCTTTGTCTCTGTCTCGTGTCTGAGTCTCGCATCTCTGTTGCGGTGTTTCTCTATTGTGAGGTGTTGCTCTGTGATGAGGTGTTGCATCTATGAGGTGTTGCTCTGTTGCGGTGTTGCTATGTGATGAGGTGGGGTGTTGTAGTTGTGCCGCGATGACGAGGTAAGGTGGTTTTTTGTAATTTTTCTCTGTTTTTTTTGTAATTTTGCTTTGTTTTTTTTTTTGTAATTTTTTTGTTGATTTTTTTGGTTTGATTTTAATTTAATTTGTTTTATTCGCAGAGAATTTGGTTTGTGTCCTCGACGACGTCTTCAGCAATCTCTCGGCTTCATCCTTGCTGCGGCTTTGTCTGTGAATTTTTGCTAATTTCCAGGTATTTTGGCTCTGTCATTGAAATCCTCTGTTAAACATTAAATGATTTAACATTTAACAAGAAATAAGATTTATAGTACATAGTAAACCAGTTCCGGTTGGAAAAATCACCACAGTAGAAATATTAAATATCAGACGAGGTATGTTTATAAGCATTATAACATTTTCTTTTTCCGTTTTTGCATTTCCTTGTGCTTATATGTGAGAAATATATGGATCAAATAGGTAGATATAACATTTTTTAAATTTTGATAAGAATGGATGTTTCGCATTAGAGATATATCTTTTAACAGAGAACACTGTAAGGTTTTATAAAGAAGTTGACATGAACTGGAACATTATATAATCTAAAGCTTTTTCTTATTTGAAAAAAAAACTCTAATTTCAAATTTTCATTTCAGATATGTCAGAATTTTCTATTCTTGCAAACATTACTTTAATGTCCTTTTATTATCCCAATTACAATTCTACTTTAAATAGAAATCACATTAACCATTAGATCAATCTTGATAGTAATTGTATATAGAACATATAAATAAAATGCAGAGGGCAAAATAGATAAGGGAAAACCCAACATATCTTCTTCTTCTTAATAGATATAAATTTATAAATGTTTAGAGAGAGAGACAATCCAATATTTTACAATGATAATGAAGTCAAATTTCCTCCAAAATCCAAACGACAGTTGACCGAAAGATGCTCAGAAAACCAATTGAAACAACCAACTGTCACCTCTGAAATCTCTTAGGAAAATCGAATTTAAGCTTCTGCAATTTTGGTCAAGGAGTGCATAGTTGAATTTCGTTCAATGTAGGTCAATAGAGGTTCTAAACCTACAATTGATAATCCCATAGCTTCGTTCTTTCAGCCTTCAAGAACTCGCTCAAGATTCCTCTCAAAATATCCTCTAGAAAAAAGATAATATTTCTTATGCATGCATAATTATACTAGTGTTAAATGGAACAATTTTTTCTTTATATGTATTGAGGTATGTTACACTCTTACCTATCATATCAGATAGTTTGGATTCTTGAAATTCCTTCATGATATCTTTGGTTGCTCACCTTCGTTCAATATTGGGTAAAAGGTCATGGTCTTACCTTAATTTCTATTCTAATTCCCTTTCCTAACTTTGATTTTCCTTTTGACCTTGGAGATAAACCCAATCATTAAATATGATAGTCATCCCTTCTAGGGAACTTAGTATGGGTTGCTTAGTGGTTTCCAACCCTTATGATGGTGTGAGGTGGTGTTTCAAACATGGGAGTAACTTGTGTTTGCATGTGATGCTCATGGGCCATGGTTTCTTTTGTGGGTTATGTTAGGGTCCCGTGATTTGGCAGATTGGTAGACCAAATGACAGGGTAACATGGAACCAGTCTTTGGAGTCCTAGGACCTAGCCTTCCTGGACTCAGAGAGGGATCTCTCTATTGGGTGCAAAGGATGTGTTATTTTTTCTTTAGGGTTTTGATTTTAGGCTAGTTGTTAAGTGTAGGGTTTGTTGATTGTTTTGGTTGGGTAAGATGGTCAAGTGGAATAGGTGGAGTGAGAGTCTGTCAAATCCATTGGGCTATGGAGTCAAATGAAAGTCAAGGGTGTTTGAATGATGAAACAAAGTGTGTTGCAGGGACAATTTAGCAAGGTTAATGGATCCTTAAGGTGATGTATGAGGTGGAGTGAACATCAAATTTGGGAAAGACTAGGAGGTCTTAAATATATATAGTTAAAAATTACAACTCATGAGGTAGGGAAAACCATTAAACTCAATGAACAATAATTAAACTGATAAATATCCAAGATAAACATTCCAGTGAAACATAGAAAGCATAAGAGCTTCTAACTTTAGTAAATTCACCTTTAGAATTTGGGAAAACATATAAGATAACACAAATAACTCAATCTATGAAGAGGGAACTCCTAAACATCATATATCAAGCTATTGAGAACTCCGAAACAAGTTGGTAGGCATGGAAAAAGGGCAAGATCGAACAAGACCTCTTTGACTTAACCTAGCAAACGATATTTCAAAGAAAGGTTTCAAGATAGAGTTTTGAAAGCTTCAAATAAGCAGGGAATACCGTGAATCATAATTTTAAACTAGCATACTAACCATACATGAAACAAAAAACAAGTTTTGGTGGACCTAAGGAGCAATCAAGAATTCCTTAAGATGACCAAACAGAGGAAAACATCAAAGCTATAATAAACATGAGGATTGAGGTGCCTCAAAGAGCATGTCTCAACCTATACTTTTCTGATTTGTATCAAAAAAGAAGGAGGAAACATAATGAGAACATGAAAACATAAACAAGTTAAGAAGACATCACCATTCACCAAGCTAAGGAATCTTGCAAACAAGCTTCTCCATCATCAAGCCAAACAAGCCATTCATCAACTTCACAAAACCAATTTCTTCTCCAAGCTCATAAAACCATGTATATTGCTCTTCAAGCTCATCAAATGCCAACAAAATACGTAGGGGCCTCATACTCGATTTATGGATCAAAGGAGGACTAAAACCCTAAATATGGTAGGAAAATGTCAAATTTAACCGTAAATGCCATTTATGGCCAAGAGACCATGCAAGGCCCAAGGCACATAATATCCTAAGAAATAAATGCCAAAATAACTATTTGTACCTAATTATAGAGTGTTTTGCCTCAAAAAACTCAAAAATATCTATTTGCAATAAATGAGTGTTTTTTTTTTTACTATTGGTCCAAAACACACTAGACAGTCTCTGTGCGTAGTGCCACTTCAGTAGAAAATAAGGTCTTTTGTGGCTGAGTTTTGGACCCCTTCCCGATGCCAGATTTGGCTCTATAATGGCTCATTGGAAAGCCTGATGAGTCTAATTTCCATAAATGTTTGATTTTTCCTGAATGAGTTCCATTTTCCTATCCAAAAACCATTTATCCCAACACTACTCTGTGCGTAGTACCTTGCCTGAAAATGAGGCAGAAAGGTCATAATTTTGATGTTTTTTGACCTTTTGGGGGGTCAAAAATGCTCCAAATGATCTGAAATTTTGTGAGCAGACTAATGGTGATGTGAGGTATCTAAAAATGTAAATTTTTCAAGCTGAGGATGCACTAAATTTGTGTATAGCGCCTAGGGTGCTGCGCACAGAGGCCTCAAAATTAAAAAAAAACAAAATTTTGTTCAATTTGGCCCAAAATTTGTGGAGAGGTCCCCTAAGAGATCTTAGACACCTGTCGAGAAGCCTTAGCCAAAAATACAAGGCTATGATGGCTTTTTTCCCTTTTTATGTTTTTTAGCTCTATGAGGGCCTCCTTCAGTTTGGCATAAGCAAGCATGTTTTTCTTTGCATAGTACTTGGTCATTTTCTTCTGAAGAGCAAGGTCCCTTTTCACCTTCTTGAAATGTTTGTGCTCATCTTTGTAACACTGAATGACACCTTGTGCCATCTCAAAATCTCTTTCCCACTCCCTAAGCTGTGCATCTTTGGTTAAGAGTAGAAATCTGGAGGCCATCTCTTTGTCTTCATTTTCACTATCTAGATACATGAATTAAGGTTCTTGAGAAGTTTTCTTGATTCTCTTACTTATCCTCACCTTTACTTGCAGCTTACTTCTTTCCATATTTTCCTTGCCTTTGTCCAATGGATTATTAGCTTGAGAAGAGATGGCCCTTTGCCTTTTTGAGGCAGCAAACACATCTCTCTTCCCTCTGTGATATGTGCATGTGAGAGGAGTGACAATGGTAGCATTGAATGTGTTTTCATCATTGCTTTGACCCTTGTTATTGTCACTAGATTTTTAATTTTTGCCATAGCTTCTATGAGTCACCTCATGCCTCATTGTGTCACTGATTTTTTGACCTTTAGCGTCATCATCATCATTATCCTCCTCACTGCCTTCTATACTGCCACTTTGGCTTTCAAATTGATCATCAGCCTTTGTACTTGCCTCACTTTGACCTTGTTCCTCATAAAGGTCTTTTTCTTCATGATCCTCTCGACTATCTTCACTTTTATCATCATTTTGAGGCTGATTTGTGTCATGACAGTCATGAAAACTGTCAAGACTGTCATGACTCTTTAGCTATCTTGCTCATCACTGACTGTCTTATCAGTGTCATTGCCTTGGTCACTGCCTGTGTCTTCAAAATTTGTTTCAACCTCACTGTTTTCCTCTTCTTGATATTCTATTTCCTTCTCATCTTCCTCTGTTTCTTCATTTTCATTATCTTTATCCATTTTGTCACTGTTTTCACTATGACTGTGCTCACTGTCATGCTCATGCACATTTTTCTCTTGGTTGTCCTGTTCATCTTCTTGTTGACTGCCATCCTCATCATTCTCTTCATTATCTTCTTGATCTTCATCTTGTTCATTAGCATCACCATTTTCTGTACTTGGGAGTGATTCATTGGCATCACTACCATCACTGTTTTCTTCCAAGAGCTCACTGTTTTTGCTTTCATGACTGCCATGTTCATCTCCTTTTTCCTTGTCATCATCATATTCCTACTCTTCATTGCTACTTCCACCTCCTTGTTCCTCATCAAACTCTATATTTGCCTTACTGTTTTCATCATTCCCACTGTCATATGCTTGATCCTCATTATCACTGTCATCTCCTTGTCCATCATCACCACTGTCATCATCTTCACTTGATGCATCAATAGAAGAGGAAAGAGGTAGGTTTCCTTGTGGAGAAGGCATAGGTGGAGGTGATGGAGGAGTGGAGGTAAGTGAATGTGAAGTGGAAGGAAAATTTTGCTGAATGAAGGCTTGGGGATTTGTAAACACATCATGTGAGATAAAAACTTCCCAAGGAATTCCCTGCTGCTCTAGCTGGTGCAAAACAATCATCTTAATCAAGGAGTGGTGAAAAAGGATTTTCATTTGGTGGGCATAACTCCTTTTCTTGACCACTGAAGCCATCTTGTCAATGCTCCGGTAGAGATAGTATGGTAGGTTTAGCAATTTAACCCTGGTGAAGTGCATTAGTAGCCATATGTGATATGAATAAATCCTAGAGTACCTCCCCTCACAAGTGAAGTACTTGATAATCTACCTCATCAGTAGGGAATATATCTCTAATAGGTGGGCGAAGGGGAAAAAACCCTTACATCCCTGTTGATAACTAGGTTTGAGGAAGGGCTCATAGTAGCTTAAGTCCAATTTCTTCTGCTTGAACCATCTCTCACCAATATCTGGTGTTCCTATGGCTTTAGAAATGGATTCAGATGATAATTCAAATTTTACTCCTGCTAGGTTGACCTGATGGTTTTGTAAGCTGAGAATAAACAACCTAGTCAATTCTGAGTGGTTTTGGACATGTTTAACCTTCTCACAGAACTGATAGCATCCAACATCTTGAAAACATGCAAGGATCATGGGAGAAGCGGTGATTTGAATGGTATCTAAAGGCTCAAACCTGTTAGCCCTTCCTCCATTTTGTTTTGGCTTGATAGGCCTTTGGCCTTCATCACTGCTGGTACTGATCTCTTCCTTAGACATGGTGACTGATTGTGTTCTTAAATGAAATGGTTTTAGCTTGGTAAGAGCTTTTAGGGCTAGGGAGGAAAAATGAGGGATGGTGAGGGCAAACTTTTAGCAAATGGAGGGCAAAATGAAGCAGGTATAGGAATTATTTCAAAGTTTAGGAGGAGGCTTAGCTTGTATTGAGTGTATTTATACTAATGGAAATTCTCCAATTTGTAATTCCTTGCCCTAGAGGGTTAAATGATAGTTGGCCATGAAGATTAGGGTTTTTAGCCAACTTAGGTTAGGGGTAATCTCTTTGATTATGAATGAAAAATATTACTTGGAGGGTAAATAAAGTGACCACCAATCTTGCTTAACTTCATGCAGGAGCCTGGGGCCAACCTTGAGGAGCGAAAAAAAACTGATTTTGGAAATTTTTTGGCAAATTCAGCCAAGTCTCCTTTGTGCGTAGTGCCACCCGACAGGCCGTTCCTGTCGGGCCTTCCCTGTGCGTAGCGCCGGGTCGAGTCAGGTGTTTGGCAGGTCTGTGCACAGCTTCGGAGGGTTTGTGGGCGAGTAGGGTGGGTTAACGGGCCTGTTGGGCCTCTCGGTGCGTAGAGCCGTTGAAATGGAAGGCAAGTCAGGCCGAACCTGGGCCTGTGCACAGTGCCTCTACCGGTGCGTAGTGCCTCCTCCTCTGTACATAGCGTAGTGTGTTTTAACACTATGTCCACCTCCTCTGTACGCAGCGTCGACGGCTCTGTGCGTAGTGCTTGAAAAACTTCCACAGTTTTTCGCAGAAAACCCTAAAATTGCTTCAACGACTCTCCTCCTCTTCTGAAAAGACATAAATGAGTTGGGGGTGAAGTAAATAAGGAATTTATACTCCCTTTTTTAAAAATATTTCATGATAAAACCCATTTCTAGAGTTTGATTTCCTTCTTTCCTTTCACTGAATTTTGATCCTTTTGTCCTGTAAGTGGCAGAGTTTTAAAAAATATAGTTTTTTTTTTTTTGCCTTGCTGGAGCATTTTGATGTTTCCCCTAAGCTTGAAAAACTCTTCAAACAAGCTCAAATTGTGCCCTTGACCCATATTTGTAAACATGAACCTTTTCTTGAAAAGCAAAGGTCATTTTAACAAAGTTTTGAGGAAACAGGGCAGATAGTGACATTAGTGCTCTGTTTTGAAGGTTTTCTTCACTATGTCCTTTTCATGAACTTAAACACTTGTAAACAGTAATCCTGTGATCATTTTTGACACTTTTTCCTTGTAGTTTTCAGCCCTGCATCTTCTATGCATCTGATTTCTTGGTGAATAAACTGAAAAGAAGAAATCATACCTTCTTTCAACTGATATTTTGTCATGTTTTCCATTTGAAACAATAAAACACTTTTTGGTGTTAAAACCCCATTAGTTGGCATCAACAACTTCTTTAGTTTTCATATGTTTTATAATTGTGAGATATATTAGGTTGGTTTGACCTTATCAATTTTCCTGTAGGTAACCATATTGACAATCCAGCAGAAGTATCATTCATGGTTAACTATCTCTTGCAGAATATACTTTTGATAGGGGAACCATTTTTTTGGAGGCTTCTCTGCTTTTAGACCAATTACATGTTTGTTTCTTTGACCATGTTGATGGGGATATATTTATGGTTGAGAAATTTAGCAGTTTTAAACCATTTTGTGTCTCCCCCTGGCCACTTCTGTTTTTTCAAGTGCCTACACAAATTTTGCCTTTGATCACTGTCCTTTTTGGAGTTTGACACCTCTTTTCCTCAACAGTGAACCTATGCTTATCATAATTACCTTCTAGGGAAATTTTACCTCATGCTTTCTTTCCTTTTGATCCTTTTTGAGAGGCTTTTGTACTGATACCCTTTGAATGCCATCTGCTATTATGAAGGAGGCTTTATCATCATCATTTGACCTGTTTGGCATTCTTCCCAAACTCCTAGGTTTTAGGGCTGTTAGAAAAAAGTAAATAGTGTTGTCTTCTAAGTTCTCTAAAACTCTTCAAAACTTATTTATCATTTGTAAAGAATCTTCAATGTGCACTTGATGGTGTGGAGGTGATCTTCTGTCCTTGTAGCCCTAGTACTGATTCCTTGTTTGACCAAAGTAGTCACAAACCATGATTCTCTTCAAACATAGGCCTTGTTGCCTTATTTTGCTGTGGATGGTCTTCTTGTGATGATTTCACCCTATTACCTTGTAATGATCCTTTTTCAAGATTGCTTATAAATCATGCATGAAAAACACTATTCCAGCAACATATGCAATAAAACAGTGAAATCATCACTTAGATCCCATATAAACACCCATATATCATCTAAATACAAGAGGAGATCAGAAATAAATGAAACTAGGTGGGTTAAACAGATCTCCCACACTAGTGTAGCTGAAAAAGGTGAAAAACCCCAAGACTGTAAAATGCCAGAGCAAATGCTCAAGGAAATGCGCAGTCTAAGAGAGGGTTTGTACATAAAATGATAGGAGAATCACAGATATACTCATATATTGATAAATAATGCTGAAGTACAAATATCTAATCTCCTATACAAAATACAAGATAACCGAATAAGGGTTTCTTGTCAAATACTCTATATATAAAATGTGATATTGAAAAAATGACTGAATAATCACTGCAAAACTGAAGCATAAGAGTATACAAGGCTGAAATATGTCTGATATGATGTATATCCCTCAAGGGATTCCTCCCATCAAAGGTTTGACCTCTCAATCACAAGAAAACTCAACAATGGAGCCACCAAATCATGCAATGAGCACTGCCTCCTGAAAAACGCACTCCCTAGCAGAAAAAATGCTGGGAGGGTAAGAGAAATGTGTGGTCTGATACCACAGATCTAAAATATGCTCTGGAGCTCTCCAAACAGATCTCTCAAGTGAAGGAAACCTTCCTCCAATGAGAAACTAGCTCAGAAGTTGGGATTCCAATCCCTTCCACTGCTGCACCCAGCAACACTGCATAATGTCAAAAAAAGCTGTGCTGATGTAGATGGCTGAAGCTTGGCCTGAAAAATTGATGTGGAATGATGAATAAAAACTCTTCCAATGAGCTACTCAAAGGAAAGAGGTGGGATTCCCGCTCGGGAACACCCAGTGCTAAACAACAATGCAACTGTGCTAAGCAGCAAAGCATCAACAATTCTTGGCAGCCAAGAATAATAATCTAAAAACATGATGAAAAATGCTGCCATCCTCTTCCTATATAATAAGTGAGTTTTCTTTCCCTTGGCCCCACTCACTTAGGTTTCTTCTAACCCAAGCTACCTTTCCCTCCAAAATTGCGTTTTCCAACCTCGGATTCCTCCTCCACTAAAACTGCGCTGTTGACTTAGTCAAAGCAGCTTCAATTTAGCCTTTTTCACACATGGAGGTGTTTTATTTTGCTAGAAAGAGTGTCCCCTTTCACAATAAGAGTATTTTATTCCTCCTTATGAGACTTATGGGCTTTTCTACCCATTTATTTGCCGACTATAGCTGCTGCTAACTCTAATGTTCCATTTAGCTTGGAAGCTAAAATTTTGGAACATTACAGTTCTCCCCTCCAAAATATTTGCTTGTCCTCAAGAAAATGCATAAGGAGAGAAAAATATCTTCCCTCCTCCTCATGTGGCCTCCATCAATAGCCTCCATTACTGCATCAAGAGAATCTGCAAATAAACTGTCATCCAATACTTCCTCCCAAGGGTGCAAAACGAAAGTGTCTGCATCAATCAAAGGTGGAAAGTGTGAATGGAAACATGCTAGTTGTCTCATGGCCTCCACACAGTAGGAGTGATGATCAACATGGTGAATGAGTGCCTCCCTCATCCATGCAATCATCCAAATGAAGTGAGTCACCCTCCAACACGGTAACTCATGAAAAGTCTCTTCCACCTTGTGCTCCTGAAATGAAGGTGGGATGAATAAGTGAACATGATAGGAAAGAGGGCCTATCCCACACTGTCCCCCTCTCCACTCATGATAAGTGTAGAGGGTATGCTGATATTGGGCTGAAACATGATTTCCCTCCAATGGCAAGAAGAAGATTGAGCCTCCAAAGACTCTTCCTCCAAGATCATGAGTCATGCCAACCCAAACCATTCCATTCAAGATGAATGAAACATCATCACCACATGGCATCCAAATCAGAAAATGGCTGAAGGTTATGTGCAAGTTTGGATGATACATATGGTCTCTCTAGTGGATACTACGCAGTTCTCCCAACTGCTGCTTGAGAATGTCATATGGAAAGTGTTCCTGCAACAAGTTACAAGCTGAATATGTATGTTCTCCCAACATGTGGAAGTAAGCATAAATGTATATCAGCTGTACATATACAAAATAAAAATACACCTGCCCAATATCATGTATAGATGGGCTACTATCATCATAAACATTGGCCCTAAAGTGACCATGAAACCCAAAAATACTCCTGCTCTTTTGGGGAGCAATGCACTGTGCAAACATGGTGAGAAAGTACAAATACTCAATAGAGTAATCAACAAGTACAAAAATGCATTCTCTACCATACGTAGTGAGTGGAATAAAAATGAGATCCTCCAATAATTCCTCCCATGAGAATATACTCATAAAAATCTGCAAGAAGAAGGGATACCTCCTCCCTTTGGAATATCCCATCCATAAGAACATGCTCCTACGTGACAACGCTGTAGGCCTTTGTAATAAAGCTCCATGACTTCTCCCTTTAACATTTCACATGCCAAAGCCATCCACCATTATGCTGCTATGTGATAATATCTCCTTCCAACATGGAAATCTCTCATGATCCTTCAATGCTGAAGGGTAGCCTCCTTGAACCATGAATGTGCCTTTCTTCTCTTCGAAAACATCATGAAAAGTATGGGAAGAATTTTTCCCATACTCTCCCAAGTGCAACGATAGCAACAACAAATTTTTTTTCTACCTCACCTCTCCCTCATACAAGCTTCCTCTGAACAAAAACACATTAGAAATACATGGAAGCATGATACAATAAAAACTAGTTGCCAAATGACAACCAGAGAGTGAATCTTAGTCCCTCTCATGGAACCAGCGCAGTGCACCCTTGGCCTGCATCAGAATAAGAATTAACAAGTGCTTTACTAGCCACTTGTTTGCTACCATAGTCATCTCATAAGATGAAAAAATGAAAATAGAATATGGTGTCATTGGTGCACACCAAGAGACATATGGATTCCCCCACAGCTCATCAAAAAGATAGCCAAGATCAATGCTACAAGTAGCTGCAAGTACATCATCATATAATATGCAAGAAGAAATATTTCTTCTTGTTACACCATGTTGCTCAAATAAAGGGAAGAAGTACAATACAAAAAATGAAATGATACCTCCTCCATTATGTACTTGAGGTCTTAAGCTGAAATGGCTCAACTGGAAATTCTCCCTCACTCCCAATGAGTAGGAAGGTAGCTGTGACATCCTCTCTATCACCATCCGGGCTATGCATCTCTCCATATGCTGATATATGTCATGCTGGATGCCCTCCCAAGTGAACTCCTCCATCAACTGGAAATATGCATCAAAGTGCATAGAAGAGAAGTCCTCATGTGCTGCATGTAGCAGCCTCTCCTTGAGACTAGAATATCTAGTCAAGAAGATCTTGCCATAGGAATAGATGACCACATCATCTACCATGTATCTATCATCTCTATCCGGGTCATCAAGAATCATGCATGCACCAAGATCCTTGGAGTACTCTACTAAAAGCTGAGACCTCCAATAAGGATCAATACTCCTCAGTGACAACGCTGGTGATCTGGAATGTGAAGCTCCACTCATGCTGCTGCCTACTACTTTGACATCCCCCATGCCAAAGTTCTCCTCAAAAATCTTCACCTCTCCAAAATCCAAGAGTGGTGAACCCAAAGACAAGACATCTCTCATCAACTAAAGATCGGGTGGCCTCCCAGGTGGAATGCCTCCATATAGTGAGACATCAATGTCAAGAGTAGACTGCTCATATGGTTGGGCAACCTTGCCCCTGCCCTGACTGCGAAAATCATTCTACCTCTTTCTTGCATTGGCTCTCTGAAATAGAGAAGGGTGTGTGCTCCTCATCAACTGATGCTTCTCTTCCTCCTTCTCCCCTTCTTCCAGCTACAATGCTGCACAATCATGCTGCTCACTGATTGTGCTTGGACCTCTATGTATGAGATTCTAGGGAAATTATTGCAAAGGCACAAGAATCCCTCCTGTTGGAGCATGTGCTCCTCCTTCCTCTGCACAAGGCACTGGATGTGCTCTAGATGTGACAGCGTTGTTGCCCTTTTCTTCATCAATGTGTGTGGGCAACATCTCAACCAATGGACCCCTTTGTGAAAAAGTGATCCCCATGCCCTCTTGTTAAAGAATATGAATTGGAAGTGTTGCTTCTGGAAATGTGTAATGCAAGACATCAGCTCCTCCCATGGTTTTCTGAAATGGAGTTTCCCCCATCACATGCAAGGGTTTTTTTTCTCAAATTTTCCTTGCTCATGTGTCTTAGGAATTTTTTCACCAAACCTCTCCATCAATGTTCTTATGAATCTTGAAAAAGAGAAGGTATTGGCATTATTTAAGGAACAATATTAAAAAATCCACCATGCATGAGGCTTACCTCTGAAATGCAGCGCTGCAACTCTAACAGCTTCATCCCTGGAAATATGGTGCAACTGCAAATATGAGTTTAGCTCCTTCACCCAAGCTCCAACTGAACATGTAGGTGATCTGGAAAAAGTAGATAGAAGAAATCTATATGCATCCTGCTGCTGGATCTTCTCCATCTGGATCTTGCAAAACTCTTGGAAATCAATATGATCTTTAATCCTCTCAGTTTGAGATTCATACTCTCGCAACAAATCACTAAGAGTCATTCTCTTAGGCATTCTTCCTCCTCCCATCCATCTCAGGATAGCTCTGGGAATTTGACTACGCTGTGCATCATGGAGTGCAGCTGCATGCTCACACTCATCGTGTGAAAATATAGATTCAACTCTAGAATTAACCTCCTTTGGAGATCCCATCTCCAATCTCATATTTTTCAGCGCTCCTTGAAAGCTCTTCATAGATTTTGGAAGAAACTATGTGGGTTTGTCTTCCTTCCTTTCTGCACATACTGAAGCTTCCTGGATTCTGTCCATCTCTCCTTCTTCTAATAGCACTGGAAATTTTACCTTCTCAGGAATATCGAAATTCTATTCCAGAGATTGACTGTAGGGGCATTTACTGGATATGTCACCTTTGAAAAAGGATGAGATCCAGAGGCTACCTGGACATCTGCAGACTCTGTCTATAGAGTTCGAAATATTACCCCTTCAGGGATTCAATACTTTGGCTTGAAGCCACAGGCTGAGCCAAACATCATGCTCTGATACCACTGTAATGATCCTTTTTCAAGATTGCTTATAAATCATGCATGAAAAATGCTATTCCAGCAACATATGTAATAAAAAAGTGAAATCATAAATTATATACCATAGAAACACCCATATAACATCTAACTACAATATTAGATCAGAAATAAATGAAAGTAGGTGGGTTAAACAGATCTCCCACACTAGTGTAGCTGAAAAAGGTGAAAAATCCCAAGACTGCAAAATGCCAGAGCAGCTGCTCAAGGAACTGCGCAGTCTAAGAGAGGGTTTGTACATAAAATGATAGGAGAATCATATATATACTCATATATTGATAAATAATGATGAAGTAAAAATATCTAATCTCCTATACAAAATACAAGATAACCCAGGAAGGGTTTCTTGTCAAATACTCTCTATATAAAATGTGATATTCAAGAAATGACTGAATAATCACTGCAAAACTGAAGCATAAGAGTATACAAGGCTGAAATATGTCTTATTTGATGTATATCCCTCAAGGGAATCCTCCCATGAAATGTTGGACCTCTCAATCACAAGGAAACTCAACAATGGAGCCACCAAATCATGCAATGAGCATTGCCTCCCGAAAAACACACTCCTTAGCAGAAACAACGCTGGGAGGGTAAGAGAAATGTGTGGTATGGTACCACAGATTTGAAATATGCTCTTTAGCTCTCCAAACATATCTCTCAAGTGAAGGAAACCTTCCTCCAATGAGAAACTAGCTCAGAATGTGAGATTCCAATCCCTTCCACTGCTGCACCCAGTAACACTGCACAATCTCCGGAAAAGCTGTGCTGATGTAGATGGCTGAAGCTTGGCCTAAAAACCTGATGTGGAATGATGAATAAAAACTCTTCCAATGAGCTACTCAAAGGAAAGCGGTGGGATTCCCGCCCGGGAACACCCAGTGCTAAACAACACTGCAACTTTGCTAAGCAACAAAGCATCAACAATTCTTGGCAGCCAAGAATAATAATCTACAAACATGATGAACAATTCTACCATCCTATTCCTTATATCATAAGTGAGTTTTCTTGCCCTTGGCCACACTCACTTAGGTTGCTTCTAACCCAAGCTACCTTTCCCTCCAAAATTGTGTTTTCCAACCTAGGATTCCTCCTCCACTAAAACTGCGCTGTTGACTTAGTCAAAGCAGCTTCAATTTAACCTTGTTCACACATGGATGTGTTTTATTTGGCTAGAAAGAGTGTCCCCTTTCACAATAAGAGTATTTTATTCCTCCTTATGAGACTTATGGGCTTTTTTACCCATTTATTTTCCTACTGCTAACTCTAATGTTCCATTTATCTTGGAAGCTAAAATTTTGGAACTTTACATACCTCTTGCTAGGCTGATGGCCATCTTGATATTTTTGCAGTAATGTGAGCAAGGGAAATTTTCCCTTGCAGAATTTGTGCACTAGGCCAAGGAGGGCCCCTTTTGAATGACCTTTTTGATGAGTTTTGGATAAAATCACTTGTCCCTTTCTTCTTTGAATATAGTTTCTTCATACAGGAAAAACATAGCTTTTAGGATACCAAATCCGCCCTATGAGTTGTAAAACCCTAGGTGACCTAGTGGAAGGTTCCTTGGACTTGGCTTTTGGACTGAAATTTAGAATTTGGGGTCATCAAGTGTAAGATAGAGTTTATGATAAACTGATGTATTGAATATCCAAAATCCAATGTACTTGATTTATCTAAAGAGCCTACAGAGATAGTTTGAGATCATCAATGCTTGGGGTATTTTGGGGAGACACAACAGAGCTGTTTGATTGGTGGCCTTAGGTAGTATTGGGAGGGTTTAGGTAAAATAAAAATAGAGGGTTTGGGCCAAAGGTGACAAATATGGACAAAGGAGTGACATGAGCCCCTAATGGGTTTTCTGGGACTGGTGAGCAGAGCTTGACCTGATGAAATGATAAAATAGTGAAAAATTATCTTTAAGGATGATGAAGGCAGTGAGATTTCTATAACTCACAATATTCATGAACTTTGTTTCTAGAAATCTAGGGAAATAATTTAGTCATCTATGAAGGAAAAAATTACTTATGACTAACAACAACTCAACTTGGGGAGGGCAGCTCCTTTTCAGGAGGTGTCCAGAACTTTAGATTTCTGGCTTTATGGATACCAGTGCCTCATCCATTGGGCATATTTTTACTTCTTTTCACTTGTTAATGTTTGTTTGAAGCTATGATCTCAATAATATGAAAGACATGATTAGCTCAAGTTCATCTCTACCAACCTACTTCTCTAACATTTTTTCTTCTTTGGGTGCATTTGGAGTAGCCAACCCTTGACATTTTTTCTTTTGAAAGCAAAACAAACTATCTACTTCTATCTTATTTCTTCCAAGAGTTTAGATTATGCTAATAAACTCCTTTGATTCTCTACCTAGACTATTCAACTGTCAAGGTTAAATTGTTTGACAAGATTCATTCACTAAGCTATAAACATGAAATTGAAAACATGGTTAAATCAGGATTAGACAATTTGACTTACCATGAGCATTGTGGCATAAGAACAAGCTGCACACAAGTGTTATTTTGTACAACACAAGACTAGAAAAATCAGGGCTAGGATACATTGTTTGCTATTCATCCCTATTTTTCTCTTTGGTTCTGTTTTAAGCATGTGGAACCAGTATCTTTCTTCCCTAATCTATATTTTGACAAGTCAAGCTTGAATAATTTGACCAACCATTTTTCACCAACTTATCAACAATAAATTTAAAACATGTTTCAACCATGATTAGGATAGATGACTAAAACAAGACTTATTTATGCACTAATAGTGGTATTTAGGCTTACACACTTTCAGTAGTTCTATTTTTTTGGGTATGGGGATTTACCTCTTTTCAAATCTGCCCTCTTTTCCATTTTTCTATTTTGTACCATTTTTTTTTGTAATTTCTCTTAATATATTTTCATCAAACATTGGTATGTACAATGAATGAGAAATTCCAACTAAGACTATAAATGGCCATGGTATTTGATTACCATGTCATCCACAGGATCATCCAACAATCCTTTTTCATTCAGCTCTTGTAGATAAGGAACATGGCTATCTATTTTTAAGGGCATGGTACAGGATTTCTACGAAAATTTTTCAAACATGCCAAGTTCTCCTGTATATTTCTTCTTTGAGTTCTGTTTCCAAACCTTGTTTCTATGAAAGAAACTATTTAGGTGAAGAAGTCATTCTTCATCAGCTCCCAAACAAATGAAAATATCATCAATGTATATCATAGTGAAAAATTAGGTAACAGGTGCCATGGCTTCTTGGAAGGTGTCTTCAGCATTCCTTATTCCAGGAAAAATTTGGTCAAGCATGTAGTCATTCCAAGGAACTTTAAAAATGTCTTTGTGTTGATTGATTTGAAGTGGTATCATCTCATGAAAACCTGAAACACTACCAATCAATGTCACCTTGTTAGAAATTCCTATTTTTGGCATAGGATGATTTATCTTAGGAAAAGGGTATTTGGACTCCATGGAGGCTTTTCCTAAGTGTCTAAAGTCCATACATAGTCTACATCCTTTGGTTTTCTTTGTTAGTGATAGAATTTTCCCAAAGGTTTCATAGTTGTTGAGGAGGTAAATCCCCTCTGCGGACAGAGGCGATCCCTACTAGCCCAGCAGGGGTCTAGCAACAATCAAACAATGTTATGACGCAAGTTCCTAGTTACGAATGAAAGACTAGAGATAGAAGCCTACCTGGATTCCAACGCTATGATCTGAAGAAGAGAGCGTCCCCGTTCCTCAGCCTCGGCAGATCACGATCCCTCCACGATCTCCGCGGATGAACACCTGCACATGCAAGAAACAAACAGATACAAGCATAAAACCCGGCATACGTAACTAAACATCAGTCAGAAAGGATGTTACTCATATTAACATGATGGAAAACAGAGTGGAACCATAATCATAATCATCTATTAAATAACAAACGAAGAGAGATTACAACCAAGTTCTGACGTCGCGGTCTCCTTCGGATGGGTCTCCAGTCGTCCACGTCTCGCAAAGCTCGCCAAGGAAAGGGAAAACCTCTCCGGAGTCTCTTGACAATGGTCTCCTTACTTGAGTCGGCCTTAAGGGAAAGAGGGGATTCTTTATAGCACAAAGGCTCTTGGGAATATGGAGATTCAAAGCTTAGGCACTTCAAGACTAGCTTGCCATGGGATTGAGCAGGCTTTTATAGATGGGGAAGGAGGGAGTTGGGATCCCTATTATTATGGGATTGGCCCTATCAACAAGGAAGGTTCCATGGGAGGTGGCAAAACTACTTCCCTTCCATAGAACTCCCGCAGCCAAACCTCCCAACTCAAGATAGGCAATGGTTTCTGAGTTTGTTGGAACTCAAATTCCGCCATCTTTATTTAAAAAATAGTCCCTAAATTGGGTGGCACGACTACTGCTCTATGACAGAGCGCCAGTTGGCGCGACCTCTTTGCAGGATTTTCCTCATTGGCACAAGTGCTGAACTATCTGCCCGCGCCAATGCAAAAAGGGATGTTTTTCATGATTTTTGCAAGGAGATGTCTTCAGGGCAATTAAAGCTCATGCTTAGAGGAATGCATTGATGATGTTTTCAAGGCATGACAATGTTCACAGGTCACAAAATGGGTCCTCCATTGTGCGGGACGGGGAATGGTAGGGACGGTGACAAATTACTGTGTAACAGATGCCCCCTAAAGTATGAAGCCTGAGAGAAAGAGGGGTGAAATGCTTTACGAGAACATGTTCAACTGAAGGCCCGCCGTCGGAAAACCTGCGCAGAAAAATACAACTGATATCTCAAGTACATGATGTATGTGTGGTATGGGCGCAACCATCCGAAACAGAGTACACTATAATCCGGATCCAGGGTATGGGCGCAGCCATCCAGCGAGGATCAAATAAATAGACTCAGGTATGGTCACATCCATCCAATCAGTGAGTCATGTACATGATGATAATAATCCACAATCGCAGCCTGGATTACAACAGACACAATCCAGGGTCTTGCGCTCCATCTCGACCCAACAAAGTACAAGTTCGTGCATGTGAATATGTGAGCTGAAGTCGAACATGCAAGAACATCGTCGGATTACTAGCCAATGATGAAAGCTGTTAACCGACGCGAGAGAAACCACCAATAATGACAATGGTCCTCAAGGTACTACAGGTACAATCTACGGCGTGCGAATAAATGAGTTGACGTCGAACACCCGCAGAATCACTCGATCAGAGGCCAATGATGTAAACCTCACGTCGAGTGCGACGAACCTGCCATTGAGGCATGCGGGCTCCAAGGTACCATAGGGAGTCTCTAGACCAACTTCCTGGATAATGAGCTGAAGTCGACAGGAAGTGACCTTGATCGAAGGTGGGCCATAATGTTTCCCACATCATCGACACGGGACAGAGGAACATGATGTTTTTGTTGTGAATCAGGATCGTATGAGAAACAGAGGAGGGTTGATATTTGCAGAGGCCAACTTCTCTTGAACATATAAACGGCACGACAGTGGAACTGGCAGTATTTGACATCAACGGATCAGAGGTCATGGTGACGCGGCAATGAGCAGATGAGAGGTCAAAAAGGATTATCCAAACCCACGGAGGCAAAGTGAAACAACGAGATGAGATGTCCCCAACCCGACACGAATGCAGACAAGTGCCATGTTCAAGAGCGACATACTGCCGACGACAACGACGATGGTTCCATTTTCCCCCCACCATTTCTGGCGAGTACCCCAATTATTTTTAATAACAAGCTTGAAGGGGATAGCATATGCTTGTGATATAAGTCCGCCCTTCGGGCGAATCCATCCTGGTGCATTTAACGAGTCCCAGAAAGGAGAAACTCGGAGAACGTCATTTCGACTAGATCCGATGTCATCAGGTTCTAACAAGTCTGACAAAGGAAGAACTCGGCGTCTTTTCATGTTTAGAGAGTTTGAAAAGACAGCGGAAAAGAAAACTCCACAGGTCCCTTTTCGTAAATAGTTCCCCAGATCCGAAAAGGTAGAAAACAATATCCGGGAAAACCTCCTAGTCGCAATAGGCTAGGGTATTCCTTTTCGTAATCAATCCATCCCAGCCTAAAAAAGGGTTAAACTTATACTGGGTGGATGTCGATTCGTGTCCATTTTAATGAGATCGAAACGACAAGGGCCTCGGCAATCTTTTCATGTTTAGAGAGTCAGAAAAGAGCTGAAAGATGACTCCAGAGTGACTTTTTCGTGTATTTACCGAGTCCGAAAAAGTATAAAATACAACTCGTTTCCATCATTTAAGTCGCAAAAACCTGCTGCTGCACATACCAAGCAAGCGTAAAAATCCATTTTCGACATAACATATGCAAATATTTGATAAAAATAACTTTTAAAACTCATTTAACGTCGAAAAAGTTATAAATATGTCAAATTGGTAAAAATAAAATTACTTTTACTATTTACCTTGGTGAAAAGCAACAGTGGTCCATTTGGAGCAGAAACTTTTGACGGTGATTGCGACAAATCCAGTTGACCATTCAGCTTCTCGTCTGTCACAGGTAAGAGGCGCTCCTTTGCTCTACATTTTCATTCATTTTTTGATAATTTTCCCCTTAAAATCAGTTTTGTGTGGCCACTGTTAAAATTTTAGGGCTGCGCCCATTGGCGTGGGTATTGGGCACGGACCCGCGCCAATGAGATCTTTTCTACAAAGGCTTGCGTCACGTGGCGCGACTGTTCACGAAACAGCCGCGCCAGCTGCCGAACCTAAAAATACGCCCAAAATTTCGACATTTAGACCAAATTGCATGGAATTTGAAGCTCATAAAAGATCTAACTAAGGGTTTTTGACCATATGAATGCAGGTAGTCACTCAAAATGGCAATTGAATGGAAAGAACGAGAGCACGGAGAAGAGGATGAACAAGGCATGCAAAGCCAAGCTTGCATGAATGCACTTAGAAACTGTGGACTGAAAAAGTTCTTCCTCACACCATGTTTACGAGCTCAGCCTGAGCTCCTCCAGTATTTAATCAGTATCTGGGACGAACACGAACAGGTGTTCAAGTTACGAGACCAGGTATTAGAACTGGAGGTTACCGATGTTTATTTCATCACTGGATTGTCCCGCAGAGGTCCAATCCCTGTATTGACTGGAAGCAGACCATCTGGGGAGAAGATGGAAGACGTGATGGCACGGGTGTGCCGAGGGGCACAAACAGGATCGGGAAGCAAGAAGGTGGATATCCACACTATCCCTGATCTGGCATTGAGAGTGGTTCTCCATACCATCACGCGGGCTGCTGGATCGCAGGCTCCGCACGAGGCCACAAAGGCCCAACTCCTGCTGGCCTCAGAATGCATGGGTCCCTTACTGTTCAACTGGGCAGAAGCAGTAACAATCAACATGAAAAGGCAGCTCACAAGGTGCAAACAAGGAAAACTGAAACAGTTCGGTTATGGTTCCATCTTGGTATCGTTCATTCTGGAACGCTTACCAATCTTCCAGGGCCAAGGGGCCGCAGTGGCAGATCCGATACCACGAGAGCCAAGAATGGCTCGCTGGGCAGCATTGATGCCCAGATCTGGGGGTGGCCAACAGATGTCCTAGAGGCCGGAGTTCTTTAGGTGGCTACGGTGCCAGCTGATCGTCGTGGAAGACTGGCCCTATGCAGGAACTGACTTTACAGGGGACCCAGATCTCCCACTACCAGAAGGAGACAACTGGGACGAGGAGTTGGGTAAGACCTCATATTTTGATTTTATGTTTTATGTTTTTTTTTTGTTAATACACATTCGTCTTAACACAATCATATATGCATGCAGATCTAGGACCTGAGAGACCAGCTGGGATGTCTCCATTCTCCCGGAGGACACAACTTGCCCCTGAGATTCAGGGAGAAGGCACCGGAGGAGAGGAGCTGATCTAGAACCTCGAGGGGATTGCCCACGGGATTCCAGACTATGCCCGGCTAGCAGACGTACCGATGGCATACCAGCGCCACACGGTGGGAGTTCCGAGTCGGATCCACCGAATCCTGAGGCGCTTAGTGCGTGCAGTCACGTGCTATCATGAGCACCATGCGGATTAGTCCTTAGGATTTATACCACACCTATTTTTTGAGAGATATACCGTCTCCGGATGTACTAAGATGATTATGTATATTTTTTGAGTTTTATGTGACACACTCTTATGTAAACATTTCGATATCTATATATATGCATATCTATTTCTGGATGAGTCTTTCTTTACATGTGATGATGATTTATAAGTTACGCAAATGTCTGTCTAATACCAAATTTGCTACTGCATCTGTTAATGTATTCAAATGCATGGGTATATGATGATATGTAATGTAGTCAAAATTCCTTTCCAGTAATCGAATACGCAAATACAGACGTAAGATGGACGGGTTCCTTACCGAATAGTGTCCGTTCAGCTGTAACACTACAAGTTGTGAATCTAGGTACACGAGCAATTCACGAATACCAAGGTTTACTGCCTCGGTTAATAATTCCAACACGGCACTATATTCCGCGATATTGTTCGTGGTACATCCTAAACACACACCTTGCAGGTCAATCAACTCACCAGCAGGATCGTAGATTACCCAGGCTGCGGAAGACAGATTCCTGGTATTGCGGGAGGCACCATCCGCGAAACCAACAAATGGATGAATAGACATCTGCACAACCAGGAAGACCCGATCAGCAGAAAGATGTTTACAAAGCACACCACACCATACATGCACACAAATGACAATCACACACCTATGTACACACACCACACCAAGAAATGATTTCAGGCATAGTACTTTTTGAGGTACAGCCCATTTCTGGGCTGCGCCAGCGGAACTCCTTCATAATCTATAAGCTCGTAGGCCCCATTTTTCAAAACACGCTTTACTATATAGGGCCCGTGCCACATAGGCTGGAGTTTACCGGCTCCAAGCTTATCATGCGCTTGATCGTACAGGAGGACGAGGTCTCCTTCGATAAAAGAACGGGGAGAAACAGATTGATCAAAATGAGTTTTGACCCTCTTCTTTTGTGCTTCGATGATCAAAGCAGCTAGACGACGGGTTTCATCCAACCGTTCGAGATACAGAAGACGTTCTTCCTCAGCAGAAGTATCTGGTAAGAGCTCCACAGCTAATTTTAGCGAAGGAATCTCGCATTCAACCGGCAGAGTAGCTTCCAGACCGTACACCAATTGGAATGGTGTGAATCCAGTTGCACTCTTAGCAGATGTTCGGTATGCCCAGAGAGCTGAGAACAGTTGGAGATGCCAACTGGATTTATGAATCCCAACTGTTCGCTGAAGCATAGTGACCAAAACCTTGTTCACTGCTTCAACCTGACCGTTCGCTTGAGGGTAGTATGGTGTTGAGCTGTCATGACGCAAGCCCAACGTTGAAGTCAGCTCCGCCATCATGTAATAGCGGAAATGAGTACCGTGATCAGTGACGATGGCTTGAGGAACCCCGAACCGTGCGATAACGTGGTTGAATATGAATTGAGCAGCCGTTTTCCCGTCAGCAGCTAGTGTAGGCATCGCCTCGGCCCACTTAGTGAAGTAGTCGATGGCGACAATGATATACGCATGCCCCCCGGCCGAGTGAGGGTTACACGTCATAAAATCCACGCCCCATTTCGCAAAAGGGCCGACGGTAATAACGGGATGCAATGGCAACGGCGGCGCGCGCATCTTGCGCTGAAAAATCTGGCATGGATGACATTTTTGGACTGCAGTGATACAATCCTTGAATATGGAAGGCCAGAAATAACCTGCCCGCAGAATCTTCTGGGCAGTAGCATACCCGGACATATGTCTGCCACAGGCGCCACTGTGACAGTCATTTAAGACTTTCTCAGCCTCTTCCAAGGTAAGGCATCATCGGAGCACCGAATCTACTCCAATGCGATATAAGGTATCTCCTACTATACGGTAGGGTTGGGACTGGTGCCGAATCCGACGGCGGGCAGTTTTATCCAACTCAGACCGAAATGTCACGGTCTGAAGATACACTATGATGTCACCGTACCAAGGATCCTGAGTACTGATGAGAAAAAGCGTTTCGTCCGGTATATGGTCTTCAGAGTGTGAGGGAACAGAGTCTGTAGGGAGAGAACATATCAGATCCGCGAAGACCAGTGATTTAGTTGACTTGGCAGTGGTGAATTCCAAGTCAAACTCCTGCAGGATCACAATCCATTTGGAGTAGTTGCCCCCTAGTAATTGTCTAGAAAGAATATACGTCATAGGGTTGCAGTCTGAAACCACTGTTATTGTGCGCAAAAGGATGTAATGGCGAAAGCGTTGTACGGCGTGTACTGCTGCTAAGGCCAATTTCTCGACATGTGCATAACGCGTTTCCGGGTCGAGAAGGTTCCGTGACAGGTAATAAATGACATGTTCATCACCGTCATCGTCATCCTGCACCAAGACCATGGCGATGGTGCTAAATGCGGCGGCTAGATACAAAGTGAAGTCGCGGTGGTAGTCCGGAGGACGAAGCAACGGAGCATTGACTAGCAATGTCTTCAGCTTCTCAAAGGATGCCTGAGCAATTTCGTCCCAGTGAAAGGGGACGTTCTGCTTTAACAAACGGGTGAATCCTTTGGCCACCTCGGCATAATTCGAGATAAAGCGCCTAAGAAAATTCGCTTTCCCTTGCAGACTCTGTAACTGATACAGGGAGGAGGGTGATGGGAGATTTACGATGGCCTCGACCTTTAGAGGGTCAAGGCGAATTCCGTCTTTCGAGACTATAAAGCCTAAAAGACGACCATAATCAACGCAGAAGACACACTTATGAGGATTGAGCCTGATATTGTAGCGTCTGCAACGAAGAAAGATCTGGCGGAGATGCTCTGGATGGTCCTCTCGCTTACCCGAATGGGCTGGCAAGTCGTCCAGATAAGGCTGAACGATATGGCGAATGTCATGAAAGGCGTAGGACATCGCACGCTGAAACGCGGCTCCAGCGTTCTTTAAGCCGAACGGGAGTTTTTTGTACGCGAAAGTGCCCACGGACAGATGAATGTGGTCTTATGTTGACCCTCAGGTGCAATATTGATTTGGTTATAACCTGAGAAACCGTCCATTAAGGAATAGATCTCACTCCCGGCACATTCGTCGATGATCTGATCGATAAACGGAGTGGGATAATTGTCCTTTGGACAGGCGTGATTGATGTCGCGATAATCCACACAGACTCGAATTGTACCCTGCTTTTTATCGACAGGGACAATGTTGGACACCCATTCTGTAAGGGGGATAGGATAAATAAAACCCGTGTTCAGAAGTTTCTCAACTTCTGCCTTGATAGCGGCGGCTTTCCGAGGATGCATGGGACGTAAGCGTTGGCGCACGGGTTTCGCACCTGGGTAGGTTGGAATCTCATGCACAACAATACTAGGATCAATACCCGACATTTCCTCGTAAGACCATGCGAAAACGTCTCTGAATTCTTTGAAAAGCTCTGTATAGACTTGAATCTCCTCGGGAGAACAAGTCACACCCACATGAATATTCTCAACAATCCCTGGTTTAACGGAGATGTTGATTGGAATAGTTTGAGTAATGTTACTCAGATTACCCTCCGAAAAGACCTCGTGTGTCAAGATCAGTGTTTGAAGAGGAGGGGAAGGAACCTGAGTAGCATAACGCTCCAGAAAATCAGTCATTGCCCCCAAGCTGGGCATAAACGAGGAGCGATGATGTCCATCGCCCCAGGGCAGTTCCTCAAGAGACAAAGTTTCAATGATAGCCTCATCTGAAGGAAAAGTCTCTCTGAGAGGATCAGGTGAATCAGCCTGACCAAGCCAGGGGGTCTGTGAGTAGACGTCGAGATCCATGCTCATCGGAGCATGCTGAAGAGGTGGAGGATCCGATGCAACAACAATCTCACAGTAGCTGATCTCTATTGGCGTTAAAGGCATGGATTCTCCAAACTCATATACCTGCTCAGGTGTAGGAATAAGCCAGGGGTCATCGGACCTGGACAACATGTTGACTTGAGCGGTATTCGGTGGTGGTGCGGGGAATATACCCATGAGGACTGGGTCTTTGAAGAGACCAGGTCCTATACTGTCTGGGGGATTCGGAATTTGATCCACGTATGGCACGTTGTTCTCAGAGCTGGAGGTGAAAAATGAAAACTGATCCACCGTGACAATCTTGCCCTCGTGAGGGAACTTAATGAATCGAAAGACGGTAGATGGCACGCAGAGCATGGCATGGGTCCAGTTGCGGCCAAGAAGTATATTGTAGTTGAGTTTAGCGTCAACCACTTCCACTTCCACGTTGACAGTTTTCCCCTGTAATGTGATCGCAAGACTCTCGAGAACGCCCAGGGGTTTAGATTCCCGACCATCAAATGCCTCAAGGGCATTGGGAGACAACGACAAGGCTGGAGAGCCAATGGCCTTCCAGCAAGCGGAGGACATAATGCAGGTAGATGCGCCCTCATCTACGACGGCCCTATGAATGTTCAGACCGTTAATCCCGACTTGAATGACCAAAGCGATTTGATGTGGAAGCCGGGGAGTAAAATTCTCCAGATCGAAGGTGAGAAGGCTCGAGTCGGCGGGATCGATGCCACCGATTGCAGACAGTAAAGCCTTCCGCTGTGAAGGACAACTTTGAAGAACCTCAAGTGCAGACATAGCACATGGCGCCTGTGCCAGATCCTCAACGATGTTGTAATGTTGAGCGGCACGAGCGTTTGGATTATAAGAGGATCTCCGAAGAACACCCTTGGGGGGTGGCTTCACAACGGGTTCGAGAGTCGACTTCTCGATTTCCAATGGACCGGAGGCAGGTGGGGGAGGCGGCCCATCCGCAACTGCCTTCCCGGGTGCCTGCCGCGATTCATTGTAATCCTTCGACCGCGTAGCGACAGTGATAGGTGCATTACTCTTCATCATGAAAACCTGGGACCCAAACGGTGCAGATGGTGACGCCTGTTCGACCATCTGGGTCTGCTGAGATGGAAATGGCTCTTTTAAAACAGCCGGAGTCCCTTTAGGGCCTTTAAGAAGTTGACTAACCTCGGATCGCCGTGGACAATACTTAGTATAATGGTCCCCTTCACAGATGAGGCAAGGGAATTTCGGTTTACGCTGGGAGCCATCCTCAGTTCGATTTTTAGATTCTGGTTTCGGGGCATCAGATTTTGATTTTCCTTTGCCCTTCTTCTTCCCCTTGGAGGATTTGTCCACAGGATTGGCCTGAACGGAATTCACCTTCGCGGTTTTACCAGAATCGGATGAGGCGGGATTAGCAGAGGTATTGTTGGAAGAATTAGCCTTCTGCTTCCCGTTCGAAGACTTCTTCGAATTTTGAGAGACGGAACCAATGACACCATCCACCACAGGGGTAGGCGGAGCCTTAGTGGTTCCGGGCCGTGGAGCATCAGTCAAGATGTCATAAAGCGTGCCAGACTATGAATAAACAAGATCCAAGTACTGGGCACGCGCGATAGCTTGTTCCTCTGTCACACACGCTCCCATCGCGATATCCTGAGTGATTTTATTCACAAAGGAGGTGGTGAACCAGTGAGTCAAAATCTGATCAGGTATGTGAAACTTGATCAGCCGACGACGGCGCCGCCACTCATGAATGTGATCTGAGATGTGAGTGGCCTTGTCCTACTTCAGAGAAGTCAGGAGGTGCGTCCCGGCCTCATACCGGACCGGTAACTGGAAATGCGTGAGGAAGGCCATGGCTAAAGAGTTGAAATCTTGGAAAATGCCACGGGGTAATTCTATGTACCACTTAGCAGCAGCTCCTGTTAAAGTACGCTGGAAAAGACGCAAACGGATTGAATCGTCGACCCAAGAGTTAGACGAACACCAGAGGTGATACGTCATCACATGCGCTTGGGGGTCTTCGCCAGCTTTTCCCTCAAACTTGGGACAATCACCTGGTATCTTGGTGGGAACTGAAGGCCAATATGGATTATGTAAAATCGGATCATTGGTCAACTTTGAAACGTCCGACAATTCCAAGGTAGCCAGGAACGATAATGGAGGGTTAACTGCCATGCCGGGCCCAGGATGAGGTCCTGTACCCGTACTCCACGATGGTTGTGAATATCCCTGCCCCCACGGGTTCTGTCCCGCAGGATTCTGACCGTAGGGGGTATAGTTCGTATAACCAGACTGATTTGGATGCTGGTAACCATAGTGCGGGGCTTGATAACCAGGATACGGACCCTGATTAGGTGTCGGCCCCATATAAGCAGCGTTTGGATTCGGCTGCTGAGCGTAGGTGTAACCGGGTGGTGGAGGATAATAATGAGAGCCTCTGGGGTGGTTATAGTTCTGTTGAGATGGACCATGAGAATAATAACCACCCTGAGGGTGAGTAGGTTGCTGAAAAGTGGAACCCTGTGGAGCCTGGTACGTAGGGCGCAGCTGTTGATTTGGCTGCGACATTGAATGAACAGGCTGCTGAGCAGAGTGAACGGAATGAGAGGGCTGCCCTGAATGAGCAGGTTGACCCGAATGAGAGGGCTGACCCGAATGACCAGGCTGACTCGGATAAACAGGCGGTGCCGGTTGCACAGGTTGACCTGGTTGTAAGTGAGCCCCAGGTTGTACCGGATGGGCCGGTTGGCCTGGAGGCGGGACACCGGGTTGTACCGGATGAACCGGTTGGCCCGGTGGTGGAACAGGACCAGGTGCTTGCTGGAAACCGGTTTGACCTGAAGCAGAACCATAGGATGGTCCTGGCTGATATGCAACGTTAGAAACAACAGGATACTGCGGTTGCATTGGTAAAGAAGGCTGGATTTGCCCCCCAGGACCATAGGCCGGTCCCGGTTGATACCCCGGCTGAGGCTGAGCAGGTTGACCAGAAGGGCTATAATATGGTCCTTGCGGATTGTACAATGGCCCTTGCTGGCCCGCAGGGTAGCCTTGGATGGGCTGTCCCTGTGGGTCATACAGATAGTCAGGTTGGCCCGCAGGTTGGCCTTGGAAGGGTTGTCCCTGCGGGTTATAAGCCTGGTTGTACGGTAAACCTTGAGCATACAGATAAGCCTCAGGAGCGGGAAGGCGTAAAACCTCCCCGTGCTCGTCATATTGACCTGGGAAAGCATACACGGGAGTACCATCCTGTGCATAGTGCGAAAAGAAAGATCGGTAAGGATCTTGGGGAAACGGTCTAGCTTCGGCGTTCGGCTATTGCAAAGACAACCGATACTCCTCCGGAGAGATATTCTCCGGTATAGCAGTAGCTAGGTAAACATCTTCAGGAGTTGGCCCAACCCTAGTAGCAGATGCTGAGACAACAGGAGAAGAGGCGGCCACACAAACAGTGGGCCGGACGGGAACAGACGTGACAGGCGTCGAAGGAGACACCCTGGGTGTAGTAGCAGCTGGCCTCGAAGCAGGAGATGATATTCCAATAGAGGCTGTAGCTGAAATGATCTAACCCAGAGATCTGTATCCCTCTGGTAAAGAAGGACTGGCTGTCGACATGGTAGCCAGCTCAGAGTTGTCTCCCTCAAACAATCTACGCGGGAAGAGCTGATAGTCTTCACCAGACGTGCGAATTTCCTCACCAGAATCACTCATGGTTGATCCTGTCGTTAAATCACGCAAAATACGGCGAGGACTAGGAGGAAATACAGCAGCAAAAAACGGCGAACCCGATGTAAGAGAAAGGAAATCAGCTCCTAATCTCAATTCAGACACAGGGTCCGAAAAGGGCCAATTGAACTCAACTGGTCCTCCAAAGGGTTGCTCGGCGAGAACCGGTCCCCCGTCGGGAAACTCGGAAACAACAGGCTGCTGTGGTTCAACAGAAGACTGAGAAGCTTCTGAAGAATCGTCCGTGTAAGGACTACCAGTAGACGAAACCGAAGGTTCCGCCACTGTGGAAAAAGACCAGAGAAAAAGAGCAAACACACACACGGGCTGAAAACGAGTTAAGACACACGATCAAACGGAAACAAGCAATGTCTAAACGGGTGTGTAATCATGGGCGATAGATTTTACCACATTGGAAAGTAAGAAATTCTACCGTTTCATATTTTAAGAGTCGAGAAACGATAAAAAGATGACTCTATCTCTTTCAGAGTTGACACAAGCGTGAAAGGACAAGCGCTTGACGGTCTTTTCAAGTTTAGGGAGTCAGAAAAGACCAAATGACTGCTCAGGAAAAACTAGGCACAAAGGGTGTACCAAATATCCGTGAATTGCAATATACACCTTGGTTTCAATAATGAAACAGAAATCGACCAAGGACTTTCCGTACGTGCAGGTAGTCTCCCCGAATGCTGTGTTCGGTGTATCACGGGTATAGGGCGGCAGACTCGGCTTCCTGTGGATAAAGGATCGAAAACCTAGAGGGGTCTCCCTTTATATACGCGACGGTACGGGGAGCACAAGTCCGTACTAGCGCTGTCTAAAGCAAAAAGGCGAGCGACAGCTGCTAGGTTTAATGACGCCGGAACACGTCTCTAGCGTAGACCTTCTAAAAATGTTTCGTTAAGTTCCAATGCTGCCTTAGGTTAATTGAATAAATTTTACAGTTGATCTTCAATTAAGTTTCAATTTTCAGGCCCTATCGTATGTAGTGTCTTAAAAGACTCCTAAATGCAAAGCTACATGCCACAGTCCAACATTTCGTTCGATGAAAACTAATTAGAGAAGAGTTGAGAGCTTTTACACAAACGAAATGAACGGAAGACAAACAATGAGACCTCTAATGCAACTAATGAAATTGAAAACTTTTCATTCAAATCACTAATCACTAGCAAAACTGAAAAGATCACAATTTGCACTAATTAAAAAAAGCAAAAGAGATTTTTTTTTTTGATTTTCAATGTTTAATAGCTAATATGTACTAAGCAAACTTGAAAACAAACGGAACAACTTGAGAAACGATATTCGAGAGAGAAAAACAAACAAATTTCACTCAACAACACAAACAATCAGATCCCAAATTGACCAAAGTCTCTCAAATCAAAGACAAGACTCAAAAGCTTCCAATGGACCTTGTGATCTAGGTCCAAGGCAAGACCAAACGAATTTCGAATAAAGGAATGAACAATCACCCAAAAATCGCAACAAAACAATCAACAACTACTAAGAGGATGTGGAGAATCAATCAGACAGTTGACAGGACAATCAAAACACCAAAACTCCCAAGGAGGGCTCGATACACTAAGCCACTAGATGCCCTAGGGCTTAAAACGTGAAATCGATAGATAAAAGCAAACAACCAAAGGACAGAGGTGAATTCCCAGTCAAACAGGACTCCAACACACTCAGGCAGTCAGAAAATCAAGAAGAAAAACACTGACCAAACCCAGAGAGCTAAAAAATGAGGAAACTCAAAAACCTTACAGGAGTGGCGCGACTGTAAGGATGAAACTGGCGCCAGAAAGCAATTGGCGCGGGCTAAACAAAAGCAACATGCGCCAATTGGCGCGACTGTCGGGTTAAAAACCGCGCCAGTCGAGTTTCTCAGCCAAAATTAAAAAAAAAAGCTACTCCAGAGACAAATCAATGTAAACTAAGCAAACCAAGAAGTCAAAAACAGCAAAAAGAACCCAACCCAGAAGGCTGATCAAGCAAGGAAAAACATAAAACAATCAAAGCGAGACAACACAAACGAGACAGTGAAATCTGGACGATCCCCAGTGGAGTCGCCAAATTGTTGAGGAGGTAAATCCCCTCTGCGGACAGAGGCGATCCCTACTAGCCCAGCAGGGGTCTAGCAACAATCAAACAATGTTACGATGCAAGTTCCTAGTTACGAATGAAAGACTAGAGATAGAAGCCTACCTGGATTCCAATTCTATGATCTGACGAAGAAGCGTCCCCGTTCCTCAGCCTCGGCAGATCACAATCCCTCCACGATCTCTGCGGATGAACACCTGCACATGGAAGAAACAAATAGATACAAGCATAAAACCCGGCATACGTAACTAAACATCAGTCAGAAAGGATGTTACTCATATTAACATGATGGAAAACAGAGTGGAACCATAATCATAATCATCTATTAAATAACAAACGAAGAGATATTACAACCAAGTTCTGATGTCGTGGTCTCCTTCGGATGGGTCTCCAGTCGTCCACGTCTCGCAAATCTCGCCAAGGAAAGGGAAAACCTCTCCAGAGTCTCTCGACGATGGTCTCCTTACTTGAGTTGGCCTTAAGGGAAAAAGAGGGCTCTTTACAGCGCAAAGGCTCTTGGGAATATGGAGATTCAAAACTTAGGCACTTCAAGACTAGCTTGCCATGGGATTGAGCAGCCTTTTATAGATGGGGAAGGAGGGAGTTGGGATCCCTATTATTTTGGGATTGGCCCTATCAACAAGGAAGGTTCCATGGGAGGTGGCAAAACTACTTCCCTTCCATAGAACTCCCGCAGCCAAACCTCCCAACTCAAGATAGGCAATGGTTTCTGAGTTTGTTGGAACTCAACTTCCGCCATATTTATTTAAAAAATAGTCCCTAAATTGGGTGGCGCGACTACTGCTCTATGATAGAGCGCCAGTTGGCGCGACCTCTTTGCAGGATTTTCCTCATTGGCGTGAGTGCTGAACTATCTGCCCCCGCCAATGCAAAAAGGGATGTTTTTCATGATTTTTGCAAGGAGATGTCTTCAGGGCAATTAAAGCTCATGCTTAGAGGAATGCATTGATGATTTTTTCAAGGCATGACAATGTTCACAGGTCACAAAATGGGTCCTCCATTGTGCGGGACGGGGAATGGTAGGGACGGTGAGAAATTACTATGTAACAATAGTTCTTCTTGGAAAAATGCCTCTTTTGAACAATGTTTATGTCATCAGGCTTTGATATTTTACTTCTATGTACAAGAGCATCCTGAAATTTCTCGCATAACCTCAATTATTTGAGTTTTGTGTGTAATGGCAAGGCTTCGGATAACTTAATCGCTTTGGGTCTTCTTAGGCTACCTACATTGTATCCCTCTATATCAGTTTCAATGGACATCCCTTTAAGATTGATGGAAACATCAGTGAGAGTGAACAACTTTTCTGGAGGGACAAGACTTTCTGATAATGAGGTTTCTAGATAAGGTAAAAAAATTAGACTCCTTTGATTCAAATCTCCCAAGATTTTTGTTCTGTGAGGGAATCTTTGAATTTTGGAATAGGTAAAAGGGAAGGGTTGTGTTTCTGAGATTTTTCCTCCCTTTGAGCAACCTGATTCGTATTTCAAACTGACCATTGGTTTTGAGGTTTCATTTTTAGTTTTTAGTAAGTCAATTTTGATTTTGTCATCATGTGTTTGTTCAAGGCTGCTATAGTTATGAATACTGAGTTCTTCATGTAAATCCTGGTTTGGCTATTGTAGTGTGTCTTGATGTGTTTCGACTATGATATACCTGCTCATCAATATCTTCCTCATTATATAATATGAAAGAATCAAGATCTGAGTGAATAGAATGAATAGGAGTATTGTCTTGCTTATCCTGACTGCTAACCATATACTTCATATGTGACTCTGGGTATAATCTCCTTGTCTGATTGAAAACATGGATGGTAGCATAGGACATATCTAGTTGAAGGTTCCCCTAAAGCTTGGCTCCCCAAGATCTAGATAAAATCATGCCATACTTGGGAGGAATATCTGCCACTACTATGTCCATGGCTAGATTATTAGCAGGAATTTGTGACATGTTGACACAAAGGTCCTTGATTGGGCCCAAACATTTGACCCTACTCGAATAGAAGGAGTACAGGTCTTTGTAAGGTTTAGTTATTTCTAGGCCTAACCTCTCCATCGCAACTTTGGGCATGAGATTGTGAGAGGCACCAGAATCCAGCATGGAATTATGTAAGATTTTGTCATGTATGTTTAAGCTGATATAGAAGGGGGGAATGGCTCCTTCCTGATAATTTCATTCTATTTTGGGTCCAAACAACAACTCATGTGTGTCATCAACCAAGTGCAAAGTGTCAACATCATTTCCTATGTTTAGTACCTACAACATCTGAGACTTATACATTGGTTGAGTAACTAGTTCAGTGAGGGGAATAATTATCTTGATTTTGGCAATCTCTCCCTCAAAACTGAAAGGTAATAGTGTTTTGGATATATTTACATCAGCTTTATCAGTCATGAACCTTTCCACATTTTTAATCTGATGATCCTGATTTGGAGCTTTAGAAAAAATGGTTTTCTCAGGGTAACTGGTGGAGGTACTAGGACAACTAAGGTCTTTGTTTGGTTGGCTAATTTTCCCTTTGTTTGTTTCAACTTTCTTAGCCATGGTGTTGACATTTTCTGCTATTTTTTTAGGGGTGTTTTCAGGTACTTTCCGAACAGAAGTATCTATTTGGTATTTATTGGCTGAATCTAGGTATTTTTTGCTCCTAAGATCATATTACTTATGGATTTCCATGATGGCATTTTCAAATCCCAAGCGATAGTCTTCAGAATCCTCATAGTTAGTGTCTGTTTGATCTGAGGAAAAGAAACCTTGTTGTTCTTCAGTGAGAAAAACATCATCTTCATTATCAAAACCTATTAGATTTATATGGTTTTCTTCAGGTTCTATAATTTCTCCTTCTTCTTCATCTACACAGTTTTGTCGAAAGGGAGGTCTGATTTGTTGATCACTTTCCTTTGGTTTGATTTGAGGAGTGTCTCTTCTGAAGTTCTGAGCTCTATTTCTGTTTTGGGTATTAGCTTGGTTTTCCCTAGGAGGTGTCCTTTCATTCAAATTCATCCTTTCTATCATTCTCTCCATAGTTCTCATTAGGCTATCCATTTTGGTATCAGAAGAAGAGGTTGAGGGCATGGTTTCAGCCTTGTAGGTTACTCTCGTTTCTGATTTCAACCTGGCTCTCTTTTCAATCAAGTTAACCTTTGCACTAATTCTTGCCCTTTGCATTTCTTCTAAGGTTTTAAAGTCTCTTTCTCTTAATTGGAAAGTCATGTTAGGGTCAAAACCTTTAGGGAATTTCACTAGTGCTAGACCTTGTGGAGGTTTCATGTGAGGTGGGAGGGAATTGTAGATACTTTTAAACCTCGTGCAATAGTCTTGCACACTTTCCCCTACATTCCTTTTAAGATTTTTATATTCAGACATGATTTGGAGGGGGGTTTTATTGATTTCCCACTTGTTTATAAAAGTTTGGCAGAGGGAAGGGAGATCATGTATTGAATTAGGAGTTAATGCTTTGAACCATTTTTTGGCCTCTCCTCCTAAGCTTTGTGCAAAGATCCTCATATTAATAGTTTCTTCTTCTATCTCCATGTAATCAAAGGCATCATTGATTCTATCTACATGCTGTTGGGCAGTGATTGTTTCAGCTCCTGTGAAATGAGGGATCTTGGAATGATAGTCATTTGGAAAGGGCACTAAAGGTTGAGGTAAGGCCAAGGGAGCATACCAAGCTACCATGATGGGAGCTAATGGAGGATTTACAGGAGGTGGGTTTTTGAAAGGGGGTGTATGATGATGTGGAGTGGTTTTCAAAATGGTGGTATGGATGGGTGTGGTGGAAGTACTTGGACCAACAAACTGATTTTGAGTAGACTTGGTATGGAAAGAGTTGAAGTGATGGAGAAGCTGAAAGTGAGGTGGCATGGAAGGAGAGGCTTCTCTACTAGAAATCTGCTGCAAATCTAAGGGTTCAAGGTCAGTTTGATCAATATCAGTTTGAGACCTGTTTCTGAAGAGGTTCCTGGTATGGAGCAAGTCAAACTGGGGATCTTGCAAAGCTGTAAGATGTTCAGGTATAGAGCTTGCTCTATGGATCGTCCTAACAGTGGTTAAGTTTCCAGATCTAGAAGTTTGCCATAAAATATTCTCTGGGTCATCAAATATGTTGGGAGGGTTTGGGTCCGGATGAGATCTGGTACTGATCTTATGTGAAGCTAGATTTCAAATTTCAATATTCAAAGAGGCTAAAAGTTTTAGTACCGTTTTCGGAAGGCTGGCCCCTCTTAATGCTTGGTAAAATATTACAGTATATAAGTGGGTTCATAAGCTTCTTAGGGTTTATGTGAAACAAATATAGGAAGTCAAATGAGTGTTAATGAAGTAATAGGCCTACGGGAGGCTAGTGGAGTCGCCAAGTGGATATTTTTTGTTGTTTTTAAGAATATATGTTTATGGTCCACCACCAATAACTGACAATAAACCAATCTAAGGGTGTTTTGGGGTTTTATGAGTTTTTTTTTTATAGTTTTAAGGTTTTTAAGAGTGTCTTACAACTGAGTCATCACTTTTCTAGGATGATGAAACAAATAGAGTCTACTCTATGGCTAATAGTTTGAGTTCTCAGTGATTTGAAAAGGGTATATGAAGTCCTAAGGGGTACTTAGTTTGTCACTGACTCAGAATGTCCCACCATGATCACCAAAATGTTAGTGTGGCGATGAGGTGGCAGATTCATTGGATTTTCTAAGTTTAACTGAGGGTTAAATGAGTCTTAAGATGTATTCAGGCTACTATATACTCAGAAGGTCCCACCATGATCGCCAGAATGTTAGGGTCCCATGATTTGGTAGATTGGTAGACCAAATGACAGGGTAACATGGAACCAGTCTTTGGAGTCCTAGGACCTAGCCTTCCTGGACTTAAAGAGGGATCTCTCTATTGGGTGCAAAGGATGTGTTCTTTTTTCTTTAGGGTTTTGATTTTAGGCTAGTTTTTAAGTGTAGGGTTTGTTGATTGTTTTGGTTGGGTAAGATGGTCAAGTGGAATAGGTGGAGTGAGAGTATGTAAAATCCATTGGGCTATGGAGTCAAATGAAAGTCAAGGGTGTTTGAATGATGAAACAAAGTGTGTTGCAGGGCCAATTTAGCAAGTTTAATGGATCCTTAAGGTGATGTATGAGGTGGAGTGAACATAAAATTTGGGAAAGACTAGGAGGTCTTAAATATATATAGTTAAAAATTACAACTCATGAGGTAGGGAAAACCATTAAACCCAATGAACAATAATTAAACTGATAAATATCCAAGATAAACATTCCAGTGAAACATAGAAAGCATAAGAGCTTCTAACTTTAGTAAATTCACCTTTAGAATTTGGGAAAACATATAAGATAACACAAATAACTCAATCTATGAAGAGGGAACTCCTAAACATCATATATCAAGCTATTGAGAACTCCGAAACAAGTTGGTAGGCATGGACAAAGGGCAAGATCGAACAAGACCTCTTTGACTTAACCTAGCAAACGATATTTCAAAGAAAGGTTTCAAGATAGAGTTTTGAAAGCTTCAAATAAGCAGGACATACCGTGAATCATACTTTTAAACTAGCATACTAACCATACATGAAACAAAAAACAAGTTTTGGTGGACCTAAGGAGCAATCAAGAATTCCTTAAGATGACCAAACAGAGGAAAACATCAAAGCTATAACAAACAGGAGGATTGAGGTGCCTCAAAGAGCATGTCTCAACCTATACTTTTCTGATTTATAGCAACCAAGAAGGAGGAAATATAATGAGAACAAGAAAACATAAACAAGTTAAGAAGACATCACCATTCACCAAGCTAACGAATCCTGCAAACAAGCTTCTCCATCATCAAGCCGAACAAGCCATTAATCAACTTCACAAAACCAATTTATTCTCCAAGCTCATAAAACCATGTATATTTCTCTTCAAGCTCATAAAATTCCAAAAAAATACATAGCGGCCTCATGCTCTATTTATGGAGCAAAGGAGGACTAAACCACTAAATATGGTAGGAAAATGTCAAATTTAACCATAAATGTCATTTATGGCCAAGAGACCATGCAAGGTCCAAGGCACATAATATCCTAAGAAATAAATGCCAAAATAACTATTTGCACCTAATTATAGAGTGTTTTGCCTCGAAAAACTCAAAAATATCTATTTTCAATAAATGAGTGTGTTTTTTTGAGTTTTGGTCCAAAACACACTAGACAGTCTCTCTGCGTATCGCCACTTCAACATAAAATAGGGTCTTTTGTGGCTGAGTTTTAGACCCCTTCCCGATGCAGAATTTGGCTCCGTGATGGCTCGTTGGAAAGCCTGATGCGTATACTTTCCAGAAATGCTTGATTTTTTCTGAATGAGTGCCATTTTCCTGTCCAAAAACCATTTCTCCCAACACTGCTCTGTACGCAACACCTTGCTTGAAAATGAGGCAGAAAGGTCAAAATTTTGATGTTTTTTGACCTTCTGGGGGGTCAAAACTGCTCCAAATGATCTGAAATTTTGTGAGTAGACTACCGGTGATGTGAGGAATCCAAAAATGTAAATTTGGCAAGCTGAGGATGCACCAAATTTGTGCGTAGCGCCTAGGGTGCTGCACACAGAGGCCTCAAAATTTCAAAAAAACAAAATTTTGTTCAATTTGGCCCAAAATTTGTGGAGAGATCCCTAAAGAGGTCTTGAACACCTGTTGAGAAGCCTCAGCCAAAAATCCAAGGATATCATGGATTTTTTCCCTTTTTAGGTTTTTAAGCTCTATGAGGGCCTCCTTTAGTTTGGCACAAGTAAGCATGTTTTTCTTTGCATAGTACTTGGTCATTTTCTTCTAAAGAGAAAGGTCCCTTTTCACCTTCTTAAAATGTTTGTGCTCATCTTTGTAATACTGAATGAAACCTTGTGCCATATCAAAATCTCTTTCCCACTCCCTAAGCTGTGCATCTTTGGTTAAGAGTAGAAATCTGGAGGCCATCTCTTTGTCTTCATTGTCACACTCTAGATCTATGAATTGAGGTTCTTGAGAAGTTTTGTTGATTCTCTTAGTTCTCCTCACCTTTACTTGCTGCTCACTTCTTTCCATATTTTCCTTGCCTTTGTCCAATGGCTTGCTAGCTTGAGAAGAGATGGCCCTTTGCCTTTTTGAGGCAGCAAACACATCTCTCTTCGCTCTGTGATATGAGCATGTGAGAGGAGTGACAATGGTAGATTTTAATGTGTTTTCATCATTTCTTTGACCCTTGTTTTTGTCACTATATTTTTCATTTTTTCCATGGCTTCCATGAGTCATCTCATGCCTCATTGGGCCACTTCTTTTTTGAGCTTTAGCATCATCATCATCATTGTCATCCTCATTTCCTTCTATACTGCCACTTTGGCTTTCAAATTGTTCATCAGCCTCTGTACTTGCCTCAATTTGAACTTGTTCCTCATAAAGGTATTTTTCTTCGTGATCCTCTCGGCTATCTTCACTTTTATCATCATTTGTAGGCTGATTTGTGTCATGAATATCATGACAGCTGCCATGACTGTCATGAATATCTCTTTGGCTGTCTTGCTCATCACTGACTGTCTTATCAGTTTCATTACCTTGGTCATTGCCTGCGTCTTAAAACTTTGTTTCAACCTCACTGTTTTCCTCTTCTTGATATTCTATTTCCTTCTCATCTTCCTCTGTTTCTTCATTTTCTTTATCTTTATCCATTTTGTCACTGTTTTCACTATGACTGTGCTCACTGTCACGCTCATGCACATTTTTATCTTGGCTGTCCTGTTCGTCTTCTTGCTGACTGTCATTCTCATCATTATCTTCATTATCTTCTTGACCTTCATCTTGTTCATTAGCATCACCCTTTTCTGTACTTGGGAGTGATTCATTGGAATCACTACCATCACTGTTTTCTTCCAAGAGCTCACTGTTTTTGCTTTCATGACTGGCATGTTCATCTCCTTTTTCCTTGTCATCATCATCTTCCTGCTCTTCATTGCTACTTCCACCTCCTTTTTCCTCATCAAACTCTGTATTTGCCTTACTTTTTTCATCATTCCCACTGTCATCTGCTTGATCCTCATTATCACTGTCATCTCCTTGTCCATCATCACCACTGTCATCATCTTCACTTGATGCATCAGTAGAAGAGGGAAGAGGTAGGTTTCCTTGTGGAGAAGGCATAGGTGGAGGTGATGGAGGAGTGGAGGTAGGTGAATGTGAAGTGGAATGAAAATTTTGCTGAATGAAGGTTTGGGGATTTGTAAACACATCATGTGAGATAAAAAAATTCCCAAGGAATTCCCTGCTGCTCTAGCTAGTGCAAAACAATCATGTTAATCAAGGAGTGGTGAAAAAGGCTTTTCATTTGGTGGGCATAACTCCTTTTCTTGACCACTGAAGCCATCTTGTCAATGCTCTGGTAGAGATAGTATGGCAGGTTTAGCAATTTAACCTTGGTGAAGTGCATTAGTAGCCATATTTGATATGAATAAATCCTGGAGTACCTCCCCTCACAAGTGAGGTACTTGATAATCTGCCTAATTAGTAGGGCATATCTCTCTAGCAGGTTGGAGAAGGGGAAAATAGCCTTACAACCCTGTTGATAACTAGGTTTGAGGAAGGGCTCATAGTAGCTTAAGTCTGATTTCTTCTGCTTGAGCCATCTCTCACCAATATCTGGTATTCCTGTGGCTTTAGAAATAGATTCAGATGATAATTCAAATTTTACTCCTGCTAGGTTGACCTGATAGTTTTGTAAGCTGAGAATAAACGACCTAGTCAATTCTGAGTGGTTTTAGACCTGTTTAACCTTCTCACATAACTGATAGCATCCAACATCTTGAAAACATGCAAGGATCATGGGAGAAGAGGTGATTTGAATGGTATCTAAAGGCTCAAACCTGTTAGCCCTTACTCCCTTGTGTTTTGGCTTGATAGGCCTTTGGTCTTCATCATTGCTGGTACTGATCTCTTCCTTAGACATGGTGACTGATTGTGTTCTTGAACAAAATGGTTTTAGCTTGGTAAGAGCTTTTAGGTCTAGGGAGGAAAAATGAGGGATGGTGAGGGAAAACTTTTAGCAAATGAAGGGAAAAATGAAGTATGTCTAGGAATGCTTTCAGAGTTTAGGAGGAGGCTTAGCTTGTATTGAGTGTATTTATGGTAATGAAAATTCTCCAATTTGTAATTCCTTGCCCTGGAGGGTTAAATGATAGTTGGCCATGAAGATTAGGGTTTTTAGCCAACTTAGGTTAGGGTTAATCTCTTTGATTATGAATGAAAAATATTACTTGGAGGGTAAAGAAAGTGACCACCAACCTTGCTTAACTTCATGTAGGAGCCTGGGGCCAACCTTGAGGAGCGAAAAAAACCGATTTTGGTAATTTTTGGGAAAATTCAGCCAAGTCTCCTTGGTGCGTAGCACCACCCGACAAGCCGTTCCTGTCGGGCCTTCCCTGTGCATAGCGCTGGGTCGGGTCGGGCGTTTGGCCAGTCTGTGTGCAATTTTGGAGGGTTTTTAGTTGATTTGGGTGGGTTAATGGGCCTGTCGGGTCTCTCGGTGCGCAGTGCCATTGAAATGGCGGGCAAGTCGGGCCGAAATTGGGCCTGTGCGCAACGCCTCTATCGGTGCGTAGTGCCTCCTCCTATATGCGTAGCACAATGTGTTTTAACACTGTTTTCCTCCTCTGTGCGCAGCACCGACGAATATGTGCGTAGCGCCTGAAAAACTTCCATAGTTTTTAACAGAAAACCCTAAAATTGCTTGAACGACTCTCCTCCTCTTCAACAAAGACACAAATAAGTTGGGGGTGGAGTAAAGAAGGAATTTATACTCCTGTTTTGAAAAATATTTCATGATCAAACCCACTTTCTAAAGTTTGATTTCCTTCTTTCCTTTCACTGACTTTTGATCCTTTTGTCCTGTAGGTGGTAGAGTTCTAAAAAATATGGTTTTTTTTTTGCCTTGCTGGAGCATTTTGATGTTTCCCCTCAGATTGAAAAACTCTTCAAACAAGCTCAAACTATGCCCTTGACCCATATTTGTAAACATTAACCTTTTCTTGAAAAAAAAGGTCATTTTAACAAAGTTTTGAGGAAATAGGGCAGATAGTGACATTAGTGCTCTGTTTTGAAGGTTTTATTCACTATGTCCTTTTCATGAACTTCAACACTTGTAAACAGTAAGCCTGTGATCATTTTTGGCACTTTTTCCTTGGATTTTTCAGCCCTGTATCTTCTATGCCTCTGATTACTTGGTGAATAAACTGAAAATAAGAAATCAGGCGTTCCTTCAACTGATATTCTGTCATGTTTTCCATTTGAAACAATAAAAAACTTTTTGGTGTGAAAACCCCATCAGTTGGCATCAACAACTTCTTTAGTTTTCATATGTGCCATAATTGTGAGATATATTAGGTTGGTTTGAACTTATGAATTTCCCTGTAGGTAACCATATTGACAATCTTGCAGAAGTATCATTCATGGTTAACTATCTCTTGCAGAATATAATTTTGATATTGGAACCATTTTTTGGAGGCTTCTCTGCTTTTAGACCAATTACATGTTTATTTCTTTGACCATGTTGATAGTGATATATTTCTGGTTGAGAAAGTTAGCAGTTTTAAACCATTTTGTGTCTCCCCCTGGCCACTTCTGTTTTTTCAGGTTCCTACAAAACTTTTTCCTTTGGTCACTATCCTTTTTGGAGTTTGACACCTCTTTTCTTCAAAAATGAATCTATGCTTATTATAATTACCTTCTAGGGAAATTTTACCTCATGCTTGCTTTCCTTTTGATCCTTTTTGAGAGGCCTTTGTACTAATACCCTTGGAATGCCATATGCTTCTATGAAGGAGGCTTTATCATCATCATTTGACCTATTTGGCATTCTTCCCAAAATCCTAGGTTTTAGGGCTGTTAGAAAAATGTAAATAGTGTTGTCTTCTAAGTTCTCTAAAACCCTTCAAAACTTACTTATCATTTCTAAAGAATCTTCAATGTGCACTTGATGGTGTGGAGGTGATGTTCTGTCCTTGTAGCCTTAGTATTGATTCCTTGTTTGGCCAAAGCAGTCACAAACCTTGATTCTCTTCAAACATAGACCTTGCTGCCTTCTTTTGCTGTGGATGGTCTTCTTGTGATGATTTCACCCTATTACCTTACCTCTTGCTAGGCTGATGGCCATCTTGATCTTTTTGCAGTAATGTGAGCAAGGGCAACTATCCCTTGCAGACTTTGTGCACTAGGCCAAGGAGGGCCCGTTTTGAATGACCTTTTTGATGAGTTTTGGATAAAATCACTTGTCCCTTTCTTCTTTGAATGCATTTTCATCATACAAGAAAAACATAGTTTTTACGATACCAAATCCACCCTATGACTTGTAAAACCCTAGGTGACCTAGTGGAAGGTTCCTTAGACTTGGATTTTGGACTGAAATTTAGAATTTGGGGTCATCAAGTGTAAGATAGAGTTCATGATAAACTGATGTATTGAAGATCCAAAATCTAATGTACTTGATTTATCTAAAGAGCCTACAAAGATAGTTTGAGATCATCAATGCTTAGGGTATTTTGGGGAGACACAACAAAGCTGTTTGATTGGTGGCCTTAGGTAGAAGTGGGGGGGTTTAGGCAAAACAAAAATAGAGGATTTGGGCCAAAGGTGAAAAATATGGACAAAGGAGTGAAATGAGCCCCTAATGGGTTTTCTAGGATTGGTGAGTAGAGCTTGACCTCATGAAATGATAAAATAGTGAAACATTATCTTTAAGGATGATGAAGGCAATGAGATTTCTATAACTCACAATGTTCATGAACTTTGTTTCTAGAAATCTAGGGAAATAATTTAGTCATCTATGAAGGCGAAAATTACTGATGACTAATAGATTATAGACGGTTTAGTTCTACCTCCTAAGATAAACTTTCTAAAAAACATGAAATATCCCTTAAAGTCAAAATATATTTATACTAAGGATTAATCTTTATACATATTTCTACCATATAAATTATAATGATAATTAATCACATATGTGTTAAAGTAGAATATGAAATAAGCCCTTTTTACACTTGGCTTGGCTATTAGGTACATAGATGGGTGGGTTGGGGAATGTGGTTCACATGAAAAGCAATAGGGAATGTATTTAGTGGAAACCTTTTATAAGATCAGGACTCAAACAATGAGAGAGAGAAAAAAACTTTTCTATTCAATGTAAAACACATGCATTAACATATAATTGTAATATTTTCCTTTATTTTCCAACTTCGTCCATCCTTCTAGAAAAATCCCTTTTAATGAAGTAGATATATCCATAGTGATCCACTGATATTTGTTCTCCAATAACTATTCCATTTTGGACTTGTATATCTCAAAACTATGCTCATTGAATTTATGCATCTATATCTTTAAACTAATCAACTATTTTATTACACCATAGGAATCATTTCGATATATCTCCCATTTTAATGGGGTGTATCACATTTAGAGAAAAACACATTAGCCATAAAAGTTTCCCATTGAAACCAAAAGTAATTTGATACAAAACATAGGTTTTAACCTTATATAGTTAATTGTTTCAAATAGATTCTTAATTAAATGAAAAATATTCAATGTAAAACACATGCACATTAACATATAATTGTGATATTTTCCCTTCTTTCCAACTTAGTCCATCCTTCTAGAAAAATCCCTTTTAATGAAGCAGATATATCCATAGTGATCCACTGATATTTATTCACTAACAACTATTCCATTTTTGAGTTATATATCTCAAAACTATGCTCATTTAATTTATGCATCTATATCTTTAAACTAATCAACTATTTTATTACACCATAGGAATCATTTCGATATATCTCCCATTTTAATGGGGTCTATCACTTTTTGAGAAAAACACATTAGCCATAAAAGTTTCCCATTGAAACCAAAAGTGATTTTATACAAAACATAGGTTTTAACCTTATATAGTTAATTGTTTCAAATAGATTCTTAATAAAATGAAAAATATTCAATGTAAGACACATGCACATTAACATATAATTGTGATATTTTCCCTTCTTTCCAACTTAGTCCATCCTTCTAGAAAAATTCCTTTTAATGAAGCAGATATATCCATAGTGATCCACTGATATTTGTTCACCAACAACTATTCCATTTTGGACTTATATATCTCAAACCTATGCTCATTGAATTTATGCATCTATATCTTTAAACTACTCAACTATTTTATTACACCGTAGGAATCATTTCGATATATCTCCCATTTTAATGGGTCTATCACATTTCGAGAAAAACACATTAGCCATAAAAATTTCCCATTGAAACCAAAAGTGATTTGATACAAAACATAGGTTTTAACCTTATATAGGTAATTGTTTCAAATAGATTCTTAATAAAATGAAAAATATTCAATGTAAAACACGTGAATTAACATATAATTGTGATATTTTCCATTCTTTCCAACTTAGTCCATCCTTCTAGAAAAATCCCTTTTAATGAAGTAAATATATCCATAGTGATCCATTGATATTTGTTCACCAACAACTATTCCATTTTGGACTTATATATCTCAAAACTATGCTCATTGAATTTATGTATCTATATCTTTAAACTACTCAACTATTTTATTACACCATAGGAATCATTTCGATATATCTTGCATTTTAATGGGGTCTATCACATTTCGAGAAAAACACATTAGCCATAAAAGTTTCCCATTGAAACCAAAATTAATTTGATACAAAACATAGGTTTTAACCTTATATAGTTAATTGTTTCAAATAGATTCTTAATAAAATGAAAATTATTCAATGTAAAACACATGCATTAACATATAATTGTGATATTTTCCCTTCTTTCCAACTTAGTCCATCCTTCTAGAAAAATCCCTTTTAATGAAGCAGATATATCCATAGTGATCCACTGATATTTGTTCACCAACAACTATTCCATTTGGACTTATATATCTCAAAACTATGCTCACTGAATTTATGTATCTATATCTTTAAACTACTCAACTATTTTATTACACCATAGGAATCATTTCATATATCTCCTACATACATTTTTTGGTCATCTAACTTTTCATCATTAGATGGACCCAAGTACACCATGTAAGACCAGTTTTACCCCAAGTAAAACTGCTTTCACTATGTTAATTAGGAAACCCCAAAAAGGAATAATTAATTAAACCATAATTTAATTATTATTCCCAGTCATGTTTAACCCAAAAACAAAGAAATTAATGAGATAAACCCATAGTTATCTTATTATTTTCTAGGAATAATTATTTAATAATATTCCTTGTTAAATATGACCAAATCAACTACCATTAATCAAATAAATCATTATTTATTTGATTATATCCCAACCACTTCCTTAAAAAGATAAATAAATCATTTATTTATTTATTTTTCACTAATCAAGGGATTTGACCTAAGTCAAACACCCTTTCCCTCCAACAAATAATAATAAAATATTCCATAGAGGTGGATCTAGATGTGATTAACATTATTTTAATCATGCACCAAGATCTAGAAGGACCCAATATTTTGTTATAAATAGGAGGGTTTTCCCCATCATTCTTCACCTTTTGTTGCATACTAGATCACTGTGGATCTACACACTTGGTCTCATTTTTCTGCCATTTTGCTCCCATTGAGCTCTACCTTCTACATTGGGTTTTCTACATCTACAAGAGAGAGAAAGCTTAGATCTGAAGTGCTGAGGACTACAAAGAACCCATCCCATTGAGGAGATCTGGATACACCTTCTTGTTTCCTCCCGGGTGCCCTGTAATATAAAAATTCATTCAAAAATCGTGTTCTTGTCTTGTCTGTTGGATGCATGGAGCAAACTCTTTACTTTACTGCTTAATGTCTTTCCATTTATAGATCCGTTTGTTGCAGCACTTTAACTACTAATTGCAGATCTGAAGATGTTTTGCAGCCATTATTGTTGTTAGGGCTATTAGTTATGCGTAGCTAAAGTGGTTCTTTTTCGTACACATCGACGAAGAATTCATACTAACAAATGGCGACTCCACACGGGTTTTAAATTACGACCGCTGTCGTTTTTCATATTCCTGCATATCCAGCTACTTCAGGCCCTAGGGCTTCTTTTTTAGCTGCTTAGTTTTTCTCTTTTTATGTCATTTTTCTCACATAAAACCCTAAAAAACCTAAAATTTCTAACCTCCGTGCGTTTCTGGCCCTATTGCGTGTGTAAGCGACACCGCCCGCACTCGAGACGGCAATTTTTCGTGTGACCGCCGCCGAAACACTGGAACGGGGGTCGCGTCTTGGCCCAAAACCTCGCGACTCCGGACGCACCTTGGCCTCCAAGCTCTCGCGACCTCAACTCTCGCATCAGGTCGAACTCGCGACCGTCCTTTTCTCAAGATTTTTCCGTAATTTTTCTCGGGTTCCGCCGCGCCTCCGCGTGTTTTCCGGGGCCTCTCGTCTCACCCCGCCTCGACCAAGATCTGATCCGTTTTTACTTTTCATCATCTAAGTGGGAACCCGTGCCCCTTAGGGCTTTAGTACCCTCCACTTTTTGTGGAAGAGTTTCACTGCTTGTACCGTCGGTTTCGCAGCCCCTAGAGCGACCCCGCATCTCTGTGACCTCGCGATCGCATCCATTGAAATCAGCCTCTTTTCCTTTCAAATCACCTCTTGTCGTTTTGTTTGGACCTCCTCTAAAGGCCTCTGCCTTGCCCCCCCCCGGTTTTTTGCTGATTTCCCCTTTTCCAGCCACCTTGCCTCTGTCTCTTGGCTGTGATCTGCACCCCTTATCTGCAGCTTTATCCTCCGGATCTCTGTCCCCTTTGACCCTAGATCTGTTGAGCTTCCTTTGTGTGTGTTTCCATAGTTTTTCCCTTTCTTTTCAGCATAGTTTTGAGAGACCCACTTTCTTGGGTTTGATAGATGCATATGTAGCCGTTATTTTTCTGTTATTTCAGCATTTTTATTCTGTTCTCTGTAGGTTTATTTTCAGCTACGTTGCACACTTTTTTGCTCTCAACAACGGAAATGGTTTAAAAATTAAAATTAACGCACACCACACACTGACCCTAAGTGAAGAAGCGCCTGGTTTACACCGCCTGGCAAAGACTCTAAAATCAATTGTCACCGCACCTTATCTGCCCTTGACCTTCTTGATTCTGTCCCTTTCTGCCCTTGTCGGTTTCCTTCTTCCTGTCATCATTGCGCCCCCAAGGCGCCTTTCCCGGAGACTTCTTGGCCTTCATCCTCAGTTTCCGGTTGATCGACCTGCTTCGCACCGCCGTCGTCGAGCCAGTCCACCTTCGAGTCCGCACTCCGACTCCTCTCCTGATTCATCGGGTCCCCCTTCTCCTTCCGGTTCTCCCCCTTTTATCTTCACCATGTCCGGATCAGGTTCTCCCGGCCCCAATGCCGCCCCTACTTCTAGCGGAACCGTCACAACCACTACTCCGGCCACCCCTGTGCTGCCGTACATTGCAGGCCTCAGCCTCCCCGATTTCCATCAGTTGATTAATGACCCCATTCACCATAAGACTACCTGGCCCGCTATGCCCACCAAGCTACCCTCTGATATCCCTAAGTTTGAGGGCCTTAATGGCGAAGACCCAACCAATCACGTCCGGTCTTTCCACATGTGGTGTTCCTCCAACTCCATTACCGATGACTCCATCCGTCTTCGTTTGTTCCAACGCACACTTACCGACGAAGCTTCTAAATGGTATGTCGATCAGGCCACTTCCTCCCATACCACGTTCGAGACTCTTGCCCAAGCCTTCTTGTCGTACTTCCAGCTCCCTCTCCGATACGACACCGGTACGGAGCTCTTGACTTCATTTAAGCAATCCTCTTCCACACGCCTTTCTGCCCATGTTCAGGAATGGCGACGAAGACGGAGCTTATGTCGAGCCCCTCCCTTTGAAGATCGGGTTTACATGGACCGGTTCCTTCGCACCCTCCCATCTCCCATCGGAAAAGATGTCGCCTCTCACTTTCCTCAATCTGAAGAAGCCGCCCTCCAAATAGCTTTAAAATATGACCTGATCTACGCTCAATCTGGTTATGTTTATACCGTTCTTCCCGACATCCCCAGGCCCGGTGGCGCTAACGCCCCGGGGGCATCTCATTCCGCCGACGGTATTGTTGGATCTCTTTCCCACCCCTCTGCTCACCCTCCTATGAGCCATGGCCTCCCTTAGGGAGGGGCCAGCACCTCTAGCACTCTGCCCCCTCCCGGCAACATGTATCCAGGATACGGCATGCCTCCTCCTTTTGCCCAACCTCCTGCTTACCTCAATGCTGCCCAACCCAACCCTTACTTTTATCCGCAGCCTGGTGCGCCAACTCCTCCAGCATATGCGCTTCCGCCTCCCTTGCCTCCTCACCACCTGCAAGGGCAAGTATTTGCACAGCAGGGTGCGTTCATTCCCCCTTCTTCTCAAAGAAGGCGGAGAGGCAACCAGAACCCATCTGCCCCCCGTAACCGAGGACCCAATTCTGGTATGGACCCTAACACTAGCAACCAGCCTCAGGGCATCCCGCCCAGGCCGGACAGGCCGCTTCGCACAAACAAGCCCTGTTCGTGTTGCAGTGATTACGGTCACTACACTCACGATTGTCCTCTCTTACCCCAGATGCGACAGATGTGGGAGTCTCAAGCCACATTGCGCTGACAACACGCCTCCCCTCACGCTCCTCCTAATGTGGCCACTACCCCGCCAGCTGTGTTCACTGATCCTTTCCCTCAACAGGGATTCGTGGCTACCCAACCCCCCGACAGCCATGCAGCCACACCCTCGTCCATTTCTGGTTCCCCTGACTACCAGATCCTTATGATGCGCTCCGATTCGTCCCCTTCCGTCGACCTTCACCTTCAAACTCGGTCTCGCCAGTACCCCAAGCCTCCTGCTCAGTCCGCTCCCGAGCCTCCATCTTCAGGTTCTACAGAGCCTCTTTCGACACCCAGTGGCCCCTTACACATCCCTCAACCCAAAGTTGAGGTTCACCCAAAGATTCCAAAGGGTCCATTACGCCGAAATGCTTCTTCTGGTCGAGCCGCCCAATCGTACAATATAGTAGATGATTTGGCACAATCCCCTGCTGCCATTTCCACACTGGAACTCCTCCAGTCGTGCCCTTCCCAACGGAAGGCTCTACTATCTGCCGTGGGCGCTGTTGATCCTGCTGATGACCAAATGATTGTTTTCGACGCCACTCAATCGGACCACCCTCCTCTCCCTCCTTCCGTTGCTTTCCAAATCCCAGTCAAAATCCGGAACGCCACTGTATCCCGGTGTATAATTGATGAGGGGGCATCCACCTGTGTGATGTCCGCTTCGGGTTGGAAGCAACTCGGATCCCCTGAGTTGGCCCCTTCCACGATCACCCTTCGAGCGTGGGATGGTCATGCCTCCCAGCCTATTGGCCTGTTTCGTAACTGTCCCATCACCCTCGCCAGTAAGACTGTTTGCGTTGATGTCGAAGTCATTGACGCCCCTCTAGACTACAACATTCTATTGGGGCGAAGCTACACCTATGCCATGTCTGCTGTCCCATCCGCGGTCTTCCGCAAGATGTTTTTTCCACATAATGGAAAGATAGTCACCATTGACCAGCTATCGTATCATGAGCCGCCGTCTCCATCCGCCTCCGAGACGACCATCTCTTCTGTAGCCAACAAGCAAACCGTCGATTCCTTGACCAGTGTCTCCCCCGGCGTTTATAAAGATTCCACCCTGCTTGGTACTTTTCCTCACTTTCCCCCCCCTCCTATTACGGATCCCAGCTTGTCGAATATTTGCATGATGCAATCGTCTCAGGCTGCCCATAAACGGCCTGCCTCGGCTAGTCCGCACCCTCCCCCCTGCCCTCCACAACCCGCTCCTAGCCATTCATCTCCGCCAGCCGGGCCTCCTCCTTCCGGCCCTCCCCCTACAGCTGGTATCCCCGAACCTCTTTATCCTCCAGGCTCGGTCCCCCCCGGCCTTAACCATCTTGGAGCCGTACCTCCTGGTCACTACCCTGCTGGACAGATCCCCTTCTTGGCTCCCCCTCCCGGAGTATATTCTGTCCCCGTCATGGCCACCCTCTCTCTCCCTAACTTGAACTTGGGTATTCCGGTTTGGTACCTTGACCCCCCAGCCGCCACCCCCCTGGTCACCCCAAACCTTACATGGCTTTGACACCGGTTCAACCGGTCCCCCTCGCTTCCTCCATAGCCACTGTGCCCCCAGCACCTCCACAGGACCCTTCTCCTGTTGGGTCGGCTCCCGGGAAGAAAGGAAAAGCCCGCAAGGGGGCAACCAAAGACCAAACCACCACGACCAACCCGGCTCCTTCTCCACCCCCAAAGCCTTGTGCCTTATGTGATGTCATTGGTCATGCCACCCATGCTTGTCCCGAGTTACCTCGTATCCGACCCATGGTAAACTTCGCGTTCCCCGACACTACGGTCCCTGAAACTCCCACTCCTTCTTCGACTGTCCCCAAGAACGCCAAGACTCTCCGCACCAACAAGCCTTGTGCTTTGTGCGGTGTCCATGGCCACTACTCCCATTATTGTCCTCACCTGACACATTACCGCGCCTCCCTTGAGGTGATCCGCGAGTATGAGGTCGAACAAAATCAATCCGCCTCTCCCATTCTCGCGCAGTATGCTTCAGGCCAGCCTGAGGATCCCCCCGCTCCGATCCACATCCCCCCCCCTGATGTTCAGATGACGGAGTCTACAGTCACCATTCTTTACCTATCCTCCTCTGCATGACACCCAGAGCCTAGCCCGTCTGCAGCCTTCCCCATTGTGTTCGTTGATACCCGAGATCACTCCACTTGTGTCTCCGTTGACCTCCGCAGCCCGAGTCCTCGCCATGTTTCTGATAGCTCTCATACATCACCTTGTGTGAGCCTTGATCATCCTGCCCTTTCCCCCTGCCATTACTGCTCGATGACTTCTGTACTCTCACGCTGCCGTCATTTCCTTTCATCCCCTCATTTATTGTCTTGTCACACCATTTTGCAGGACCCCCCGTCCACACCCTTTATCGGTTACGCCGATGGTGCAAGTCGCTACTCCAGGAATCTCGCCTCGGCAGGGTGGGCCATCTTCACCCCCTTGCATGACCTCATTTTGTCTAACGGGGTATGCATTGGTTCTGCCACCAACAATCAGGCCGAATATGATGCAGTGCGTGGCCTATTAGCTGATGCCCTCTTGCATCGCATCCGCCATCTGCACGTTCGTTTGGATTCCCTGCTTCTTGTAATGCGACTAAATGGTGTTTATCGTGTGCATAACCCTGTGCTGTTTAGACGCTATTTACGAGTGAAAGTCTTAATACGTGCGTTTGAAACCATCACTTTCAACCATGTACCCAGAGACCAAAATCACTACGTAGATAGTATTGCAAACCATGTTCTAGATTGGCATTTATCATACACAAGTCATACAAGACAATAACATTAAATCAACCATCACAAGACGATGCATATCCATAATATGTGTCGCAAACCATATATTGATGAGTCCATCTACTCTGATACATACGACATGCCCATAGCATGTTCCAAAAAACTGGGGGCACCATACGCCCCCCCATACATATACTTACGACGTGCCCATAGCATGTTCCACAAACTGGGGGCACCATACGCCCCCCATATATATCCATCCGACATGCCCATAGCATGTTACAAACAAAATCCAAAAAACTGGGGGCACCATATGCCCCCCCATACATTCTAGGGGGCACCACTTGCCCCTACACACATCCGAGAGGGCACCATATGCCCCTATATCTGGCCAATACACGACGAACGCCCTGATCCGCCTGGATCTCTGTCCGAAGTGTTCCCAGATCCCTCTCCCTCCAGTCGACCCGCAACTCTGCCATACCTGCACAACCACATTCTTTTTGTCAGGGTACAGATCGGGAACACCATCACCACACACCACAATCCGACTCCCAGCCATAAAACAGCACCAAACCCCCCTTATCTCCCAGGTCGCAGTTTTCTGCCATTTTCTGGACCAGGTCGCACTTGTTGCCCTAATACCTGCATCCTGGGTCGTACTTTTTGCCCCAAAAAAGTGCGACCCGGCCATAGAGATGAAGGAGGGGCTGTTTCTGGGGGTTTTGGGCCCTCAACTGCAAATGTAATCCATCAAAATGCAAGAGCAAGGTTAGGCCTCTCGCCTCCAACTGACAGATCTCGAATCCAACGGTCGGTTTGTCCGCTACGTTCGCCACAAGATTTAGGGCCTTCCCTCCTCTCCACATTCACCACAGCAACAATAGCAAATGAATGATTTTGGAGGGAAAACCGCCTCATTAAAAGAGAACCCCTGTTTCTTCTTTCGACTGCTGCGACCACACCGTAGCCCCGTTCGACGAACCGTCAGCACCGCTGGATAGATCTCACCGAGCTCTCAAATGGGTTTTTCTTAGTTTTTGGTGATTTGATACTTCACCCGGACACTTTTTTCCACGAAGGGTCACTTCACCGCTCCTTAAAATCGAATTTCCTCACTTACGACACTTGTACTTGGGGCACCATATCGCCCCCTTACTTGTCCATGTTCGTGTTGATTTTCGTCATGAGTACCCACCTTGTACTCATGCTTCTATGACCCCCCATTGGGGCCTTTATTGTGTGGCAGCACTATCTAGTCGCCCTTGCTTAGAGCATCCGAGTTGAGTCATCATTGCATTCATGGAGTCTATCCCGCATCCTTTTACACCATACTATAGCCCTCCATTCTTTTTTGCTTGGTTCCTCTCTTGTGTCGCATCTCATGACCTTCAGCCCCACTGTCCCCTGTCCCTTTCGATATTGTGTCAGCCGCTGCCATGTCATTCATGCCCTTTATGCTCTAACAAGGGAAGTCGTCCATTCGCCACTCCATCCTTCCCATTTCCACCATCATCATTAGTGCCAGTCTGTCCGTCGCTCTATTGCTCTTCTCTCGTGCCTTAGTTGAGGATCTCTCATTACCTCACCTAAGGCGGACCTCCTTCTGTTGACCTCAGCACATTTATTCCAGAAGCAAGGTCTAGAGGGCGGTGTACCTTGGTTCCAGCTTCCATTTTTGTTCGGTGCCTCGGATCAGGCAGGGGGATTTCTTACCTCCCTTTGACTTGATTGCTTCTCCAGCTCCTTTCAGCATGATCGAGATTCGTATATTGGACAGTCCAGTGACCCAGCAGCAGCTCTTGATGATTCCCGGGCGTGTGTGAGATGTCTCAGCCCTCATGAGGGGGTGGCCCTGCAGGTAGCCCCCCACATGCCCGGATGACCTCTTCATTGCAGCCTTTGATGCCGCTCCAGATTTTGATGATGTTGGCCTTAGCCACTTGCAGCACCTCTATGATTTGCATGTACCAGTCAGTTTTTGTGAGCCCTTCCCCATTTACAGGGGGCATTTGGGGTTGTATTTATCTCACGTACTCAGATGATATTGTACTAGTCCTGGCTGTTATCCCAGGCACAGCATGTATGTGAGACTATTCATTGTATTTTTATCTGGCTCTTGATTATGCCAGCTGTACTCTATGGTTCGGTCCCTCGTTCACTGGACACACTATTCTTTTGTACTTTGTCACGGCGGGCATAGGTATGCCTCCCCCGCCGCCTTCAGCACAGGTACCCTCTCATAACAGAGACTTGTTGCACCTGCGAGTCTCGTCTCCTCAGGGTCTAGTCCTTCAACACACTATCTACCTCATATTTCTCTCTCTGACATACCCTTTTGTTGTCTAGTGATTGTCTTCTTACAACGTACTTCGGTCATACGATTTGCTCCTGACACTCGCACGCTGGGGGGCAATCTGTTACACCATTTTTTGGTCATCTAACTTTTCATCATTAGATGGACCCAAGTACACCATGTAAGACCAGTTTTACCCCAAGTAAAACTGCTTTCACTATGATTAATTAGGAAACCCCCAAAGGAATAATTAATTAAACCATAATTTAATTATTATTCCCAGTCATGTTTAACCCAAAAACAAAGAAATTAATGAGATAAACCCATAGTTATCTTATTATTTTCTAGGAATAATTATTTAAATAATATTCCTTGTTAAATGTGACCAAATCATCCACCATTAATCAGCTAAATCATTATTTATTTGATTATATCCCAACCACTTCCTTAAAAAGATAAATAAATCATTTATTTATTTATTTTTCACTAATCAAGGGATTTGACCCAAGTCAAACACCCTTTCCCTCCAACAAATAATAATAAAATATTCCAAAGAGGTGGATCTAGATGTGATTAACATTATTTTAATCATGCACCAAGATCTAGAAGGACCCAATATTTTGTTATAAATAGGAGGGTTTTCCCCATCATTCTTCACCTTTTGTTGCCTACTAGATCACTCTGGATCTATACACTTGGTCTCATTTTTCTACCATTTTGCTCCCATTGAGCTCTACTTTCTGCATTGGGTTTTCTACATCTACAAGAGAGAGAAAGCTTAGATCTGAAGTGCTGAGGACTACAAAGAACCCATCCCATTGAGGAGATCCGGATACACCTTCTTGTTTCCTCCCAGGTGCCCTGTAATATAAAAATTCATTCAAAAATCGTGTTCTTGTCTTGTCTGTTGGATGCATGGAGCAAACTCTTTACTTTACCGCTTAATGTCTTTCCATTTATAGATCTGTTTGTTGCAGCACTTTAACTACTAATTGCAGATCTGAAGATGTTTTGCAGCCATTATTGTTGTTAGGGCTATTAGTTATGCGTAGCTAAAGTGGTTCTTTTTCGTACGCTTCGACAAAGAATTCATACTAACATCTCCCATTTTAATGGGGTGTATCACATTTCGAGAAAAACAGATTAGCCATAAAAATTTCCCATTGAAACCAAAAGTAATTTGATACAAAACATAGGTTTTAACCTTATATAGTTAATTGTTTCAAATATATTATTAATATAATGAAAAAATTTCAATGTAAAACACATGCATTACCATATAATTTACTCGAGAAACCCAAAACGAGAAGATCATTTTTTATTATTAGTATATTAATTCTTAGACCATCACACACACACACACACACACATATGTATGTATGTATATATGTATATATCCCACGATAATTATAAACTACCAATACATTACCTTGGATTAGGTAAAACTTTAGTTCTTTAAGTGAAACTGTAGAACCATGGGGTAAACTATCATGAACTAGAAAAATTCTAAAAGAAAAAACCATGTGATGACAACCATCATAAAGGGAGAATTTTTTTTCTCAAAAACGTATTTTTGGGGCACTACCCGTGAACACCTGTGTGTGGGGAATTTTTTGTCTATATGAAACCCTAAAGTGGGGGTCCTTTCCTCCCATTTTATTCCCACCACTATGCTTAGAAAAATATATAGTGCGTGGGGGTATTCACATAAAGAATATAACACATACCAAACATCGAATAATTCTCCTTAATGTGACCGTCAATGTTTCAATGGTTAGAATTATTTCTACTACCCATGCATGGATGTGTAGTGGCTATTTTATTCTTATCCTCCTATTTCCAGTTCTTATTCCCCTCCTTCAAAGCTTCTTGGTGCTATTTTTTCTTCAAACCACTTAGTACCATTTATTTTGGCGTATGGTTTCTAGATAATGTGTGTATACACATGGCTCATACATTATCCTTAGCTTGGAAAGAATCACTTGTTTTTGTAGATGGTTAGATAGACCCCACATACACTTAAGGAGTACATTTGGGCTCACGGGAAAGATATCCAATAATATGACCATATTTTTGAACTTAGTAAACTCTTATACACCCTTATGTCTATGTAAAGTAGTGTGAGTGATTCCACAGGTCCTCTACACACTTCATAGGGTATAATTGGGACAGGTAGTGTTAACTTCTACAAGTTCTATAGACAGAGTCTGTAAAGGGCCAGGTAGCCTCTAGATCTCATCTTTTATGAAAGGTGACATATCCAGTAAATTCCCCTACAGTCAATCTTTGGAATATATCTAAATATAAGTTCTTCATTTTAATATCCATAAACCACAACCACTTTAAGGAAAACTGTGTACATGTGTAATTTCTCCCATAAATTCTTAGGAATTTTTTTTAAAGCATACATGTCATGTTGGCTTTCTCCCATTAACTTTAAAACATGTTTTTTTGTAAGTGCATAAAATAATTTTGCAAACCATGTAAATGTAATTTCTCCCACAAACTAAAGGCTTTCTCTCATTAATTCAAGGCAAACTTTAAGGCCTAAAAATTGAACCTAAAGTGGCTGAACTCTCATAGGATTTTGAACTTCCATAGGATTTTAGTCTGCCCGTTGAGTGTTAAATTCTACAAGTTCTAAAGGTAGAGTCTGTAAAGGGCCAGATAGCCTCTGGATCTCATATTTTCTCAAAGGTGACATACACTAGTACATTTGTTCAAAATTTCGACACTTTAGTTCCGACACTTTTGACGTACTGTCGGAAATTTCCCCAATTTTTATCAAATTTTCAAATCCCGCCCACAACCGTCGCTATACTGACGTTTGGAGACAAGTGTCGGTATTCCAACGTTCAGAGATAAGTGTTGGTCTTGCGAAGTTTGGAAAAAAGTGTCTGTGTTGCGACATTGTGGAGAAAAGAGTCAGCCTTGTGACGTCATAGAGCAAAATGTCGGATTTGTGATGTTTTGAAATACATTTCAGAATTGTGACAGTTTGGAGAAAAGTGTCGGTTTTGCGACGTTTAATAGAGTTGTGTCAGTCTTGCGACATTACAGAGAGAAATGTCGAATTTGTGACATTTGGAAAGAAGGGTCGGTATTGCGACAGCTTTGAGAAAAGTGTTGGTATTGCGACATTTGGAAAGAGTTGTGTTGGTATTTCGATGGTTAGGAGGCAAGTGTTAGTGTTTAGGAACAATCATCTTAGGGTTTGGGGTTTAGGAAAAATGTTTAGGAGTTATATTTTAGGATTTAGGAACAATGTGTCGGGTCATGTGATCTGGTTTATGGTTTAGGAATAATGTTTCATGTCGTATGAGGGCGCCCAAGGAAACGCATTCGGGCGGGTCGAGTTGGGTCTGGTTGGGTCATGTCGTGTGAGGCCGCCCAAAGAAACACGTTCGTACGGGTCGGGTCAAGTCATGTGATGGCACTCAAGGAAACGCGTTCGGGCGAGTCGGGTTGGGTCTGGTTGGGTCATGTCATGTGAGGCCGCCCAAGGAAACACATTTGTACGAGTCGGGTCGAGTTGTGTGATGGCGGCCAATTAGCTGGAAACGAGTTCGGGTTAGGTCAAGTCAGTTCGTGCCGTATTGTAAGGGCGCCCAAGGAAACACGTTTGGGCGGGTCGGGTCGGGTCGGGTCAGGTCAGGTCATGCCGTGTGAGGCCGCCCAAGGAAACGCGTTCGGGCGGATCGGCTCAAGTCGGGTCGGGTCGTATGAGGGTGGTCGTATAAAAAATTCTATGTTGTGACCACCCATGTTGCTTGTGCACATTTGTGCGATCCATTTTCCATTTCCTCCCTCGTGCACCCTTTCTTAGGGCACGTCAGGTCGTGCCGTGTGAGGGTGCCACTGGAAACTCGTTCGGGTCAAATCATGTGAGGGAGGTCGTATACAAAATGCTAAGTTGTGACCACCCATGTACCTTGTGCACATTCATGCGACCCATTTTTCATTTTCTCTCTCGTGCCTTCGACATTCAGGTGGGTCGGGTTGAGTTGGGTCATGTGATGTTGCCCAAGGAAAGGTGTTCGGGTCGGGTCGAGTCGCGTCATGTCGTACCGTGAGGGCGCCCAAGGAAACATGTTCGAGAGGGTCGGGTCAGGTCGGGTCATGTGAGGGCGCCTAGGGAACATGTCCGACCAGGTGAGGTCGTGTCGGGTCGTGTCATGAGGGTGCCCAGGGAAACGCGTTTGGGTGGGTCAGGTCAAGTCGTGTGATGCCGCCCAAGGAAACGCGTTCGGGTAGGGTCAGGTCGGGTCGTGCCATATTGTGAGGGCGCCCAAGGAAACACGTTCAGGCGGGTCGAGTCGGGTCGGGTCAGGTCAGGTCGTGCCATGTGAGGCCACCCAAGGAAACGCATTCGAGTGGGTCAGGTCGTATGAGGGTGGTCTTATAAAAAATTCTGAGTTGTGACCACCCATGTTGCTTGTGCACGTTTGTGTGATCCATTTTCCGTTTCCTCCCTCGTGCGCCCTTTGTTCGGGCGGGTTGGGTTGTGCCGTGTGAGGGCGCCATAGGAAACTCGTTCGGGTCAAATAGTGTTAGGGAGGTCATATAAATAATGCTAAGTTGTGACCGCCCGTGTACCTTGTGGACGTTCGTGCGACCCGTTTGTCGTTTTATCCCTTGTGCCTTCGACGTTTAGGCGGGTGATTGGGTCGGGTTGGGTCGTGTGATGTTGCCCAAGGAAACACGTTCGGGTCATGTCGTGTCATACTGTGAGGATGCCGAAGGAAACATGTTCGAGAGGGTCGGGTAATTTTGGGTCATGTGAGGGCGCCCAAAGAACATGTCCGATTGGGTCGAGTCGTGTCGGGCTGTGTCATGAGGGCGCCCAGGGAAATGTGTTCGGGTGGGTCGGGTCGAGTCGTATGATGCCGCCCAAGGAAACACGTTCGGGTTGGGTTAGGTCGGGTCATGCCATATTTTGAGGGTGCCCAAGGAAACACGTTCGGGCAGGTCGGGTCGAGTCAGGTCGGGTCAGGTCGTGCCGTGTGAGGCCGCCCAAGGAAACACGTTCGGGCGGGTTAGGTCAGGTTGAGTCGGATCGTATGAGGGTGGTCGTATCAAAAATTCGAAGTTGTGACCACCCATGTTGCTTGTGCATGTTTTTTCGATCCCTTTTCCGTTTCCTCCCTCGTGCACCCTTTGTTCAGGCAGGTCAGGTCATGCCGTGTGAGGGCACCACATGAAACTCGTTCGAGTCAAATCGTGTGAGGGAGGTCATATCAAATTTGCTAAGTTGTGACCACATGGGTGCTTTGTGCATGTTCGTGTGGTCCATTTTCCATTTTCTCCCTTGTGCCTTCGTTCAGTCGGCGCGCCATATGAGGGCGCCCGCCCAAATGCGTTTGGGTCGGGTCGTTTCGTTTGAGGGCGGCGGTATCAAATCTGCTAAGTTGTGACCGCACGGGTGCCTTATGCATGTTCGTGCAGCCCGTTTGCCATTTTTTCCCTTGTGCCTTCATTCGGTCAGTCGGGCATGCCGTGTCATTTCATTTGAGGGCGCCCACCCAAACCTGTTCGAGTCGGGTCGTTTCGGTTGAGGGCGCCCGCCCAAATGCATTCGGGTCGGGTTGTTTTGGTTGAGGGCGTCGGCCCAAACGTGTTTGGGTCAGGTCGTTTCGGTTGAGGGCGGCTGTATCAAATTTGCTAATTTATGACCGCGCGGGTGCCCTGTGCATGTTTGTGCGGCCCATTTTCCAGTTTCTCCCTTGTGCCTTTGTTTGGTCGTGCATGCCATGTCGTGCTGTGTGAGGGCGCCCGCCCAAACGTGTTCAGGTAGGGTCGTTTCGTTTGAGGGTGTCGTGTTGTACAATGAAGGCGCCCAAGGAAACATGTTCGAGAGGGTCGAGTCAGGTCGGGTCATGTGAGGGCGCCCAAGGAACATGTTCGACCGGGTCGAGTCGTGTCGGGCCGTGTCTTGAGGGTGCCTAGGGAAACACGTTTGGGTGGGTCGGGTCGAGTCGTGTGATGCTGCAAAAGGAAACACGTTCGGGTTGGGTCAGGTCGGGTCGTGCCATATTATGAGGGCGCCCAAGGAAAGACGTTTGGGCGGGTCGGTTCTGGTCAGGTCGGGTTAGGTCGTGCCATGTGAGGCCGCCCAAGGAAACGCGTTCGGGCAGGTCGGATCAGGTTAGGTCAGGTCGTATGAGGGTTGTCCTATCAAAAATTCTAAGTTGTGACCACCCATGTTTCTTCTGCACGTTTGTGCAATCCCTTTTCTGTTTCCTCCCTCGTGCACCCTTTGTTCAAGTGGATCGGGTTGTGCTGTGTGAGGGCGCCACAAGAAACTCGTTTGGGTCAAATCGTGTGAGGGAGGCCGTATCAAATTTGCTAAGTTGTGACCGAATGGGTGCTTTGTGCATGTTCGTGCGACCCATTTTCCTTTTTCTCCCTTGTGCCGTGTGAGGGCGCCCACCCAAACATGTTCGGGTCGTTTCATTTGAGGGCGACCGTATCAAATTTGCTAAGTTGTGACCACATGGGTGCCTTTTGCATGTTCATGCGGCCCATTTTCCATTTGATCCCTTGTGCCTTCATTCGGTCATGTGCGCCGTGTGAGGGCGCCCACCTAAACATGTTCGGGTTGGTTCATTTCGTTTGAGGGCGGCCGTATCAAATTTGCTAAGTTGTGACCACACGGGTGCCTTGTGCACGTTCGTGTGGCCCGTTTTCCATTTTATCCCTTGTGACTTCGTTCAGTCGGGTGTGCCATGTCATTTCGTTTGAGGGCGCCAGCCCAAACCCGTTTGGGTTGGGTCGTTTCAGTTGAGGGAGCTAGCCCAAACGCATTCGGGTCAGGTCGTTTCGGTTGAGGGCAGCCGTATCAAATTTGCTAAGTTGTGTCCACACGGGTGCCCTGTGCACGTTCGTGCGGCCCGTTTTTCGGTTGCTCCCTTGTGCCTTCGTTCAGTTGTGCGCACCATGTCGCGCTGTGTGAGGGTGCCCGTAAAAACGTGTTTGGGTTGGGTCGTTTCATTTAAGGGCGTTGTGTTGTATCGTGAGGGTGCCCAAGGAAACATGTCCGAGATGGTCGGGTCAGGTCGGGTCATGTGAGGGCGCCCAAGGAACATGTTAGACCTTGTCGGGTCATGTCGGGCCATGTCATGAGGGCACCCAGGGAAACACGTTTAGGTCGGTCGGGTCGAGTCGTGTGATGCCGCCCAAGGAAACACATTCAGGTCGGGTCAGGTCGGGTCATGCCATATTGTGAGGGTGCCTAAGGAAACTCGTTCGGGTGGGTTGGGTCGAGTCGGGTCGGGTCAGGTTATGTCGTGTGAGGCCGCCCAAGGAAATGCGTTTGGGCGGGTCGAGTCGTATGAGGGTGGTTGTATAAAAAATTCTAAGTTGTGACCACCCATGTTGCTTGTGCATATTTGTGCGATTCCTTTTCCGTTTCCTCCCTCGTGCACCCTTTGTTCAGGCGGGTCGGGTCGTGTCGTGTGAGGGTGCCACAGGAAACTCGTTCAGGTCAAATCGTGTGAGGGAGGCCATATCAAATTTTCTAAGTTGTGACTGCATGTGTGCTTTGTGCATGTTCGTGCAACCTATTTGCCGTTTTCTCCCTTGTGCCTTCGTTCGGTCGGGCGCGCCGTGTGAGGGTGCTCGCCCAAACGCGTTCGAGTCGGGTCGGGTCATTTCGTTTGAGGGTGACTGTATCAAATTTGCTAAGTTGTGACCGCACGGGTGCCTTTTGTACGTTCGTGCGGCCTGTTTTCTATTTTCTCCCTTGTGCCTTCATTCAGTCGTGGGTGCCTTGTGAGGGTGCCTGCCCAAACGCATTTGGGTCGGGTCGTTTCGTTTGAGGGCGGTTGTATCAAATTTGCTAATTTGTGACCGCACGGGTGGCTTGTGCACATTCGTACAGCTCGTTTGCCATTTTCTCCCTTATGCATTCATTCGGTCAAGCATGCCATGTCGTTTCATTTGAGGGCGCCCACCCAAACTCGTTCGAGTTGGGTTATTTCGGTTGACGGTGCCCACCCAAACGCGTTTGGGTCGGGTCGTTTTGGTTGAGGGCGCCCGCCCAAATGTGTTTGGGTCAGGTTGTTTCGGTTGAGGGAAGCCGTATCAAATTTTCTAAGTTGTGACTGCACGGGTGCCCCGTGCATGTTCCTGCAGCCCATTTTCCAGTTGCTCCCTTTTGCCTTCGTTCGGTCGTGCGTGTTGTGTCGCGCCGTGTGAGGGTGCCTGCCCAAACGCGTTCGGGTCAAGTCGTTTCATTTGAGGGCGCCATGTTGTACCGTGAGGGCGCCCAAGGAAACATGTTCAAGAGGTTCGGGTCAGGTCGGGTCATGTGAGGGCACCCAAGGAACATGTCTGACCTGGTCAGGTCGTGTCAGGCCGTGTCATGAGGGTGCTCAGGGAAATGCATTCGGGTGTGTCAGGTCGAGTCATGTGATGCCGCCCAAGGAAACGCGTTTGGGTCGGGTCAGGTCAGGTCATGCCATATTGTGAGGGCGCCCAAGGAAACACATTCGGGCGGGTCGAGTCGGGTCAGGTCAGGTCGTTTCGTTTGAGGGTGGCCGTATCAAATTTGCTAAGTTGTGACCACACGGGTGCCTTGTGCACGTTCATGTAGCCCGTTTGCCATTTTCTCCCTTGTGCCTTCGTTTAGTAGAGCACACTATGTCGTTTCGTTTGAGGGCACCCGCTGAAACCTGTTCAGGTCGGGTTGTTTCGGTTGAGGGTGCCCGCCCAAACGAATTCGGGTCGGGTCGTTTCGGTTGAGGGCGCCCGCCCAAATGCGTTTGGGTCAGGTTGTTTCGGTTGAGGGCAGTTGTATCAAATTTGCTAAGTTGTGACCGCACAGGTGCCCTGTGCACGTTCGTGCGGCCCATTTTCCGCTTGCTCCCTTGTCCCTTCGTTCGGTCGTGTGCACTGTGTCGCGCTGTGTGAGGGCACCCGCCCAAACGCGTTTGGGTCAAGTTGTTTCATTTGAGGGCGATCGTATCAAATTTTCTAAGTTGTGACTGCACGAGTGCCTTGTGCACGTTCGTGCGGCCCGTTTGCCGTTTTCTCCCTTGTGCCTTTGTTCGGTCAGGCGCACTGTGTCGTTTTGTTTGAGGGCGCTCGCCCAAACTCATTCGGGACAGGTCATTTCGGTTGAGGGTGCCCGTATCAAATCACCTAAGTTCATGTTATAGTTATAGCTTACATACCCTTTCCCGGGCCAACATTATATAACTCTACTTCACTAGGATGAACATTAACTAAGGCTTCACGTATGCATCCACCAAATCTGTCACATTAATGTAGTCCCTAATAGTACATGTACCTTCAAGAGTATTGTAATATGTTCCTTTGACCCACATTGATATGTTCCTTTCACCCACTTTGGTAAAAGGAAGAAAGCAACACTACAAAGTTTATACTAATATACATGTTCACAATTGAGTTGATCTATTAAAGTTAAGAATTTTAATTATCCTCCAACATTAATTCTAACGAGTTTAATGTCTAATTTAATCCAAACTAAGGAAAAATTAACTTTAGGTGTAGATATGTTTATTCTTTAATAAATTGAATTTAAAATTTTTGACTACACAAGGGTGCCCGCCGGTCTTCCCCGCACTGATTATTATGATTCTCATACATTTCACAATTTAGTTTCTTTCCCACACATTCTATTCTCCTTTTTTGGCAGCCAGACCTGCATCTATCTCCTTCCCCGCAGCCAGACCCTGCTCTATTTTCCTGCCCCACAGCCAGACCCCGCTCTATGTCACTCTATTGATTTGAAAGGGTTGCATCAGTGCAGGGATTAATATGATACAACTACGTCAAAGGAAACATTAATCCGCTAAGGCGACATTGAATAAACTCTTGACTTAATTTATACACATCAAAATGGTAATGTGGTTTCTTCATTCTTCAATAGCAGTGTTTTTGTTGCATGCAAGATGTTTGAAGAAACTCTCTGTGTCTATTATACTTTATAAACGAGCGGAATATGCCACTGTTATGATTACAATTCACTGTTATGATTACAATTCCCTCTAACCTTCCTCCACAAGCTACTATTCACTGCGGCCCGAAACAGAGGAATAATTACCATAAAAAAAACATAGAAGTACCTTAACCTCTCCTCACACTTGCGGCTTAGTCCTACAAGAAGTACGCACCCTAAAACAGAGAGAAAATTGTCCTTCTTGCTCCATGCTAGCCTCAGTTCTTCGCTGTAAATTTCAAAGGTATTTTCTTGATGAGATTGCTCTTAGATTATTCAAAATGGGATGATAAGAGAATTATAGCTTAATTGCTGAATAAATTAGTGATCATTATACCGAGGAATATTAACATCTGGAGATGAAAATCCAGAAATCGCCCGCCAATCTAATGGATCTAGCAATATCTCATGTTGAAATCCCAGGTGTGAAAGAGATGAACTGCAGAGCCATTCTTCCCATTTATATAGTACAACTTGGCCTGAGTCTCGAGCCCAAATGTTGTCTAAGCTATTGCAGAGCTTAGAAATACTATCAGAGTCCAACCAGTAGGCCAAAATCGTAAATTATAGGGGCATATAGCACGGATATGATTTAGGCAGAACACATGTCAATGAAATAGGAACAAGGTGCTGAACATTGAATGTGTAAAAATTTCCCACCAGAACATCTTTTGAGGAAGACTTGCTATTGTTTCCACTGAGTTCACATTTACTGGAAGTCGATGGCAGCCTTAGAGTAATAGCAATATTCTCAGGAAGTTCAACATGTATGGACATCTGAAAAACAATTATAAAGTTCCGTTACACTCTTTGGAATAGTTAACCTTTAATGCACGAGGGCTGCCATCTTCTGTTTCAACAAAAAACACATCATCCTCATAAATTTCCTTCAATGCCAGTACCTGTTATCAAAAACAACAAAGAGAGTGAAAAAACAAAAAAATCTGGAAAGGCAATGCAGATATTTCTATATTCAAAAAAGAAAAGGGTCCAGGGGTATAGCTCACGATTAAACTAGGAAAGATTATAAATGACACTAATCTAGCAGAATTGCAGGTGATAATTCAAGATAATACAAAAAGAACAGAGAAGAAAAACTAGAAGATGTTCAATGGTATATTTTCAAATAACTCTTGCATAGAAAAATACACGTGAGCTCTTCATCCACTACATGCAAAGAAAACATCTATGAAACCAAGACGAAAGGAATATTATAGATTGAAAAGACAGGAGAGCATATATGTCTCACTTTAGAAATGGAGCACAAGATTTCCTGTATACAAAGTCTGAAGATGAAAGCCTAAAATATTCGGTAAAGAGCTCTGAATGTGGTAACTTTTCATAAACAATGCATTCAAACTAAAAAATGAATCCGAAGTAAGTCACACCACAAAGACATAAATAACACATGTTTTGTCTGCCATATATATACAAAAATATATGAATAGTTTGCTAAAAGTTTTGGAGCTAAATAAAACTGGAATTGTCAAAAAATACAACAGGCACAATACAAAATTCAACTAGATGCAAGCACCAGACCAATTACGTAATGAAGATATACTAGTTTAGAAAATCAAAAAGGTTATGGAGGCTTTGGGCCCAATTCATGGATAGTAACATCCTACAATCTTAGATTAGATATGCAAAGTTAAAATGAAGTCATATAACATTGGACTGCCACTGCAAATCTTGCTTTGTTCAAGGTGGGCAGTGTCACATATTTTACCTAGGAACAAAATGCGCCATCCATGTTTAGTTAAAGAAAACTGCATGACACTAATTCCCTAAGTATTTTATCTTATATAACAATGCCAACTTCACAAGTTTCACTACACTTGAAATATTTCACATACATGCATAAGTCTAGTCCATACCTCCCAATATGAAGAGAAACATATCCACAGGACAGTAAGAGAAAAATCGACAGTATATGTTTATTCCCCCTAGAAATGGCAATGCCAAGACTTGTTCCTACCTAGAGCAAAAATATCAAGCAACATGTCACCAAAATATCTGGAATAAAGCAATAAAAAGAATGCAATTATTGTCTTGATCATCTCAATCATTTAAGACATAAAAACATCTCTGTGTTGTGGAAAAATTTGAGGATATCTGGGAAAAGGTAGAAAGAGAAACTAAAAGTTCCAAAAGACATATAAGATGTCAATTTACCAAATCCACTATGTTACTAGTGAATTCTCCTTTAGCTGTAATGTCCCCAATGTTTTCTATGATTGCAAATTCTTTGTAGATAGGAGTACGAGTTGATGTTGATGATACTACAAAAATATTCTAACAGAGCAGAACAATAAAAGAAAAATATTAGTTGTCAAACAAGTAACCACTTTTGATATGCATTTCATATACAAAAATGTGATAAATACATGAAGACAACAAGTAATAGACTAAAAGCTTTAAGCTATTAGGAGAGATGGATACAAATATGGTAATACATCAGAGTTTCAAAATAATTTTACGATGCATCCTATGCTCTATGCCTCCTATCTCCTTTTCCATGCTTCATGGAAATATGCATGGCTCAGTTTGGATGGAAGCTTGAGAGGTTAATCTTGCCATCCTCTAGCAACATTCTAATCTATTGTCAAGTGATTAGTTTTCTGAGTTTGTAGCAACAGTTTGATAGCTTGAGAGATTAACAAGATCTTGAGTAGTCACTGTGACCTATGCCCCTGCCAACTACTTGGGGCAGATTTGTCTTGTTTCCTGCTAGAAATATCCACTAGCATCTTTGAGATGTTTTATTGTCGATAATTCCAAATTTTCTCTTTGCTTATGAAATTTGTTTTTAGGGCTTATAATTAGCAAGACATAATCTTGTATTACCTTTCTAATTTTAGTCTTTTCCCTTTTCTCCATTCAATTGGACCTTCCTTAGAGGATTACATCTTTCTTCCCAGTGTTCCCAGTGGATTGGAAAATATTTGGAGAATCAAAGATACTTGTGGCACTGCCAAACTCAGAATGTACAGTGGATTAGCGCCCAACAACCATCCAGTGAAGTTTGGGGAAAGTTGAGTAGTCTTCTAAAAGCTTCTTTGGTGACGGAGATTATTTGTAAAAGATAACTCAAAATGCGATACACAACCTAGCTTCCCTGATCATAGATACCTATCCATAGGAGATTAGAGCAAGAACCTTAATATAGGAAGTCGAAAGGTTAGGAAAGGATATGAATAAGTTGAGTGTGCAAATTTAGAGCATATTAATATGATACAACATGCAAGAAATTATGATGAAAGTATGCAATGATGTGTAAAATGTTGGAAGATAAGAGTTCACCACCTACTCTGCATCATTTAAAATATAAAAATTAACTGGTTTTGATCCCCCATTATAGACATCATATTGCAATGGGTATTAGATATTTTCCTCTTTTACATGCAATTAGCGATTTTTTTGTTAAAATATGATTATCATATGCATTAGAATTCACAAGATGAAACCAAGAGTTTGGAAATTGACTTGAAGAAGTTAGTTGTTAAATGGAAGAAAGTCGAGGATCTAGAAAAAGAGTTGGCTTGTCTAAAATCAAGAAATTAGCAGATTAGAACAGAGAAAGAAAAAGAAACTATTGCAAATTCAATCATTTTCAAAGAGAAACAAGGAAGCATAAATAAAATTAGAAGAGTTTAAAGAAGGTGATATTAGTGACACATTCGTTTTCAGTAGCGTTATCTTTCATAGAAACAGTATCAACAGCATTAGTCTGTTGTATAACCAGCTCCAAAAATAGAAGAAAAGAGATATCAACGCCTTAGAAATAAGCCACTTCGAGGGGGCAACCTCCAATACATTACATAAATGAATGATTCTTCGATGATACAATTTACAAAACCTCCTTTCTATATATAGGAGTCCATGGGGCCATAATGTAATCCTAGTGGGCCACAATGTAATCCTAGCCGACCTAAGAATAATAATTTAAGGGCACAATAATAACAAAATGGGGGTTACAAGGGTACAATAATAACAATAAGGGGGTTACTGTTACACTGAAAATTGTCATCCTGACATTCTGCTGTGTGTATGAGCTCATTATTACTCATACTTCTCCCTTTTGCAAGTCTAACATATCAGTTCCTCATGTCAAGCCTTGAAAATCAGAAAAAATTCTTAAAAGTCTTCTAAACTTTGGTGTCACACTTTCTGGCTATCTTGCTTGCGGTCCCGCACCCAATTTTCAGCTTTCCTGCGTTCCTGAACGCACTTTATCTTTGTTATAGGTGCGGACCCCTGTAAGATTAAAAAGGTGGAAGTAAATCCCAAAAAGATCGATTACAGTAAATTTTGGAAACTTCTAGAATGGATCTTGCGGTGGCAGAACCGCTCTTGTGAGGTGCATGAATCCCTTACCTTATGGAGCTAACCCCTTGATGTGAGGAGCTTATCCCTTTGAAGGAGGATTCTATCCATTCATACTTGGAACAGAAAACCTCCTCTTTTCCACTATAAAAAGAGGCATTGGGTAGCCTCAAAGGGAGTTCAAGCTTTTAGAATATTTGAAGTTAAGTGCTGTTGAGATTTAGACTCAGTTAACTAAGAATTTTGTGAGGAGAGATTACATACCTCTATTTGTCTTGGTTGGAGGAGTGCAAAGCTTATCAAAGTAAAGGAGACTCCTGCTTCGGACCCCGGAAAGTCCTGTGCAACATCAAGGCTCAGGTTGTAAGGATTTTCTTCTTTTGAAATTAATACAAATATACTCATTTTTCTCAATAAGCTTTCAATTGATGGTTTATTTCATAGATTCCTTGATCAATATGATAGGCATGGTCTATGATGATTTCTATATAGGTGCTATGTAATACTTTTCTTGTTTGTGACTGCAGGTTTACGAGGAAAACTCCTTCAAGTGCGCGAGGGACAACAACGACTTCAAACAAGCACTGGACAAATGGTAAGTATTTTACACCTCTATAGAGATTTTTGTAAACCTTACATGCTTAGAGAGAGATTAGTATGTTTGGCTATTTGTTGCTAGATACTTTTAGTACTAGGGAGATCGGTCTTGTCCGCAAGACGGATTAATCCTCCAACAAATTGGCGACTCCACTAGGGAAAGAACTTGTTTTTTTTGGTTCTCTTTTATTTTGACTTGAGGAAACGTTTTTCTTGGTTTTTTATTGATTGACATCTGCCTGGGTAGCTTAGGTTTTCTCTGTTTTTGAAAATTTTGGAATCCTTTAAGTTTTTCTCTAGTTTTTCCTGGGACCGCACTTTGCCTTGTTTTCACAGTGTGGGCAATTTCGCACTTTTCCTGTGTAAACAGTGCGGGACCACACCTGTGATATCTTGGAGCCTGCGGACCCTGTTAAAGTTTTGAAAAACTTCAGATTTCTTTCTTTAGTTTATCTTGATTTCGATTTTCAGATTTTGTTTTCTGCCCAGATTGATGATTGTTTCTGTCAAAAGCTTTCTGTTAATAAATCTCAGCAGTATTGGTGTTTTGATGATTTTCTAGAAGTTTTGCATTTTGGATTGCATTTCACTTGGTCTTTGTAGCGATTTGAAGCATTTGACATTTTGAAGTACCTCAGATTACCTTGGTCTTTTTAGTCTTTTTGCTGGATCTGACCTGATTGTGAAATCATCCTTTATTGAGAAATAGAGTTACCTGTTTCTGTGCAAATCTTCGAAAAGAAACTTTGTTATTGGTTTTCGAATTTCATTTTTTAATAAAAACATAATTGAGTGTTTTCGATCTCTTTGTTATTCTAGATGAATAGATCCTTAGTTTGCTGAACAACTAAGTAAAAACATTCTTCAAAAAATCTTAAAGCTTTTATTCATTTAGATTATTAAAATTTGTAGTTTTGAGTGCTATTAAACTTTGTAGATCTCGAAATTAGTTTGTAGTTTTGAGTGCTTTTAAAATTTCTAGCTTTCTTTTGAAGGAAAATTGTTTTGTAGCTTCAAGTTTTTGGAAAGTGAAAGGATTTTTATTGTGAGCTTTGATAATTTATTGGAAAAGACAAAAATATTTTCTTTCAAGTATTCTTTATGTTTAAAGAAGGAATTGTTTATTAAAAGAGTTGCATTCTCTAAATTTTCCTTAATTAGAATTTCATTGAAATAAAACAATATGATTATCATTTTTAGGTGCATTTTTAGTGTCGTTTGGAAATCGAGTCTTCACACCATCAGAGTTTCATTTCCGCACCCATTGACTTAAGAAATAGCTCTTAAATGTAACGCTTAATTAAAATTCATCTAGCAATATTTTTATTTTCTAGGGCTCTTATCACCAACATAGCTTAGGCTAGTATTTTGGAGTAGGGAGTAGTTAACTCTCCAAGGTAGTAAAAAAAAACAAGTAGACAAATCTTGCGGTAGGAGATAAATCCAATTGTAATTTGTATAATCTGGGAAGCTTCTCTTAAAGAAGTCAATCACGAGATCATGCCCGAACCTTTGAGACAATCAATTATGTTTCATTGGGGAAGAAAGAATATTTTGCGCGTATTACAAACGGTAAACCTCGGATTAACCATTGTCGAGGAGCTTGGGGTCACTTGTCGGTAAACCTTGGATTAACCATGTCGAGGAGCCCTCAAGGGGATTGAGCTTGCTACTCTACCCTTGCGCGTGAAATCGGATCGTAGAATGTTCCCCCAGTTATATTTGTTACTGTTGGTAACCTTAGCGTCCATTATCTTAAGATTATTTCCTAAGGTGACGGTGAAGGAAAGATCTCACTGTACCTGGAGCAGACATCGACTAGACTCACTTGGACTCTCTGGGGGGTTCTCTTCACACGAGATGGTTTTGTGAGGAAACTTGTGCCAGTCTGTTTCATTAAGCAGGTTGTCGGGGTAACTGTTCCAACCGCCCTTTCTATGTTAAATTTCTACTAAGTTGGATTTCATCACCAACTAGTGTTTTTAGTACGGAAAGTTACTGTTTGTGTGTGGTTTGAACTCTTAGATTTTTAAGTGTGTGATTCAGCTGTTTGTTTCTTTAGAGACTTTAGGTGTTTTCATTGAAATTTTCTTTGTTTGCGTGTGATTAGTTAATTTTTAATCGTGGCGGAATTTCCGAGACAATCCCAGAGACTACAAGGGAAACCCCCTGAATATTCACCAAGTCAGCTTGAAGGGCTTCATGCTCTGGTATCATCCAGTAGTGGTAGGATTAGATCAACAAAAATTGGAATTTCATCCATAGTTGTCCATCCTGATCATCAAATACCTACCAAAGAATACATTTAAGAACCGATTTCAGTTTCTGAAGTTACTGATAGTATTCCTGCTTCCAGTGAACTGGCTGACGAACCTGAAATATCTGAACCTGAAACTGAACTTTCTGTTTTAGAAACATCCTCAGGATTTATTTCACCAACTTCTAGCGATATTGGTTCACCTAGGGTAAGAAATATTGTCACTGACAATCTTCCGGCTGGTCTTATTTCCATTGAAGAACTTACTAATCCAGATGAAGATATATCTCTTCCCGACTCCCCTCAATCCTTAAATCTTAGGGAGCGTGAATCTATTTTCTACAGCCCTATTTGAACTAGTGATTGGTATCTATCTTTAACAAACTTTTTAGAGAATCTGGGTCTTGCTTTTTCTCCACCTCGAGTTCCATTTCATCCTACACCCAGAGGTTACTATCCGCCATCCATTATGGCCGGAGAGTCATCCATGTTTTCCTAGATACCGGAATCATTTTTACACGGTGGTCCTTCTGTTCCTTCGGGATATCAGGCTCTGTCTGGTACTTTCTCGGGAGTATCTCCTCAACCCATCGAACAAATGTTGTCATCTGGTAATAGTGGTGTTAAAACTGAAACTTCGAACGCAGCGCAAATCTATATGATGTCTGGTAATATTCTGAATCCTCAACCTCAAGGCAGTCAGTTACTGCCTGGAGGGCCAATACAGAGAAATCCGTTACCGCCTGGGGGGAAACCCCAAGGTAGTCAATTACCACCTGGAGGGAAACCTCAAGGTAGTCAATTACCGCCTGGGGGGAAACCTTCAGGTAGTCAGTTACCGCCTGGGGGGCAACCTTCAGGAAGTTAGTTACCACCTGGGGGGCAACCTCAAGGTAACTTTTTCCCAGGATAACTGTCGAGTCATATTATTTTGGGGGACAACCCCAAGGGCAGTACACACCTCAAGGGTATCAACCTTCAGGACAATATATGCCCCAAGGTCAACCCCAAACTCAATATGCTCCTCAGGGTCCTTATCAACCCCAGCTTCAGTACGCGCCTCAGGGTTATCAACCTCAAGGTCAGTACTCGATTCAAGGTTTCCAATAGCCTTCTGGTCAGCCATCTATTCAAGGAGCCAGAAATGTACCACTTACCTATCAACCCTACGTTCAACCAGGTTATGGTCCTTACGTTCAAACTTCTGTGGGACAATACCCGGGAATGAATATGGTGTGGGATCCGTCCCAATATCAACAACCCATGCAGCCTAATGTGCAGTTGCCTTATCAACCTAGACAACCTTTAATTTCTGGTCCAACTCAGCAACCTGTCCAGCCTACTATTCAAATTCCTGCACCTGGTCCTGTTCAGCAAGCTGGTCCTAGTTCACCTAAGACTCCGCCTCAAACTACTGCAACTGCTGCTACGCCTGTTCGACCTGTAACACCTGCTTCTGGAGTATCTGTAACCCTGAGTTCGTCTATCCCTGCATCCGTGCAAATCCCTCAAGTCTCTGTACCCCAGTCAGGATCTTCGATTCAGACTTCGGTGCAGATGCCTACGGGACAAGATGGTACAAGTACAGTTGTCACAAGTCAACCACAATTCCCGTATCAACCATACAAGGGACAACCACAATTCGGTCCCTATACACAAAATCCAAACTATCAGTATCAACCGTACCCTGGCTATACTTATCAACAGCCTCAACAACCCCAGTTCGGTCTGGTTAATCCTGGTTTTCCAGGAGGTTATACAATTCCTAATGCTAATCCGATTCCTAGTTATCCTGGGTATCCGCCTCCTGGAACTGCTTTGGCTACTCAAGGTTTTCGCGACCCTAACCGTCAGTTACCATTTATCGCAACTTTGGATTTACCTGATTTGACGCACCTTACAAATGATCCAATTTTCTATTATCAGTACTGGCCGCCAATGCCGCATAATTTGCCCAGTGATATACCAAAATTCGAAGGTAAGTCAGGAGAGGATCCATCAAATCACGTCATGACTTATCACCTTTGGTGTGCGTCTAATTCAATCATTGATGATTCGATTCGCTTACGTCTTTTCCAAAGAACTCTTATTGGTCTTGCAGCCAAATGGTACATTGAGTTACCACGAGGCTCGTTTCATAATTTCAGTCAGTTAGCAACTGCCTTCTTGACTCATTTTCAGTTACCGGTCAGATACGACAATGGCACAGAATTATTAACTTCGCTGAAACAATCCACGTCTACGTATATTTCTGATCATATTCATGAATGGCGACGTAGGAGACGTTTGGTGAAAGTGTATATTCCGGATCAAATTTTGGCAGAATGGTTTGTTAAATCATTGTTACCCAAGATTACTGAGGATGTAGCTAAGGCTAGTGTTGTTACTGAAGAGCAAGTAATTGCTCAAGCTCAGTACCTTGACCTCCTTTACACGCAGTCAGGTACTTTACATGAAAAAATCCCAGACCTTCCAAAACAAGGTCAAATAGCTGTTGCTCCTTCAGGGTCTCATGCCACTGACGGTATGATTGGTACAGTCAATACTAAAAGTAAGAAGAAATCTTCAAATAATTCTTCTCCAATTATAACTTTACCTGATTCCCCGAAAGGAGAATCTTCCCCCGAATTTTCTGCCGATATTCATGTTGTGGAGACATCTACAGCTAAATCTAAATTCGGTAGTAAAAAGAAAGGGAAGAATAAAAACAAAAATAATTCGTAAGAAAAAACTGATAAAAATGAATCCAATGATGAAAAACGTAAACCACGTTATCCTTGTTACATTTGTGACGAAGATAATTTTACTAAGGAATGCCCACATTGGGCTGAGGTTGCGAAATTCGTCAAAGGTTCACAACCTGCTATCTTGAAGGATCCCTTTCCGACTCAAGATAGTAAGATGGCTGGTTCTACCTCGACTGCTTTAGAAGAACCAATTTTGATGATGTCTCATGTAAGGATTGCGACGCGATCGCAAGATTATGGTACTAAGAATCCTGTTGATGGTAAAGAAGCATAATATTCTAATGCAAATACATCAACTAGACCTCCTCCTATTTTTGGTCGGCTACAGATCGAGAAACCAAATCCAGACTTAATAATCAAACTGCCTGCAAAAGGTGTTCTTTGTAAATCTGCTTTCAATCCACATGCGAGAGCTGCTCAGAATTACAACATTGTTGAAGACTTAGCTATTTTCCCTTCAGCAATGTCGACTTTGGAAGTGCTGCAATCATGCCCAGCACATCATAAATTTCTTTTGTCTGCTATAGGATCTGTCGATGTTCAGGATTCTAATCTTATAATCTTCGATTTAGAAAATAGTACACCTCGTCTACCTCATCAGATGGATTTCCAGATACCAATGTTAGTAAAAAACAGATCGATCTATTGGACTGTGATTAATGAGGGATCTTCAATGTGTATTATGTCGATTCAGTGTTGGAAATCACTTGGTTCTCCTACACTTAACCAATCTCCGACGATTCTTAAGGCTTTTGATGGTCGATGTTTCCACCCTTTTGGTATTTTGCAGGATTTACCCATAGGGGTTGAAGGTAAAATTGTAAATCTAGATGTGGAAGTGATTGATGCCCCTCTTGATTACAACCTTCTTTTGGGTCGTAGTTGGTCTTATGCTATGACTGCTATTGTCTCTTCGGTCTTTCGACTCATAAAATTTCCATATCAAGGAAGGATTGTTACAATAGATCAGTTAACTTATTTTTCTTCCGACCCAGCCTCTATAGAAACAATCCAGAATGTTGGTAAAGCGACTATCCCATACAAGGATGTTGGAGTAGGTTTGATTAAAGATTCTGGATTGTTAGGAACTTTTTCCATTCCTCCTCCTAACGTATCGCCTTCTGTTGCAACTATTCATATGATTTCGTCAGACTCTTCTATGTTTGATGATCCTTGGATCGTACCTTCCGAATCCGAGTTAGATTCAATTGATGGCATGATGCCTTCGAGTCCATTTGAACTTGCATATCAGTTTGTACAGTCATTTTTAGACCCCTCTTCAACCGAAATTGATCCAGTGAATGGGATCCATGAGAAATCACTTTATATATCTAGTTCAGCTACAACGGCATTTCCTGAACCTGTTCATTCTGATGAGTAGATTCGTGAATTATTGTCTGTTGACGATTTACCATGGGAAGATATACATCACTGATCTTTGTTTTTACTTGAACTAGATAATTTTGAAGATGATTTCGCTTCAATTTTTACTGCTGAATATGTCAAAGAACCGCATAATCCATTGAAAAATCCTGATTCTGAGTTAAATTTGGAAAATATTTCTCGAACGATTCCAATTGACATTTCAGTAAAACCTAGAATAATTGAAAACATTCATATAGGTGCTTCCTGTACTGAAGAAGAAATTCAAACTTATAAAGCCCTATTTCAAGAATTCCGTGATGTGTTTGCCTGGTCTTATGAAGAAATGTTAGGAATTGATCCGTCAATTGTCGTACATGAAATCAAGGTTTACCCGGATGCCAAACCTGTCCGTAAACGTCTACATCAAATGCATCCTAGAAAAGCTGCTACTATCAAAGCAGAGGTTGAAAAATTACTTCGTGCAGGTTTTATTTATCCGATTCCCTTAATGGATTGGGTATCTAATATTGTTCCTGTGACTAAAAAACAAGGAACGATACGAGTATGTATCGATTATAGGGATATTAATCGATCTTGTCCTAAAGACAATTATCCAACTCCCTATATCGATCAAATAATCGATGATTGTGCCGGCAGTGAAATGTTTTCCTTTATGGACGGCTTTTCAGGGTACAATCAAATAAACATACTCCCTGCTGATCAGCCAAAAACAGCTTTTATTTGTCCGTGGGGGACATTTGCTTACTGCAAACTACCCTTTGGATTGAAGAACGCTAGAGCAAATTTTCAAAGGGCAATGTCTTATGCGTTTCATGACATTAAACACATTGTGCAACCGTATCTCGATGATTTACCTGCTCATTCATTACGAAGGGCTGACCATCTTACACACTTACGTGCTATCTTTATGAGATTTTGGCATTATCGAATTCGGCTGAATCCACACAAATGTGTTTTCTGTGTTGAGTCGGCTCGTTTACTAGGATTTTTTATCTTGAAATCAGGTATTCACGTCGATCTGTCGAAGGTCGAAGCTATTGTCAAATTACCTCCTCCTTCGACTTTACGCCAACTCCAAAGTTTGCAGGGGAAAGCAAACTTTTTACGCCGATTTATTCCTAACTATGCCGAGCTTACAAAAGGTTTTACCCGGTTGTTAAAATAGAACATTCCATTCTTTTGGGATGAGATCATTAATCGATCTTTTGATGCACTTAAACACGCGTTGACCCATGCATCGTTATTGCATCCTCCCAACTACAACCAGGATTACATTTTATACCTGGCTGCTTCTCATTCCACCATTGGGATGGTGTTAGTTCAGGAAGACGAATTTCATACTGAACATGTGATTTACTATCTTAGTCGAAATCTGCATCCGACTGAGATTAAGTATACGCATGTGGAGAAATTGGCTTTGGCAGCTGTTCAAGCTATCCAACGATTTAGACATTACATATTGTTACGCAAAACTACGGTAATTTCTAATTGAAACTCTATGATGTACATTTTAACCAAAAAATTGCTAGGGGGAAAATATTCCAAATGGATAGTCATCCTGCAGGAATTCGACTTGGAATTTGAAAAATCCAAGGCGAAGAAATCCTTAGTCTTTGCGGAACTAATGTGTGATTTCCCCTCTACTGATACTGAAACTGTGGCAGAGCAACCCATTGCAGACGAATCTCTGTTTCTTATCAATACTCTTGATCCATGGTATGGAGATATTATTGTTTATATCCAAACCCAATCTTTTCGGCCTGAAATCTCATGATCTCAGCGACGGAAGATACGTTTCCAATCCCAACAGTATAATGTTATTGGTGATACACTTTATCGTCATGGAGCGGATTCTATTTTCTGACGCTGTCTTATTCATGAAAAAGTTGAAAAGGTTTTAAATGACTGCCATTCTGGAGCATGTGGCGGTCATATGTCTAGGTATGCCACAACCCAAAAGATATTGCGCGCTGGTTATTTTTGACCGTCGTTATTCAAAGATTGTATTTATGCGGTCCGGAAATGCCACAATTGTCAACTTTTTGATCGTAATATGCGCGCGCCTCCCGCTCCTCTTCATCCCATAATTGCTGTTGGTCCTTTTGCAAAATGGGGTATCGATTTTATTACATGTAACCCTCACTCGGTCGGGGGGCATGCATATATTATCTTAGTAGTAGATTATTTTACTAAGTGGGCCGAGGCGATGCCTACATTTGTGGCTAACGGCAAGACTGCAGCAACTTTCGTATTTAATCACATAATTTCTAGGTTCGGTGTTCCTCAAGCCATTATTATTGATCATGGAAGCCATTTTCAGAATGTCATGATGACTGAACTGACATAACAGCTTGGCCTGCGCCACGATAGTTCCACTCCATATTATCCGCAAGCTAATGGTCTGGTCGAAGCCATAAATAAAGTTTTAGTCACCATGATCAGACGAATTATTGGTATTCACAAGACGAATTGGCATTCCATGTTATTTTCAGCACTTTGGGCATATCGAACCTCAGTCAAAACATCAACTGGTTTCACTCCCTTTCAGCTCGTTTACGGTTTGGAAGCTGTGTTGCCGATTGAATGCGAAATTCCATCTTTGAAATTAGCCATAGAATTACTCCTAGCTACGTCTGAAGAGGAGAAACGTTTTTTGTACTTGGATCAATTGGATGAAAATCGGAGAAACGTTGTAATAGAAAATGAGGCTCATGTCAAAAGAGTAAAAGCTCAGTATGATAGAAGTGTTACCCCTCGAAATTTTTCAGAAGGAGACCTAGTCTTAGTTTATGATCAAGCCAACGATAAGCTAGGGGCTGGGAAATTCGTGCCCATGTGGCATGGTCCTTTCATTGTTAAGCGAAAGCTGGAAAAAGGGGCCTATGAGCTGATAGATTTTTATGGTATCCCTTTAGATAAGCTTAGAAATGGGTTATATCTGAAGCGATATTATGCTTAAACCTGGTGTGGAGATCTTTTATTTTTTAGGTTATATTTCTTTACTGCTGGTGTGTCTTAGATTAGAAAGGTGTGCCTAGTTTAGAAGTGTGTTCTATCACTATTCCTTCTTATCTGAGTTTTACTCTTGATATTGAAGATGTCGACGTCTCTTCAAACCTACATTGGTTTTGCTGATGGTGCTTGTCGTAGTACACATAACATTTCTTCCGCAGCTTGGGTTATCTATTCACCCTCTGAAGAGTTGGTTTCCATGCATGGGGTAAGCCTTGGTCAAACAACGAGTTATTATCTGAGTCCATATCATTTGGGATTCAGAGTTTGATTGTGAGGTTGGATTCTGAACTTGTTGTATTACAGCTTAACAGGGTTTATGCCATTAGAAATCCAGTGTTGTTATGGTTATTTTAAGAGTTTTTCTCTTGGAACGTGAATTTGACTACATTGAATATCAACATATTCCAAGACATTTAAATACATTAGCAGACGCAGTTGCTTCTAGTATGATAAATCGACATTTGCAGTGATCAAAACAGTAAAACAAACAACATTCATAAAATGTACGCAGATAGCCGGTAAATAGTGATACATATCATAGGATAGAAGTGTTTTCAAAAAATATACATCGTCTTCGATCATAGGTTGGAAACACCTTATGATCGGCAAATGATAACACAAAAAGTCAAAAATATGAGTCTACAACACGATCATCCCATCACTGATGGTGATCATGATAAGAAACCACTGCCCGAGCCACCCTGCACAGGAACCTCCTAAAAGGTCCTGGAACACTAATCACGTATCTCTGTAATCTGAGTGGAATATCATCTATGTCTGTCTCCGGAATATCTAGAGTCAAACGCTCTAGATGATGCTCTAAATCAGTCAAGACTTCTGCTGATTGGCCTGCTGGAGCTGGTGCGGCTGCAACTGGTTGTCTTCTTTCACAAGGTTGGAGATGGGCTGGTCGCTGTGGGCCCACATCTGTATTCAAAAAAATTTTGGTTATTATTTGACAAGACGATCGAAAATAATTTTTTTTAGAAATTAGAAACTGTTGAAGAAAGATTTTTACCTGAATCATCCCACTGTTCCCCTGCTGGGAGAGTCATCTCTCGGTCGCCGCAGAAATCTATCTCGGCGTATGGAAAGTCCTCTATGACAAAAAGTTGGCGATCCAGCCACCAAAAATATGAAGAAGGAAATCGAACAATCTCAGCGCCCTCAATACCGTGACGGGCCATCAGTGCGGACCAACGAACCATCCTAGGTTCTCTAAGTCGACCAGCATCAACAGGGATACTCTGTGGAGCTAGCATCAGAATCCTCTCTAGAGAAAAGGAGATGAAAATGGATCCATATCCAAAGTTATTTAGTTTCCCATTTTTTGCTCTAGTTAGTTGGCCCTTTATATTAGCCAACACAGCGTCAAACCAGTTGAAAATGGTGCCGCGAAAACAGTCCACAGCAATGCGCATCTGAGAACCGGTAGCTACATGCAATGCTGCACTCCCGCACAACCTGGTAACAGTAAATGCAATAAATTTCAGCTCGGGAAGGATGATAGTTTTTATATCAATCTGTTTGTCCCTGGGGTCTAATTCATCATTACAGAATTCTTGCCAAAGACTAGCGACAGTCTGGCCACCTGGCCTAGTCCCAAACAAGGAGAGTTGTTCGCCCTCTTGGACAAACCAGTCAGAAAATAAATGTCCTCCAGCTCGATTTCGAGTCGGTGGCCGCCAATAATGAAACACTGGTCCTGCACGTTCCACCTGTTAACCAGCCATGTCAGGAGCTCTACCTGTGCTCTCATGCATTGGATGGCCCAAAATTTATATAAACCACATGATCTTAATCTTTGCATTGTGGGCATATGGAGCATTGCGGCATCATCCACGTCCTCGTGTTCACGTTCTCTCCAAATCAACATCTTGTTAATCCTACAATACATAAAAAGATAGATTAGAACAATCTAATTTGAAAAATTTTGGGCGGCAAAAGAGAAATTTGAGTTTTAAATTTAAACGGGCGAGGACCGCACTTTACCTCCGTAAACAGTGCGTAGGAACGTACACACTCTGTAAGGAAAGTGCAGACCCACGACTTTTTTCCTTATAGAAAAAATTCGGGGTCTGCAGGTACCATGTGTGTCACCTGCGGACCCCCGCGGGCGATTTTCAAACCATGTTTTTCCCTTAAAAAATAAGATTTAAAGCCTAAAAAGAATTGTAAAAGGATGAAATGCAAGATTAAGAGGTCGTGGATTACCTGGGACTGACAGTTCTCGATTTCAACAGACGGATTTTCCAGAGTCTTCACAGGAAATTTTTTACCCAAAAGCTTCTACTTTTCACTCTGGACTTGAACGGTAAAAATGAAGTTGAAAAAGTCCTTTTTATAAGTTTTTTCGAATAGATGAATTTTTAATTTATTTATTTTTCACTTTAAAAAGGGTATTTTTGAAGAATTTTTACTCATCTTAAACAGGTATGTGTAATGTTTCAAGTTTTTGTGCAGAAATTGGATTTTTCAGGAGAGTTGATCATTTTTCAACAAAGAGCATACTTTTATCACTTTTTCAGACTCTTTCAAAAATTCACAAAAAAGTGAAACATTGGAGTCCTCTTTTAAGCCCTTTTCAAACTCTCTAAACATGAAAATATCGCCGAGTACTTGATTGTTCGAACTCGTTAAAGTAAATGAATAATCATCCCTTCAGTATAAGTTTACCCCTTTTACGGACTGAAATGGAATATTTACGAAAAAGGTATGCGTTGACTAATTACGGTCAATAGAGTTCTCTCCCGCATTATTTTATCGTTTTTCGGGCTTGAGAGACTAAATTTATGAAAAAGTACATCCATGGAGTTTTCTTAAGTTTTTTCTTCTGACTCCCTAAAATTGAAAAACACCGAGTTTATCCTATACTGGACTCGTTAAAATTTAATAGTAAATGACCTGTTCAATTTCAAACAGGAACGAACCACTCCTTCTTAGGGTTCATATCTTAAACTAAGTTGGACTCATCCGAAGGATGAGCTTATAAACAAGAAAATGTTATCCTCCTCAATATTGTCAAAAATAAAGAGGTACTTGCCAGAAATGGTGGGGGAAAAGAGAGGAAAATGGGCGTGTTTGTTGTATTTTTATTCTTCGAAAATTCAGTCAACCACTCTTGAACAGGAAACTTTCATTCACCTGGGTTGGGAAATCCTTTACCTAACAGTTAATCAAACCTCATTGAAATTTTTCATCCAATTTTTGGGTATTAGCTTTGGGTCAATTGTCGCCAAGCCATCTGCAGTGTCGTTATGTGTTCAAGAGAACAGTTCAAACAAACCATTCATCTGCAAAATATCTGTCATCCATTTTGACCATCCTTGAGTCAGTCCTTGCTGATATATTTTCGAAACTTGATCTATGATTTCATGTTGTGGGCTTGCCTACGACGGATCGATTTCTATCGACGACAACTCATTATCTAGGAAGTTGATCTAGAAATCGTCAGTACCTTGAAATCTGCATGCCTTAATGGCATGTTTCTCGCTTTCGACGACAGGTTACATCATCGACCTTTGATCGAATGATTCTGTGAAATGTTCAACTTCAAATCATTCATTCACATTTCATGGATTGTACTGGGTACTTTGAGAGTCATTGACATTAATGGTGGTTACTCTCACACTTGTTAACAATTTACATCATTGAATAGTAATCAAGTGGTTTCTACCATGTTCGACTTCGACACATTCATTCGCATGGATAGAATCGTACTAGTTCGAGATGCGGAAATCAAGAGCCTGGATCTAGTTTCTACCATCCAGGCTGCGAGGAATTTTGTTATCATTTATACAGTAGACTATTTATAAACAGATGGCTGCGTCCACACTGTGTCTACACATGTCTATACTGTAATGTACTCAAAATCATTCCTGTATCAGAACAGTTGAATCAGTTTTTACTTAGTTTAATCTGAGTATGGGAATGCCTACCTCAGTGATGATACATATACATATATATTTTGCATTGAATTTTTTACAGGTGCTGACTGGGGTGTCCACAGGATGATCCTTGAAATGATAAAGTACTGCACTCTTCATATATGACAGAATTCATCCTCATCTTTTCTAGACTTTTCACTTTAGGGGGCAATCTGTTACACCGAAAATTATCATCCTGACATTCTGCCATGTGTATGAGCTCATTTTCTACAAGTCTAACATATCAGTTCCTCATATCAAGCCTTGAAAATCAGAAAAATCTCCTAAAAGTCTCCTAAACTTTGGTATCGCACTTTCTGGCTATCTTGCCTGCTGTCCCGCACCCAATGTTTAGCTTGCCTGCGTTCCTGAACACACTTTATCTTTGTTATAGGTGCAGATCCCTGTAAGATTAAAAAGGCGCAAGTAAAATCCCAAAAAGCTCAATTAAAGTAAATTCTGGAAGCTTCTAGAATGGATTTTGCGGTGGCAGAACCGCTCTTGTAAGGTGCATGAATCCCTTACCTTATGGAGCTAACCCCTTGATGTGAGGAGCTTATCCCTTTGAAGAGTGAATTCATCATACTGAACAAGGAGTCATCGCACTGGTAAAAGAAAGAGCATTTGGTGTACCTCAAGGAGTTCACCTTGTAAATATTTGGAAGTTGGTGCATTTGTTGAGATTTAGACTCAGTTAACCAAGACTTTTGTGAGGAGAGATTACACACTTACTGTCTTATTGAGTGAGTAAAAGTTTGAATGTTAGGAAGTGAGATTCTCTGTTTACCCCTAAAAGTCCTATACAACATCAAGGCTCAGGTTGTAAGGATTTTCTTCTTTCGAAATTAATACAAATATACTCATTTTTCTCAATAAGCTTTCAATCAATGGTTTATTTCATAGATTCCTTGATCACTATGATAAGAATGGTTTATGATGATTTCTATACATGTGCTATGTAATATTTTTCTTGTTTGTGACTGCAGGTTTACGAGGAAAACTCCTTCAAGCGCGCGAGGGAAATTGACAACTTCAAACAAGCACTGGACAAACAGTAAGTCTTTAATACCTCTGTAGAGCTTTTTGTAAACCTTACATGCTTAGAGAAAGATTAGTATGTTTGGCTGTTTGTTGCTAGATACTTTAGTACTAGGAGATCGGTCTTGTCCGCAAGACTCCGATTAATCCTCCAACAACACTAACAACAATAAGGGACTATACTATTCATATAGGGACCTAACATGCCCCTCTCCTTCAAAAAGTGTTGTCCTCAACGCTTGAGTAGCTCTGGGTGCTTTTGTATAAAATTCTCATCCTCCCATGTAGAATCTTCAGTGGGTAAGTTCTTCCACTTGATGAGATACTCTGAAATTGATCGATTCCGTAGTTGTCGAGTTCTTGTTTCCGTGACCACTTCCAGTTCCAATATGATTTTTCCTTCCTCATCAAGTTCTGGCAATATTGTTTGAACTGGAATATTTTCACCTATAACCTTCTTTAAGCATGAAACATGGAAAACCGGATGTACTCGCGAAGAAGCAGGAAGCTCCAATTTGTATGCCATAGTACCAATCTTTTGCAACACCTTGTAAGGACCATAGTACTTTGGCGATAATTTATTATCCTTCTTAGCTTGCTTGAGGGACATTTGTTTATATGGTTGTAGCCGTAAAAATACCCAATCTCCTACATCAAAACTTCTTTCGCTGCGATGTTGATCTGCCTGTTGTTTCATTCGATTTTGTGCCAAATTCAGGTTATCCTTTAAGAGTTGGAGAACTTCTTGCTGATGCTCGATGTGATCTTCCACCGCTTGAACCTTAGAATTTTCTCTTAAAGATGATGTGATGGATGGTGGATGATATCCATAAAGTGCCATAAATGGGGTCATTTTTGCTGCAGTATGGAAGGAAGTGTTATACCTCCATTCAGCAAGAGGTAACCACTTGACCCATTGTGTTTGTTTATCAGATACAAAACAACGAAGATATCCTTCCAAACATTTATTTACTATCTTAGTTTGACCATCATATTGAGGATGATAAGATGAGCTATGAGCTAATTGAGTACCCAAACAAGAAAATAACTTCGTCCAAAAATTTCCAGTAAAAATGGGATCTCTGTCGCTCACAATAATCCTTGGGCTTCCATGTAGCTTTTGAATTCTATCCATAAATGTAGTAGGAACTGTACTTGCTTTAAATGGATGAGATAATGCACAAAAGTGTGCATACTTGGTAAGTCTATCAACTACCACACCATGATGACACTCTTTCCTTTGGACTTAGGTAAACCTGTGATAAAATCCATTAAAATCTCCTCCCAACGTTGAATTGGAATGGATAAAGGTTGTAGAAGTCTCGGGGTCTTAATTGTTTCCACTTTATTCTGCTGGCAAACCAAACATTCCGCCACAAAATTTTGAACATCAGATTTAAGGCCATCCCAAAAAAATTCTTTCTTCACCCTGTGGTAAGTTTTTAAAAATCCTGAGTGTCCTCCTAAAGGAGAAGTGTGCAATTCCAGAAGAATCTTTTGCTTTAGTTGGGAATTCTTACAAAGATATAAGCGATCTTTGTACCATAAGGAATCATTTTTCCAACTAAATGTATCAGATGTACTAGGATCTTGCTGCAACTTTTGAATGAGTGTCCATACATCTTTGTCATTCTTCCATTCATCTCTTGCTTCGGTTATCCAATCCAGTTGGATAATAGAAATGGCACAAAGCAATGCTTCCACCTCTTCATTCTTTCTTGAGAGTGCATCTGCAACAACATTAAGCTTTCCTTTTTTGTAGATTATTTCAAAGTCATAACCCAACATCTTTGTGACCCATTTTTGCTGCTCTTCTGAAGATAGTCTTTGTTCCAAAAAGTGTTTAAGACTATCATGACTAGTTTTTACCTTGAAGTGTCTTCCCATTAGGTAAGTTCTCCATTTCTTTAGTGCATGCAGTATTGCTAACATTTCCTTCTCATAAATAGGTTTCTGTAAATACTTTCCTTTGATTGGACGACTTTCAAAGCAATGGGTCTTCCTTCTTGCATTAAAACAACACCAATTCCATTTCCTGAGGCATCACATTCCACAATAAATGTTTTTGTGAAGTCTGGCGTAGCTAATACCGGTGCTAGGTACATTTCCTCTTTAAGATGTTCAAAGGCCTTAGTTGCTTCAGGAGTCCATGAAAATGCATCTTTCTTCAATAATGTTGTTAGAGGTGCTGCTATTCTCCCATAATTCTTAACAAACTTGCGATAATACCCCGTTAACCCAAGAAATCCTCGCAACTTCTTTATGGTTGTGGGGACTTTCCATTCCTTAATGGCTTTAATTTTGTTAGGGTCTACTTTCACACCCTCGTGAGATACAATATGACCCAAATATTCCACCTCTTGTACTCCAAAGAAACATTTGGATTTTTTTGCATATAATTTTTTCTCCTGCAATAGTTTGAGCACCCTGTCAACATGTTCAACATGATCCTTCCAAGACCTGTTGTAGATTAGTATATCATCAAAAAATACTAGCACAAATTTTCTAAGGAAGGGTTTGAAAATGGAATTCATCAACCTTGGAAATGTAGAAGGTGCATTGGTAAGGCCAAAAGGCATGACCAAAAATTCATAATGACCCTCATGAGTTCGAAATGTTGTTTTTGGAATATCTTCAGTCTTCATTCTAATTTGATGATATCCCGAATGAAGATCCAACTTGGTAAAATAAATTGCTCCATGTAATTCATCCAATAATTCATCAATCACAGGAATGGGAAATTTATCTTTAATGGTGAGCTTATTGAGCTCCCTATAATCTGGACATATTCGCCATGATCCATCCTTCTTGTGTACCAATACTACAGGAGCAGAGAAAGAACTTTGACTAGGTTGAATTATACCCGCCTCTAACATTTCTGCAATCATACGTTCAATTTCGCTCTTTTGGGAGTAAGGATATCTATAAGGCCTGATGTTTGGAGGAACACTTCCTGGAATCAAATGAATAGCATGATCATGATCACGAATAGGTGGGAGTCCTTGGGGAGTTTCAAACACCTTGGAATGATTGTCCAAGACTTGTTGGAGATCTGCAGAAATAGATGATTTTGATGTTGGAACTTCTAGTGAGCATAATTGTGCAATTACGCCTCGTTGTTCTTTCTTTGGAAGCTTTGTCATGACATTAGAGCTTATTATCCTTCCTGGCTTCCCTTCAATACCCCGTAATTCGACTTCCTTTCCTTCTGAAAAAAATTTCAAGAAAAGTTCTTGAAAATAAAAAGCTACCGTCCCCAAAGATTGTAACCATTGTACTCCTAGTACAACATCAGCACCTCCCATAGGAATGGAAAGCATTGGACTAGTCAATACATATTACCCCATGGTTAGCTTTATATTATGGCATTTCCCAGAGCAATTTATAGTTCCTCCATTTGCAACCATCACTTGACATTCTGGTGCTGGGTATAGGAAACAATTTAATTCCTTGGCTACCTTACAATGAATAAAATTATGGGTGCTACCTGAATCAATCAACACTATTACCTTTTTCTTCTTGATTTGTCCTTTTATCTTGAGAGTTTGAGGAGTGGTAATTCCTGCCAGTGCATTACACGATATGGTCGCATTCATTTCTTCCTCTTCTAGGGCTGGTTCCTGGTGTATATCCTCTTCTTGTTCATTTTCTTCTTCCTCTTCACAATATATGTAAAATAATTTCTTCTCAGGACACTTATGACCTTTAGTGTATTTGCTATCACAACTGTAGCAAAGCCCTTTTGCTCTTTTTTCTTCCAATTGTTGTGGTGTCAACCTTGTAGGTTGTGGAAATATAGGCGTAGCAACACTTACTTCTTTATAGAAGTGAGTGGTAGGCTTCCTTGTCGCCATAATTTTACATTCAATTTTTCTTGCCAACCTGAATGCCTTCTCCAATGAATCAGGTTCCAAAACGCGAACTTCATGTTGGATGTTATCCTTTAAAGCACCTATGAAGAGATCAATCCTGTGTTCCTCTAGAATATCAGTTACCCTTATATTCAATTTTTGGAAGTCCTCAATGTGCTCCCCCACTAAACCCTTTTGTTTGAGATTTATCAATTGGCTAAAGAAGGTGTTGCTCTTTGTATCCTCATAATGTGCTATTATTTCCTCCGTAAAAATTGACCAAGTGACAATTTTTTTACGGGATCAAAGCCATCGATACCATACAAATGTATTTTGTTCTAAATGTAAAGTTGCAATGCGTACCTTTTGTGTGTTTTGCACATTATGGAGATCAAAATATTGCCCCATCTGTAGTATCCATGTTACAGGATCCTTTCCATCAAACTTCCTCATATCCATTTTTGGAATATGGTGGTTCTTCCCGCCAACATTAGAGTTTATGAAATCACGATTAACATTTATTTTGTCCTCATCATGAGGTTCTTCTACTATCTTTTCACCATTAGGAAACATTTCTTGTATCAACTTTGTTAAACCTTCGATGTCTTTTTTAGATCATTCTTCATGTTTTCCATCTTAGCTTCCATGCTAGCTTCCATGCCATCCATCTTCGCTTCCACACCTTTCTTCAAAACTTCCATTTCATTTTTTGTTGCTCTTTGCGAGAGTGAAATTTGTTGCACTTGCTCTTGTAATTTTGATAGATCATGTTGCAATTCTTCATCTTCATGAGTCATAGTAGAGCCTTCTGAAGGCTTAATGGGTGTTGAATTATTTTTATGGGGCATATTTTAGAACCCAATACTGATATATATTCTACAATATGCCCTTGGAATCAATTAAAATTTATTCTTCAAACAAGACTTATGCAATTCGGGAAAAAAATACACACCTTTTTCTTTCTTTTGAGGAGCTCGATATTGAAATTGGATTATCTTTGTGATTGCAGCACTTCAATATCTGAATTTTGGTACCGATGTAGCCCTTTGAATTATATTTTGAATGCCACAGGTCTGACCTGATTTGGATTCTCCAAGACAAAGTTGTGTCCAATCTCCCACAATGACCTAATTATGGACTGGTTCAGTAGGGCGAACTTGTACGACTTGCCACGTATCACTTTTTTGTCCTTTGTCTCTGAAATTGATAGCAAAGAAACTAAAGTCTGTTTACTTGCGACCAATTTTTACAGCACTCCAATCCGATTCCCAGAGAGAGAGTTATTGAACTTTTCCCACGATCACCACTTTGAGATGCAATTCAGGAGCCTGAACAAACACTACCTTCCACATATCATATCTCCAAAAATTTTGCGAACTAAGCTCTGAAATTTTTTGACGAATTTGCTCAGGATTTCAGCTTCGCACCATACAAATTTCAGATTCTGAACCTTCGTAGAAAAAAAGTTATAGTGCAGATGCCACTGTGACCTGTTTAGGAGCCTGAAAAAAGACCTAACTTCCACAGATCATATCTTCGAAAATATTGTGACCCAAGCTCTGAAATTTTTAGACAATCTTCCTCACGATTTCGGCTTCGCACCCTAAAATTTCAGCTTCTGAAACATTGTAGAAAAAAAGTTATACCGAAAATGCCACGATGACCTGTTTGGAGCAGCGAAACCCTAGAATCCAAAGCTCTGATACCAAATGTTGTGTAACCAGCTCCAAAAATAGAAGAAAAGAGATATCAACGCCTTATAAATAAGCCACTTCGAGGGGGAAACCTCCAATACATTACATAAATGAATGATTTTTCGATGATACAATTTACAAAACCTCCTTTCTATATATAGGAGTCCATGGGGCCATAATGTAATCCTAGTGGGCCACAATGTAATCCTAGCCGACCTAACAATAATAATTTAAGGGCACAATAATAATAGAATGGGGGTTACAAGGGTACAATAATAACAATAAGGGGGTTACACTAACAATAATAAGGGACTATACTAGTAATATAGGGACCTAACATAGTCTATGATATTAACATACCTTTGGACACCATCCCACTAATTAAAATCATCAGTTGACATTAAATTTTCCTTTGAGTGGATTGCTAGAGTAGAGTTGGTAGCTGCTAGCCCTTTTATAGGTGAATTCATATTTTATCTACTAGGCTATTCTGCCATTTAGTGACTTTTTACTTATTGGTATTTTAATTAAATAATAAAGTATATGTGGTTGATAAAATTATACTGTGCTAGAAAAAGTAAGTTGTTTAATGAGTTGTATAGATGTTCGGAAAGTTAAATGGTCATAATAAGGAAGTCCTGATTGGTTGGGGATTACACAATTGCACCCCTGCTATCATATGTATGCCCTCAATGAGAATAATAACTCCCACCTTGCAAATTGAGTTAACATCACAAGTGAATGTATGATTGCTAGTATTTTTCTTCATACTTGTCCCCTTTTTTGGAATAGTCATCGTCTTTGGAGGATTTGTTGATTCAATGTTTTTGATAGGGACATCATATCTAGTTCAATTCAATATTTGCTTGAGATGCAAGCAAATTTAATTGCAGGAGTTGGATTGATATGCAACCAAGGTGATAAAAGCTTATGTTGTGGTTGGGAGGGGATTATACCACCTATATTTAGTTTGTTCTAGGGGTTATCTTATCATGATGAGGTGATTTTACATAACACATATTTTTTCCATTTGGTCTATTGTTATGTTTGGCAAGAGCAAAGTTACAATTTTATTATTCACTCTTCTTCAACTTCTAAGGTTTATTTTTTTTCTCCTACTAGTTTTCTGAGTTTGTAGAAGCAGTTTGATAGCTTGAGAGGTTAACAAGATCTTGAGTAGTCACTGTGACCTATGCCCCTGACAACTACTTGGGGCAGATTTGTCTTGTTTCCTGCTAGAAATATCCAGTGGCATCTCTGAGATGTTTTATTGTCGAGAATTCCAGATTTTCTCTTTGGTTATGAAATTAGTTTTAAGGGCTTCTAATTAGCAAGACATAATCTTGTATTACCTTTCTAATTTTCTTCTCTTCCCTTTTATCCATTCAATTAGACCTTCCTTAGAGGATTGAATATTTATTCCCAGTGTTCCTAGTGGATTGGAAAATATTTTGAGAATCAAAGATACTTGTGACACTGGTTTTAATTAAGTCCACCTCCTGACATTGTTTCCTAGACCATCAGTTAAGTCTATATTGTGATTTTGGGAGGTTCCTTTCCATCTTATTTTTCTATTAAGATTATAAATGTTCGCCTTTCTACATATGTGAGGCATTACAAAAGACAATTTACCTTACAATATTTATGTAGATATTGTTTCACCAAATTGATCTCCTCCTTCTAGCCTATTTCGGTAATTGGAGGTGCTAAACACTATATATATTCCCAAGCCCCAAACATAGATGATATTAGGCTAGTCAGATATTCGCATTGCCCCCTTCTATTGGTATGCAACTACATTCATGAGGCCACAAAAATGTATCTGCTTTTAGTGCAGAGTTGTGCCCATATCAAGAAACCAAATGTCCATCACTATATTTTTCTCTTTGGCCTCAAATGTTAGGAGGGGTTTAGCTGATCACCACCACATTGCTCCTCCCATGATGCCCTGGATAAATCTTCAGCGTCACACATTCTATATAGCACATTATTGTTGGTCTTTGCATTGATACCTTGGTGATAGAGATGAGGATGGCTCTACTCCTTCCTCTACATCTTACCTCTATATCTGGTATGGAGTATTGATTTCTACAATTTAAATTTTTCCTTCTAGATTCACCTTTTCTTTCAGTATCACTTGTATCTCTTTATCTTTTAGCTTTCAAGAATCAAGAGTAGTAATCGTAAGATAGTGATATACTCCATCACAACTTAGGAGGGGTAGCATGAATGACTTGCCTCCAAAGCCCAAGGTCTTTGTTCCAACCCCGATGGTATGATTCTACATCATGTGAATCGATAAAATATTGGCATACAACAATGTATCAAGTATCAAAACTTAGCGCTATTATTGCCTCTCCAAAATGGGAACTAAACATTTGTTGATCCACACTTAGAAGTTGAGAAAGCTTAGCTTGAGATCCTAAATATTGGGGATAAAAAACATGAATGGAATCCCCATCAAAATCTGCACCAAGTGGCCACCATATTAGAGGGTTAATAATCATTGTAGAGCCCAGATGTACGTATGATTATAATCCATGTAATGAATGTTTGTGGACACTTGGAGGACCATTAATCAAAACAAAATCCTTATCATGCAAATCTATTTAAGCTAATCTCTTGGAAAAGTTTTCCTCCCTTGAAACATTTGAATTCTGACAAGAGATTGCAGAGGATAAAGTTTTCCTCCCTTGAAACTAAAGTGTTGGAACTAAAGTGTCGAAATTTTTACCAAGGGAGGAAAAATTACAAATGCAAAATTTACACATGCCAATACCAGCCATCTGCCACAACTATCATGAAGATCAATCATCATTAACTTAACTGCTACAATGTTTAAACTCTGCAAGGTTAATTCATACAATGTTTCTAAGAACAAGTAGACATAGACCAATTCAACTCGATCACTAGGACCAATCCACATGCCAAACCTGGTCTAAAACATTATAACAAGCATATAACAGAAGTGACAGGAGAATATGACTTCGTTACTACATTGATCCACCTTGGGTGTTATCAATATGCCACATGGATAAGTGAAATATTTCATATTAATTTATTACCAATTAAAAGCCTACTTACCACTGGGAAAAAATAATACTTCACCTTCTATATTTATAGATATTTGCTACTGATTGCAATTCCAAAAGCCCAAGGTCTTTGTTCCAACCCCGATGGTATGATTCTACATCATGTGAACGGATAAAATATTGGCATACAACAATGTATCAAGTATCAACACTTAGCGCTATTATTGCCTCTCCAAAATGGGAACTAAACATTTGTTGATCCACACTTAGAAGCTGAGAAAGCTTAGCTTGAGATCCTAAATATTGGGGATAAAAAACATGAATGGAATCCCCATCAAAATCTGCACCAAGTGGCCACCATATTAGAGGGTTAATAATCATTGCAGAGCCCATATGTACATATGATTATAATCCATGTAATGAATGTTTGTGGACACTTGGAGGACCATTAATCAAAACAAAATCCTTATCGTGCAAATCTATTTAAGCTAATCTCTAGGAAATGTTTTCCTCCCTTGAAACATTTGAATTCCGACAAGAGATTGCCGAGGATAAAGTTTTCCCCCCTTGAAACTAAAGTTGTCGGAACTAAAGTGTCGAAATTTTGACCAAGGGAGGAAAAATTACAGATGCAACAGTTACACATGCCAATACCAGCCATCTGCCACAACTATCATAAAGACCAATCATCATTCTCTTAACTGCTATAGTGTTTAAACTCTACAAGGTCAATTCATACAATGTTTCTAAGAACAAGTGTACATAGACCAATTCAACTCGATCACTAGGACCAATCCACATGCCAAACCTGGTCTAAAACATTATAACAAGCATATAACAGAAGTGATAGGATAATATGACTTGGTTACTACATTGATCCACCTTGGGTGTTATCAATATGCCACATGGATAAGTGAAATATTGTATATTAATTTATTACCAATTAAAAGCCTACTGACCACTGGGAAAAAAAAATACTTCACCTTCTATATTTATAGATATTTGCTACTGATTGCAATTCCAAAAGCCCAAGGTCTTTGTTCCAACCTCGATGGTATGATTCTACGTCATGTGAATGGATAAAAGATTGGCATACAACAATGTATCAAGTATCAACAATTAGTGCTATTCTTGCCTCTCCAAAATTGGAACTAAACATTTGTTGATCCAAACTTAGAAGCTGAGAAAGCTCAGCTTGAGATCCTAAATATTGGGGATAAAAAACATGAATAGAATCCCCATCAAAATCTGCACCAAGTGGCCACCATATTAGAGGGTTAATAATCATTGTAGAGCCCAGATGTACGTATGATTATAATCCATGTAATAAATGTTTGTGGACACTTGCAGGACCATTAATCAAAACAAAATCCTAATCATGCAAATATATTTAAGCTAATCTCTAGGAAAAGTTTTCATCCCTTGAAACATTTCAAGCCCTAAGAAGGCAAGCTGTTGGACCACTTTCTTAGCAGATCTTGCATTTCCACTATGATTTCCCAGCTCATTCATAAATATATTTATTTGAGAATCACAATGAGCAAGAACCAAATCATCCAAACATGCACTAAAAACATCTAAGGATAAAAATTCAATAAAAAAAATTCAACTGAATTCAAGCACTTCACTGTAAATTTAGAAATGATTTCAGTTTTCATTTTGTGTTTTCAAGTTAGATATTGTTTTCAAGTTTTCACATTTCTAATTTTATTGCAATGTTGCAGACTGATCGTGGCAGTACAGGAACAACCCCAAGACAGGATGATCGCCGAAAGGGGCCAGCCGAAGAACATGTAAAGTGCCAGCACTGCTCTATCTTCAGGTATTTTAGTTATTTACATAATTGAAATAATTTTAATTTTGTTGAAATATGCAGACGCCTAGCCATGGTGCGTCTGATTCTTCCCTCAACGAGGAAGAATTTCCTTCATCCCCATGTCCATTGCTGTTGCTGAAAAAAAAGGCACGAAAAGCAAAGTTGGAACTTGAGCGTTTGGTAGATGTTACGCCTCAAACACCTGAATCAACAATGAGGATAACACAACTTATGACCCAACTAGAAACACATAAGGTAATAATAAAAGATCAAAAGGATATTTTTTTTTTGTTCTGCATGAGAGCAATTGTGATAGTTTGATTTTTATTTTTTACATTAACTAAACTAACAAAAAAATTCTTTTGTATGTAGCATTATTTGACAACTGCTACCCCTAGTGTTGGTGGTAGTGGGACACAAAGGTAAGAGATTGCCGAGAGACCCTCTCGTACACCTTCTACGCCTTTAGGTGGCAGCCAACAAACGCACCATGCCCAAGAAGACACCCAACCAACCGCTGAATGTGTTGGCAGTGATGAGGCTGGTATGGCCAACTATATTATTTCGTTTCCTAGAGCTACATGTGTCACCTCCACGTGGACCACTGATGGCACGCTTTTGGTGAACGATGAAGGTGTTCCCATAAAGCATGTACAATTCCCAGGTAAGTTTTAATATTTTAAATATTTCATGTACTCTATCTAAAACATATTTTATCATGATTTTTATTTTTAAATTAATGATAATATCTTTTTTCTGTGTAGGAAACAATGAGTTCTACAGGTTTTTGGAGAGCAAGGCGGTGATCAAACATACGCACAAGGTGGAATTCCCAGAATTCCAACCTAAAAAAATAACTTCTAGATTATCTAGAAGCCTTTTTTGGGGTGGGCACATTTGATAAAACAACGGTGGCTCGGGTAGTTGGCAAATATCTGAAATATACCAGGGACACCTATAGGACGCAATTGCAAACTAAATCTACATACGAGCATCCTCTCACAGTTCCAGAGAGGGAGTGGAGATAACTCATCGATGACGGAAAAGAGAAAAGGGCCAAGAAAGAAGGAAAAATGCTAACTGGACCCGCAAGGTAAATTACAACTTTAATGCAATAGCTTTAATTTTCTCTGTCTAAAATAAAAGTGTGCTACGTCATATCTGACTTCAAGATTTTGATGATAGGTTGCCTGACACCTCTAAGGAAACCAAAGCTAGGATTGGAAAAAAAAATCCATCACAAGCTAGGCCAGGGTGACTACTTGAAATTAGCCGCAAGAATTGTAAGTAGTTAAACATCTTATAATTAATTGTATCACCTTCCAACATTTTTGTAATCCCATAAAATAACATTAAAAATACACAATCATATGTAATGTAGGGTGATGAATTTGGAACGGAAACCACAGAGGAAGAAAAATATATCGCTTTCCATTTCGGCTATCAAGCCGTAGTTGAACATCGTAGAAGTTTGGGACAGGTCCCAAGATCCAAAATGCCTGATAAGGTAAAACGTTAAACTTTCAATATGTTTGTTTTCATTCATAAATTTAATGTCTAACAACTTTTTTTAAATCGGGGGAGAAACACTTTCAACGATCCAAATAACCCAGTTGTCGAGTAGTGCGTTGAGAGTGAAATATTGCCAGAAGTACATGGTCCTCACGTGCAACTTGATCATTGTAGTGGGGACCAGGCCGACAATGCTACTATCAGTGAGGGCCATGACAGTAATTAATTGCCACTTATAATTTTTTCTAATAATACCTTGATGGTTGTGTCCTTATAACGTTTTTTGTTTAAATGATGGAGAATGTTGTACTTGAGAATCCTACCACCAGAGAGGAACACAGGGCAACAGTTCCAACAGTGATAACTGGTGCACTAGGTAAACAATCTCATTGCAATTTTTTTATATTAATATTACTGAAATAGTTCAATGATATTTAAAAACTGACAATTAAAATTTAATATTATCTATTTTTGTAGGCGATGCCCCGTCACTGCATGAGACCAGACATCGTGACTACGCAACTAGGTCAGCTCTGCGGGAAAGGCACGAAACAGGAGTAGAGCATGATGATGTTGATGATGTAATTAGGAGCTTTGGAAGTAGGAAGAAGAAAAATAAAATTTGATAATGTAAAATATTGTATTATTATAAGACAAATGTTACCATACTTGGAACGTTTTTTGTGTTATATTAAAAACTCATTTCTCATACTATTTTTATGTCAAGCACTATTTTTTGTTGCATTGTTTTTTTTTTTTTTTTGATCATGAAAGTAAAAAATGAAATATAGATTGGGTATTGGGGAATCAAGAGTGATGTGAAGGGGGGGAGGGTCCATAAGAGCTTTGACCTTCACGTGTTTGGCCTCGTTTAGTAGAGAAAATTTATTGGAGTGATTTAATCTTGGAGCCAACCTCCCTCGATCCAACGTAGCAACAAAAAAGCCACCGTTGACTTAGTTGCTACTCTTTTAGATTGTGGGAGGCTTGTTCCAAGTTCAGGCGACTCCAATAAATTGTTCTTGAAACAAAGAGGAGCTTATTCAGGTATGTTTTGACATTCTCAACATATGTTCTAACATTATCATAAGAATGAATCTTAGAGTAAAAAATACTACATCAATTACTTGTATTTATTGTATAGATAATTATGGACTTTGAATGACTTGGCAGCGCAAGTACAAATCCTCTTGCATCATGAGCAATACAACTTGTCAACCAGGGTCATGTCCAGGATCGTTTTGCTTGTGCGCTTGACCAGGTTCGTAGTGTCACATTTTGTAAGTTCCTTTACAGTTCATAATTCAATATGAAGCTTGTTCATGATTATTATCTGGTTTTTTGTATTTTTTTTTTTATCTATTTGATTGTAAGTTTGAACATGCTTCTAAACATTGATTTTTTTTTTTTTAATACTATTTTAATACTTACTTGTTCTAGTTATGGTGATATAATCACCATTGTATCATATCCATCTTATCGCATTCCCTTGGGTTGTAGTTAGGTTCAAAGGAACTCCAACCAGTTCCAATTCCCTCACATTCCTCTTGGCAACAACATAAATTTAATATATGTGGGTTCCCCAGCCCAATGAGCCCTTTTGTAGTAGAATGAGCGACCCTGTTCTGGTAATTGTATATATGCTATATTAGCCTAGGAGTGGAACTAGATTATTTGCAGCCACAATTGCTCCCTACCACCATTTTCTGGAAGTCTATTCTGTTAGGTCATAAACTATCCCAGTATAAGTCCATTCTGTTAGGTCATAGGCTATCCCAGTTAGGCATGATGTCAAGGTGTTGCCATGGTGTAATCATGCTTTGGCATGATGTAGAATGCTTCAAGTGTAGAATGACTCAAGAGAGATTCTCAAGGTGACTAACTGTAGCTTGTTTTGAATATGAATTTAGATGCCGCTACAATGTTTCAAGCTATTAGCTTCAAAATTTCCTTCTTCTCAAATCAATAGGTTTGGAGCCTATTTATTTAGATATTTGAAGCCCTCTTAGAGATGTCATACTTTGTAGGACTTCTTCTTCCATTTGTTAACTTCTGAAGTAGATCTAACTCAACCTTTAACCTTTGAATATGGCTTAACCTAGTCACTAGAGACAAGGGCTAAACTTCACATCTAGTGGCTCAACACTATTACCATCACTAACTTATTTCCCATTGACCACCAAACTAGTGGACTTATCCAACTTTGGTGTTTGTGTTAACCAACTGAAATTAGTTGTGCACTTTTCCTTTAAAATTTTGCAAAAGATAGTTGAGTCATGGAGTCTTTTACACTATAATGGTAGCATAAGACTAATTGGTATAATTTGTGTGATTATCATATATAGTTGGTCTTTATATGAGATATTTCCATCACTTGAGTGTGTAACCATGCTAAGCACTAGTACAAAGACATTCCATTCTTGATATGGTAAGATTCTTGGTCAAGAAGGCTAAGATGATAGTGGACTACTACCTTCATTTGTTGTTGCTTCTTCTCCTAATGAATAGGCTAACACCAACATGTATTTCGTTTTACAGAATGGTCTTGATGGTGACGGGCCTTTCCATTTTTCCATCAAAGTCTATTCCATTATGCTTGGCCTCTGTGTAGCTATAATGGAGTTTAGAATCCCTTGAATTTCCTAATCCTTGTTAACCATAGCCCATTTGCTTTAGGATCTTGGAACTAATGCCTCTGGTATGCTTTTTCAAAGTCACCAATCTACACTAGAGAAATATCTACAGAAAGTGAGCTTAAAAAGGTGGTTTTAGTCATGGTGTTGGATTTAGCAATGGAAAGGAAGGTGGTATTGCTTCCTCATAGTCTTGGCCAACTGCTTGGAGCCTTTCCAAGGCCACCTCCTTCTCCACTAACTCTTGTTGCAGTTGTACCATCCTTTGAGTGAACCCACTTTATTGCTAGCTATCCATCTAGATGACCACCTCACTAAGGCATACACGCTTCACTTTGTGCTTATCCCAATCGACAAGCAGAGGTTTACAAAGTGAAGATGGGGAATACATTGTAGCTAGTGTTTACATATTTTTTTAGGGTATCATCATATATTTAGGTATCCCCATCTTATCTAAGATTAACACTTCCTCTCCTTCAAATTTCTAGTCATCAATCTCACACTTATTTGCAAGGATTTAATCCTTGAAGTTAAAAATGGAGACATGCCATACCATCTAAGGAGAAGATAATTTTTTTTTTTTTTTAAATCATGTTTATTTCTTCCCATAATTTCCAGAGTAAAAATCCCACCTCTAGTAACCAATTTTAGTTAACCATGGATTTTTTAAATAGAGAACCTCTCCAAGATTCAATGGTCTCCCAAACACTATTGGGTGTTCCATCCAGATAGCCAAACATAATACTCACTTGAGTCCAAAGTTCCTCTGTCACTACACAATTAATCAATATATGCTCCATGTCCTCTTCATGGTTCTGACATAAAGGGCACCATGATGGTCTAATGAAGTCATTCCTTTGAATATGATCCCACGTGAGGACTCTTCTGCAACAAATGAACCACAAAAAATTATAGATGTTTTCCCATAACTTAGCCCGACAAACCTCCCTCCAAAAGGGTTCTTTATGGATTTCCAAATGGTCATCAGTTAATTCATATGAAGCATTTATTGTGAACATACCCGAAGATATATATCCCCAAAAGAGTCTATCATTATCTTTAGTAACTTTAATTCACCTCCCTTGTACTAAATATTGTAGGACCATGAAGCTTTGAACCCCTCTATTTTCAGACCAACTATCTTCCAACTTCCATTCATTCCATTAGAAGTGTGGATTTGTCTCCTTCCAAAAATATTCAACCAACTCCATTCCGTGAGAAGTAGTGAAATCCATTATTTGGAACAACTATTCCTCGTGATCCAAGCATGGAAATTGTTGTCAGGAGTTTTCCCAAAACCTGTGGCTTTTACCATTTCATATTCCCCATAATATATTCTTATGGATTACATGTTTATTATCTATGGAAAAATTCCAAATAGGATATCCTAATGGATAAATGTGTTTCCTCACCTTTTTTTCACTAAAACATGCAGGACTATATTTACGATCCTATATCTTCTTCCACAACTCAGGCCTACCTTGTAACCACCCCTGCCAATTTTTTTTTCCCATTTCTTGATTGACCTTCTCTAGGTCCCTCAAACCTATGCCACCTCCCCATTCATGAATGCAAACCTTCTCCCAAGATAACAATTCCCATTTTTTGACTTGTTGAGGATCTTTCTAAAGGAATTTATGAAACTTGGAAATAGTATCTTTGTACACTCCTTTAGGAGAAGGTAACATAAACAATTGGTATAAATGAATGACCTGCAACATAACTTTCAACATAGTGGCCCGCCTTGTGGTTTCCAACAACCGGAAATTCAAGTTCTCTAGATGTTTGGATATTTTTCTGATTACCTCCTACCGACAATTAATCCTTAAAGGGTTCAGTCCTAATGGTATGCCTACTATCTGGTTGGGAGAGATCCCAGCCAAAAACCAAGTGTTATCGACAGGTTATTTTGGATTGAAATCCTAGTATTAAAGAAGTATAGTTTATATTTATCGTCATTGATTAGAGTTCTTTATGATCCTTGAAAATATGAAAATATTGTGTCTAGAGCGCTTGTCTCCTGAATAATTGTTTCCATAAATAACATTTTATCTTCAAAAAACTGCTGATGGGTGATTTCGAGATCCTACCCCATAAGTTGAATACCTTTTAAATGATCCATTTGAAATGTTGACTTAATATAATGTCCTAATCCTTCAACATTAATGATAAATAAGAAGGGAGAAATAGGGTCTCCCTGAGGGAGACCTCTGGATGATTGACCCCTGTACGGGGGAGAACCATTTAGACAAATGGAGAAGAATGACGTGTAAATCAAAGACCTTTTCCATATGGTCCAGAGGGCCAAGAAACCATAAGTCTCTAATGTTTTCAACAAATATCTCTAGTTTAATATATCATATGTGTTGAATATTTCTAGTTTCACCATTATTCAAGGATTTCTTCTTTTTTTGAGGGAGTGGAAAATCTCATGGGAAGTCATGATCCTATCAAGTCTCTGCCTACCCTCCACAAAACATGTTTTTTCTTGGCTACTTATATCCTTTAATAAAGGCTTCATCCTTCTCACAATGAATGAAAAAATAAATTTATATATCGCATTACAGAAAGTGGTAAACCTAAACCTGCTAGACTAGAGTTATTAGTTTTGGGTATTAGAGTAATAAAATTCACATTGAGGTCAGACCATACTTGTTGAGATCGTCTCTATTCTTGAAAATGGCATGAATGTCTCTTCTAATAAATTCCAACATGCCTTGAAGAAATCAATGGTAAAAACATTTAGGCTCGGTGCTTTGTTATTGGGCATTTCCATGATCGCTTCTTCCACCTGCTAAAAAGAGATACCCCTCATAAGTGCCACATTTTTCTCCTGAGTGTTCAAACATGGTATATGTTGCGTTTCCTAGTTGATGGTTTTAGATAAATCTTGATCCCCTTTGGAAAACAACTCTTAGTAGAAGGACAACAACTCGGCTTCCATATATTCATGGTCAACTAATGTTATATCATCTCAATCAGTTAAAGAGAAGACTATAGTATTATGCCTATGCTTGATCATGGATTTGTGAGAGAATTTAGTATTTTTTTCCCTTTCTCTTAACCATTATATTTTTTTCCCTTTTTCCTTCTCCACCAACTCTTGTTGCAGTTGTACCATCATTTGAGTGAATCCACTTTCTTGCCAACTATCCATCAAGATGACCACCTCACCAAGGCATACAAGCTTCACTGTGTGCTTATCCCAATCGACAATGACTGTAATGAGAGAATATTGATTTTGTTATTTGTTCTATTTGGCTTCACTCTGTGTTAGTGTTTGTTATTTTGCTAGTTTAGCTTCTTGCTTTTCATCTCTCCTATTCAGGAGATGCCTTGGGTACCCCCACATTGCTATGTTTGCTTGATGTATGTTAACTAGTCATAAGTATTTCTCTGTTGTTAATTATAACAATGTTAATACACTACCAATGACACTATCAAAATTTCAAATGACAGCCAGAATAGTGACCGGTCCAGTGTACAATCTAGAAAATCACATAGTATTGGTAATAACATTTCAGTGTTAGCCTTCAGGTGTAATTGGCAGCAAGATGGTTGAAAAGGTGTTGAATGCAAAAGAGCTGCCCCAAAATAACAGGAAGATAAATTATCTGTGAGGTCTATCTCATCTACAACACAATCTAAACAACCAGTGAAGCCAGTATTATCTCCAAATAGCATAGGCTTTGGAAGGATGCTCTCAAAAAAATCTTTGGATATGGCTTTAAGACACATGGTACTATGTTATTCTTGTGTGTTTCTAACTTGGAATTAGAGCTTTATTGAAGATTTGTGTCTACGATTTGTTTTGTATGAAAAATTTCAGGATTTATTATTATTTGAAAAATTTGACTGCCCATTGATGATAAATATTTGGATATGGCTTTAAGACACATGGTACGATCTTATTCTTTGGAATTTGAGCTTATTTGAAGATTTTTATCTAGATTTCTATTTGTATGACAAATCTCAGATTTTAGCATTATTTGAAAATTTTGATTGCCCATTAATGATGGCAATGTGCATTGCTTGAGAGCCTTAGTTGTATGGAAAGATATTGTAGAGCCTTAGCTGTATGTATAAGATATTGTGGAGCCTTAGTTGTATGTATAAGACATTCGATTTAGCTATAGGAAAGAAGTTTTAGTGATAAATTCACTTAGATATTCTTGATGGACCATTTTTCTGCAAACTTATAACACCCTTTTGATTTCCATGCAAGCTATTTTATTCTTGTGATGATGAACATATGCCTTCCGAGTCCCTCACAAAGAGAAATATCTTGTTTACTTGTAGGAGAGTTTTTAATTCAACTGCGAGGACAAATATTCCCACTTGTGACATGTTGTTTTATCAGCCCTATCTTCAGTTTAAAATCAGCATCCCAACCTTGCATGTGTAAGGGTTATGCTTCTTCTTGGATACTTGAAAGGAAAACATATGAGAGCTATCAACCCTATCTTCAGTTTGAAACCAACATCCCAACCTTGCATGTGCAAGGGTTATCAGCCCTATCTTCAGTTTGAAACTAGCATCCCAACCTTTCATGTGCAAGGGTTATGCTTCTTCTTGAATACTTGAAAGGAAAACATATGAGAGCTATTCACATTCAATTCTGCTATAAGAAAGAAGTTTTAGCGAGAAATTCACTTAGATATTCTTGATGGAAAAATCCTTGCCAGAATGGAGTCTCTAAATCCAAACAGAAATGATTGAAGACTGTTTTGGCTTTAGAAATTGTATTAGATTTCCTATGGAGGAATTCAACTCTAGATGTAGGAATATGGAGTGCACATATGGTAGATTTCAATGTGGTCTATTCCTTTCACAGACGATCAATAATCTTTAAATCCCTTTCCCACAAAAAACTTGCATCTCCTTGCGATATAGATATAGTGGAATGAAGTTTTCCTCTGTCAAAGTGTAGATCAGACCAAGGCCCCTAATTGATATATGGACCTTGAATGTACATGAAGCTGCAAAATCCTTTCCAACAGCCTCCTAGTAATTTAGAACAAATTTATTTTTCCAAGATATATCTCGAGTATGTCAGTGGAGTTTATCTCTAATGCCAAAAATTCATCAAGTGTGCTACATTTTTTCTTAGAATCATTTTCAAAAGACCAGTTAAAGCATACTGCAATGATTCTCAGAGTCATTTCTCTTGTATTTCCAAGATATATCAAAGAGTCCTTAAGTGTAGTTTATCTATAATGCCAAAATCTCCTCAAGTGTTTCACCATTTTCTTACAATCATTTTCAAAAGGTCATTTATTAAAGCATACTACAATACTTAGAATCATTTTCAAAAGGTAATTGGGTCATAGTATTTTATCTCAAATGGAATAAGCCTGCATGATCAACACAGTGCTATGCGACTCGATATAAACAAAATGTCAGATGAGGTTTCTCCATACAATTTGTTAACTGTATATAGACAAATGGATATGAAATGTGAAGGAATTGATTTTTTTTATTCGGAAATATGACATGTTTCCTCCCCTTATTTATTCAGGAATTGTTAGCTCTAGAGGAGCAGATTGGCTATGTTAGCACAAGACTTAGTGAGGAGACTATTTCCAAGTGTTTAGAGAAAAGCTTGTACTCCTCAAAAACAGAGTATGCTTCTCAGAGTATGGATATTGAATTCAAATGCAACATTTTCCAGGTATTTATAATATCTGTGGGGAGATTATCAAAGAATGAAGCAGGCTTGGAATTTAAAATTTGTTTGTAGATTTATAGGTTTAGTTGGTAGTTTTAAACTGTAAAATTTTCTCCCTCTTCAGATTCAAAAACATATGGAAACCCTTGCTTCTCAGAGTATGAAAATGATGGTATGAATTGCCAGTTATATGGCTGGAGTTATTGTCAATTTAAGCTAAAGAAACCTAAAAACCTAGTTTTGCTTCAAATAACATGTTCTAACTTTAAGTGGCTTGAATCTCCTTTACAAAGTCATATATGGCATGGTTGTTTCTAAATGAAGTAAGTCATTTACAGTAAATTTAGTCCATATTCAGGTTTAATGCTTGATTCAGTTTGTCAGATTTTACCATTTTTTCAAAATAAAAACATAGCTACTTTTGGTTATCTTTTCCTGTCATTCACTATTTAGTTTTCCCATTCTGAATTTGCTCTGCTATGAGCGAAATTGGACGTCTCTATACCATGGTGATAAAAAATTCATAGCTGGTCAGTGCAGATCTGCCAAGCCACTATGAGAACTTGGGTACCTAAGAGGCATGTTGTTACATTTGATCCATGAGCTTTTCCAACTCATAAAGACAAATGTTAATCCAGTAAAGGTTGGTGAACACAGGTGTAGAAAGATGAAATGAAGTTGTCAGCTTGTTCAGGCAGTTGGGGAGGGAAGAATTACTGAAAGGAGAAAAGCAGTTCAAGCTAAGGAAGGATCTTGTTTTTCTGATAAGGTCATATGCCATGCTATATTTTTTCTCTCCAGAGTCACAGAGAAAATACTGAAAGGAAAAAATTAGTTCGAGGAAGGATCTTTTTTTTTTATCAGGTCATATCAAACCCTTGAAATTTATGGCTCACTACAGTTATAGCACTCAACACTGTATAAGTGATATTTTAGATGTCGTTATGTATGTTGGTTCCAAGTCTAATGTCAATAACTTTAGTTGTCTTCCTTATTGTTGATGAAGTATGCAGTGTAGTGTTTTCCCCAATAGCTATATGACAGGTTAAAGAGTATTGCATATTTGGGGAGCACACTTTTTCCTGTACATTATTGGCTGAACGCATTTCATAAGGGACTGAGTTTAAAGTGCTTACTTGGCTGAGTTAGACGTAGAGACCAAGACACCCTTTCCTGTGCATATTTATCAGTCCACAGGTTACACATTTTAGAGAAGTGTTGAGTTTCATCGAGACATTGTATGACTGCTGCTTCACATAAAGATATAATGCTGATGGGATCTCTCTCTTGCAACATTCACTACTGATAATACTCAGAGACTGAGCTTATTCTGAAGAATTCCTAGCTGACCCATTTATACCAGGTGGCCACAACATTCTGGGGTTCCAACCTTATGGGTTTCTAGGGTAGTTCCTCATCCCTGCAACCATCTCTCACCATGTAGTCTGGTTAACTAAAGAATCTTTTTCATTTCCTATTGATAGAATCCTGACGCTCCATTGTTGTTAAGTCCCTGACTCATCACTTCAAATCCCCTTCCGACTCTGCACTCTATGATATCTGCTCGGTCATCCTAAAGATGCTTATAAAATATTATGATTAATTGTTGGCATGAGTTCATCTATTATAAGTCTTTGTACAAATTTTCATTCAAAACAAGTTACAAATTTCCTTAATTTTTCTTGATAATCCTTTTGTTTGGCATGTCAGGGGTGTTATGATTCCATACATAATGCTGGATCCGGGTGGAAACCTCACTGCAGGTAAGCTTTACTTCAACAAATTCTTCTATAGGTGGTATAGATTGCCTCCAAGATACTTAAAATAAGTTTCAATGGATTTATTCATAAGTATTCAATGGTATGTTTGACATATCTTCCAATGTACTTAGGTCAAGAATATAATCTATTTCAATTAGTCTCCAAAGTCTGCTAAAAAAAAAAAAGATCCGCTACAGATAATATCCCACATTCTGTCTCAGATTGTCATAGGTCAGGTTTCTCATCATCAAGAGATTTATCATAGATACATTTTACTGCTCCATAAAGGGTTATCAAGATCTGTTACCAAGAGGCTACTTAAATGGATTTCAATTCTTCTTAAATGATGCTTCTTCAACAGGGCTTCAAGTATTCAACAAGATCTTCATCAATGCTTCAAGCAAGGTCTTCTATGAATGCTCCAAGAATGTTTACTCATATAACAATATATTTCACTCCTCAAATCACTTAGTATCCAATCTCCAATTTAGCAGCTACTAAATTCCTTCGTTGAACTAGCTCTTCACTCTGCCCCCTACCTTGCACTTGTTTTCATAAACCGAGATTCGACAATATTTGGGAACATATAACACTAGTGCACATTAATGAGGCTCTACCGCCCTAACAAAAAGAGTAAATAAAACTAGTAGTCCCTTCTTAATATGGTGACAATATTAAGAAAACAAAGAATGTAGAATCCTCTTCCATAAATTTAGATTCATATCATATCTATGTCTATGATGTCGGAAATTTATGAGCTGAAAATTGTGGTGCTCATCTATCCTAATTGCTAGGGGCCATATCTGATGGGTAACTACTATGTCAAGGATGCTCAAACTTGTTGCAAGTTTCATGTCTGCATCATAGACAATTTAGTTCTTTGTGTGTAGCTCCAAGCCACTCTTCAGATTAATATTTCTTTGTTTTATTTCAGAAAATTATTTATGGGAGTTTTAGATCACTAATTTCAAGTAATGAGGTTGGAAATATGATGTGGTAGAAATCGGTTTTAGTGGAACGGTGTGGGTTTACATGAGATATCTTAGTGAAGGGTAATTTGTGAAGGTTTGATTAAGCTAATTTAAAATGCCTTATACTGTGGCTTCCTCAGACTTGAATTTTCTTTGAGAACTATTTTTGATTTGTTGGTTTTGACAAAGAACAAAGTGCTCCCGATGGTGTGCCAAAACCACTTTGAAATGTCCTCTAGGAAATGAATTTTCAGAGTTATCTGAGATGAAATCATGGATATCAAGGTGACCAATCCTTATCCCATATTTTGGGAGACTATGAAGGTGCGGATGCTTCATATTTATGCAGCTCTTTTAATGTCCATTTGTCGTGGAAGGCAGTCCTTGTTAGAAAAATTATTTTATTATTTCAATCCGATGTATTCAGCTTGCTTTTGTTTTCTCTATTGTGGTCTCCTTGTACATTCATTGATATTCCTTTGTCTTATTTACTATTGTTTTTTTGTTTTCACTTGAATTGACGAGGCCTAGTATTGAAGTAGAAACTGAGCTACTTTATTTGGTCATCAGGATACTCTCCGTGAGAGAAATTTAGTTATTTAAGACAACTAAATCCTATTTTATTCTTTTTCTTGCTATGTTGTTGTAATACATCTTTACTGCTGGACATTGGGGGACACATTATAAAGTTTTGGTTTTTAGTCTCTAGTTAATATGGATAAAGGCTTTTAGTTTAGATTAATGGAAAACTATGATGACTACAACATTTTAGTGAATGCGGACATGATCACAGAAAGAACATCTAAGGGGTTGAGTTGTCCAACTTCCAATATACAAATAATCTTATCTTAATTTTAATGATTAAGGATAAAGTTAATGCAGGGGTTATTTTTATGGTCAACAGGACAATCTGTTTGAGTGTTTTATTATTTTTATCCAAACAAAGGCTATTTGCCTCTTGATCTTCTTACCCTGCTCAATCTGTTGTTCACAACAGGACATTGGAGCAATACATCATATTTCCTTTCAGTCTCAAGTTAATGGAAAATGGTTTTCAATTTTGATCACTGGGCCACTATGATAACCTCAAAGTTTTCAATCAATGCAGAAAGAACATCTAAGGGGCTGAGTTGTCCAAGTTACAGTGTACAAAGTTTAAACATTCCTATCTCAACTGCTATGATAAAGGAAATTTCACTTGCAGGTAAATATTTTTGCTGATTTATAAGGTGGTGCTGAAGCTGGGTGAGAAACCCTTGGGTGATCACGTAGGGCCAACATATAGGAGCACATGTAACCTTGTGATGTATTTGCGGGTTGTCATGAATTTGATTGCGTCTTTCTTATCTTTTCTTGTAGTTTGATAGCTTATATGGATGTAGATCCTCTCCCACAAATGGTCTTATGTGAGCCACAGATGTCATGATTGCTGGTAAGGTTGCTGTTGTGTGTGGATATGGAGATGTTGGAAAGCCATTCTGTGTCGTTTTGAAAATTTCGCTCTTGTTGAGAAGAGTAAGCCATCATAGTACACATTCCTTGAGATGCTTTGATATCATTGGACATATTCCTAGAGCTGGAAGACTGCACCTTCCTAGAGCTGGAAGCCTACACCCATTTTTTTTTCCATATACCTTATTTTCCATCGGAATAGCGATGAAAATTCACACACGTTGGAAGAGCGACGGAAAGGTCTGACACGTCGGCCTTGCGAAGAACTTTGTAGGGCTTTGAAATAGTGATGGAAAGTCACACACATCGATAGAGTGACGAAATCTGCAGGACGTCGGAATAGCAACGAAAATTCACACACGTCGGAAGAGCGACGGAAAGGTCTGACATGTCGGACTTGCGATGAAATATGTAGGGCGTCGAAATAGCGACGGAAAGTAAGACACATCGGAAGAGCGACAGAAAGCCACACAACCTAATAAATGTCGGAAGACCGACAATTATGGGTCATCGGTAGAGCGATGGACTGAAATGTCGGTAGATCGACAGTTTAGATAACGTCGGCATTAGCGACGCTTTTTATAACGTCGGTAGACTAATGGTTTCGCGAATGTTGGAATAGCGACGTGTATGCTGACGTTGGAATAACGACAATTTTGATAACGTCGAAAGAGCGACGGACGTCTGGAAACGTCAGAAAATGTGTTGCTCTTTCGACACTTTATTGAAGTGTCGGAAATGCGACGTAATGGCTGACCATGTTTTTCCAAGCCTCAATGTGTCGGAATTGTGATGACTATTTGTCAGAATAGCGACGATGTGGCCATCGGAAATTGGGCCAAATGTGCTAGTGATATCTAGTAAATTCCCTTAAAGTCAATCTCTGGAACAGCTCTAAATAGAAGTTCTTCATTTTAATATCCAGTGCATGTCATTTATCTCATGCACATGTGTCATTTCTCTCATGCATTTGCAATAAATGTTAATTTAATATATTTTTATTGAATAATTTTTTTTTTCAAGAATAAAAAAATCCACTAAATATGGTTGAAAAATGGAAATTATGCATATAAGATGTTTCTTGCTATCCCAATCCAGGAAAAACAATGATTAAATATGTGCTTTCCAATATTGTGACTAACAAAGTCGTCCAAAGGAAAATGAATATACTGGGAAGAACAACAAACAATGACGCATATTATATTGCATTGATAGAAGGCTTAGGAATAGCTATGTAGTATGGATCAAATAGAATTGTAGTTTTCACCAATTCTGAACTTGTGTGCAACTAGATGAATGGCGTGCAACAAGTTAAGAAGGAGAGGTTAAAAGAACTGCATGAATAGCAAACAATATTGTTAGCCAATTTCAATTTTTTAGTATAAGACATTGTACAAATGTGAATAAGATGTATGCTGATCTATTGCGTGGGGCAATGAAAATTCAGGATTCATCTTTCAAAGATGGATTAATAGATGAATTATAATTATATGGGGCAATGCCAATGCAAGATTTATCTCTCAAAGATGAATTAGTTTTGAGACGCTCTTCTTCAAAAATTCAAGATTCATCTCTCAAAGATGAATTAGTTTTGAGGTCCGCTCTTCTTCAAAAATTCAAGATTCATCTCTCAAAGATGAATTATTGTTGAGACGCTCTCCAAAATTTATTGATGGACATTGTAACATATCTTGGATATGTGTGTGTTTTGTAGTTATAAATGCGTCTTTTTTTATGACCATGTGTTTTTTCAATTGTATACCAAGTGTGCTCCCACCACACCATGTAAAGCGCAACTTGGTGAACTTCAAATTTGTAACAAGTGGTGAACTTCACATTTTTATAAAATTAAAATGCGGGGAATTCAACAAATTTTTGTTTAAATGGATTTTCACACTTCTTTTTTAATGACCATGTGTTTTTTTCAATTTTATACCAAGTGTGCTTCCACCATGTAAAGCACGATTTGGTGAACCTAACATTTGTATAATTTTTTTTTCTTAAATTGAGTTTCACACATCAATTAGTGCTTTGAAAGTTGTGTTTTACATAATTTGTGTACACTAAATTACATTAATTTTCTGAAATTTATTTTGAATTCATTTTAAATAGTAATTTAAAAAAATAATTGTAAATGTCCACTGTAGATATATATATCATGGAGGATGAACAACGAAGATCAACATAATCCCATATCTCTACGAGAGAGGGGGATCAAAGATCGATGGGTGTTCATGGTATTTAAATATAATCTTAAAGCTCCATACATATACATACATGTGTGTACATATGGAATTGATTTTTTATCAATTTTGTGAGTTAAATTAGTTGTTAATAAGTTTCATTTTTTATTTTTTAGGAGCCAAGAGGAGAAGGGTGTCTACTCCATCAAGGGAGCCTGCCCATGGTTCACACAATTTAATCAATGAATATGTACATGTATTCATACATATGAATGCATTTTTGAATTGATTATAAATTCATATTTGTTTATGAAGCTTCTCTCTCATCTCGTGAGGTTGGTGGTGGTTTATATTACCTTAGAGGGCCATCAGTAAGTGCTAGTGGGTTGCATGAAGGTGGTGATATGTATTCCCCTAGAGACCAATAAACAGATAGTCGTGTTGGTTCTCAACCAATCGGTGGTTGTGTTGGTTCTCAGCAGGCTCATTCTGGTTCTCAAAATTCTCAGGGTGGGCAAGATGCTAGCCAACCACATCGAGGTGGCCATCAATTTGAATATTTTTTCATTCAATTTATAAAAATTTGTTCACATGTGTTTTTTTAATATACAAAATTTTATATATTGATGCAGAAGCTGAAAAATGCTGCTCCAAATGTTGCTCAAAAAAGACGTAGCGAAAAACGCGTCATTCAAGAAGAAGGTTGTCCACCAACCACGACTTATCCGACCAACATTTCCAATATAATTTGGGAAACAAACATGCAACAATGCACCTTAGAAAGGTGTCAACATCTTCCTGCAAAATTGCAGAGAGATCTCGTGGCTTTGACTCTACCTGCTGAGAGTCGACAAAGCTTGGAAATTGTTACACACTCTTTAGACGAACTAGTAGATGTGTACTGAAATCTTGGGCCACCACTGATACTTTTGTAGAATTCATGAGAAAAAGAAAGGAAACAGTGATGGGTCCCGACAAATGGGAGTTTGTTAAACAAAGAGTTACAACAGATATGGCCAAGTCGATGTTGAATTTAAAAGAAGGGACGAAAAGAAAGATGCTGAAGGTGAAATATTTCAAGCACAATAATATAGCTCACTATTTGTATGATAGACACCTTGCGGCCTATGGAAGATTCCCATGGAACAATGAAGTTCCACTTTATTTTGCAAAATTATTTTATGCAGAATTATTTTTGCAAATAAAACCCAATTACAATGACCTTCCCTCTGAATTTTTTGGTCCTGGGAAAGGTCGATTGTGTGACCGTAGGGGTGCTAGGCGTGATATTGAGTTGCCTTGCCCTGAGCCACCATTGGTTAGTTGACCTTTCCATGTCGAAACTTTGCGGTCAGAGATGGAAGCCACTTCGCAAATTAGTCGAGAAGCAAGGGATGCCATCATTGCCAATGTTCACAGTGGATTGGGTGGAGTTGATGTTTATTTGAATTGACAAAGAGCATGTGAGAATGCACACGCTAATTTTTTGTATTATAAAAATGAAGAGATTGACAACATGAGTGTTGAAGATCTCAAAACATATGTAAAGAATTGTCGCAATGGCTGGCAGGACTTAATTTTTCATGAGGAAGAGGGCATGTGAACAATTTGTGTTAATGGTTAGGGTTCAATTATTTTAACACATGTACAATTTTTAATAAATACATATATACATACATTTGTTTGTATACATTAATCTAACAAAAATGTATCATTATATGTTAACACCATTTGCAGTTGTCATGCTTGATGAATGAAGAAAATGTTAGTATCACGGTTGGAGCCTCTAGTTCAAACAATCAAGATGGGTCTCACCATCAATCATACAATCAAGATGGTTCTCACCATCAAGATATGTTGGAAAATGTTAGTGTTTTTTAAGTGAACATGATCATGTACAATTATTTTTTATCTATTATTATATATATCTAAACATGATGAGATATTTTTAAAATAAATAATTGTGCACACATGTACATGTACATATATAATAAAATGTTTTAACAGATTATGATTTCGTCTGATGTTTTTGGGATGGGGGTACCTTCTTCTTCTTTGAGAGATGTACCTTCTACTTCCTTAGGAGATGTGCCAAATCCACAATCACAAGTATGGAAAATTTTTCACTTTTAAAATTTATGTTTTTAAGTTATATATTCCACCTCAAAAAGTTCCATTAAAAAATGAGACATATCTATATCTTGAGTTATTTTAAATTTTTTGAATTTTAGGTTTTTAGAGATTTTATTTCCGAACCACTCTTAGGAGATGTGCCAAATCCACCAGCACAAGTATTCAATTTTTCACTTAAATATATATAGGTTTTTAAGTTATAAGTTATAAATTGAATTTTAAAAGTTTTATTATAAATTGAGATCTAGAGATTTTGAGTTATTTTAATTTTTTTGAATTTTAGGTTTTTGGAGATTTTCTTTTGGAGCCTCTCTTAGGAGATGTGCCAAATCCACCAGCAGAAGTATTCAATTTTTCACTTAAATATATGTTTTTAAGTTATAATTTATAAATTGAAGTTTAAAAGTTTTATTATAAATTGAGATCTTGATCTTAAGTTATTTTATACTTTTAATTTTTTTGAATTTTAGGTTTCTATAGAGGATTTATTTAATCCACAAACTCTAGCAATGGAGATAGGAACATCCACACCATTTCAACCATTTGAACAAGTTGTCTAACTTTTTTTTTTAATATTATTGAAAATAAGTTTATATATATGCATTTTCATTTGAATTTTTTTAATATATATATATATATATAACTATACATGTATATTGCATAGTTTATTGTTGGAGATGTTCCTGTGGGGGAAGTTGTGGTGGACGAGCAACAAATGGAGAGGGAACCTCATGAGGTATTGCATGATTTTTTTTTTACATTTTGTTTTTTACATGAAGTTCTATATATTCTCACTCAATTTTCAAACATCAAATTTTAATGTTTGTACACGTTGTGTACAGGTTCCCCATGCTTCGCACGATAGCTCCAGGATTGTGACTTTGCTGGGAAAGACACTTCATCCATCTGTATTTGATGGATGATGCACGTGCGCTATTTTATGGATGATGCACATGCACACGTGCAACATTATATTTTCAATAGATTTAGTCTTAAATTTACTTTTTTATATATAGTCTTATCTAGATGCAATCATATATAACTTGATGCTTGATACTTGCGAGATCTACAAATTTTGGACATATTTTATGTGAACTACATTTGGTACATGTGAATGTGATATATAATGTTTTTAAAAATTAAGTTTTGGATGGTTGAACTACATTTGGCATGTGAAGTAATGTGACAGTGTTATATATAATTTGTTTTGTTTTTAAAACTCAAGTTTTGGATGGTTGAACTACATTTGGCATATGATGTGAAGTAATGTTGTGTTAAATAATTTGTTTTGTTTTTAAAGTGTTATGGTTGAACTACATTTGGCAAAACTCAAGTTAAATAATTTGTTTTGCTTTTGAAAAACTCAAGATTTGGATGGTTGAACTACATTTGGCATGTGAAGTAATGTTGTGTTATAATTTGTTTTGTTTTTAAAACTTAAGTTTTGGATGGTTGAACTACATTTGGCATGTGAAGTAATGTTGTGATCTATAATATTTTGTTAAATTAAAACTTAAGTTTTGGATGGTTGATCTACATTTGGCATGTGATATAATGTTAAATGTTTTTATTGGATAGTTGAACTACAATTGGCATGACATGTGAAGTAATATTGTGATATAATCAAAAAGTTTTTAAAACTCAATTTTTGGATGGTTGAACTACATTTGGCATGTGATTATGATATTATGTTTTGTTTTTAAAATTCAAGTTGTCGTTTTCCAAACAAAAAAAAATTCACATGAATATATGTACATGTAGATGTAGAAATGTACATGTAGAAATGTTTGAATATATATGTTAAAACGATTGAAGTACAATACACACACACACACACACACACACATACACACACACACACACACATATATATCTAAAAACAATCATAAGATTCTAGGTCTTGTTAGATGTGTCAAACAATCATAAAATTTTAAAATGCATTCTATAATGTATATATATCTAGTACGTGCAACATTTTTCATCAATGCATGTATAGAAAATCTACTTTCAGTTAATTCCATTCTAGAACATATATATCCAGTACATGCAACATTTTTCATCAATTCACATAGAAAATATACTTGAATAGTTAACTTCTTTCTAGAACATATATATCCAGTACTTCAACATTTTTCATCAATGGCAATAGAATTTAGCTACTTTCAGTTAATTTCATTCTAGAACATATATATTCAATACGTGAAACATTTTTCAACAATGCACATAGTAAAACTACTTGAACAGTTAATTTCATTCTATAACATATATATCTCCAATACATGCAACATTTTTCATCAATGCACATATAAAATATACTTTCAGTTAATTGCCTAGAACATGTATATATCCAGTACGTGCAACATTTTTCATCAATGCACATAGAAAAACTACTTTCAGTTAATTGCATTCTAGAACATATATATCTAGTACTTGCAACATTTTTCATTAATGCACATAGAAAAGCTACTTTCAGTTTTAATTGCATTCTAGAACACACGCACACACACACACACACACACACACAGACATATATATACCCAATACTTCTAGAACATTAATATCCAGTACTTGCAAAAATTTTCATCAATGCACATAGAAAAGCTACTTTCAGTGAATTGCATTCTAGAACATATATACATATCCAATACATGCAACATTTTTCATCAATGCATGTATAGAAAAACTAATTTTAGTTGATAATAGTGTGCATGTACCGAAAAAATGTACATGTGCAAACACTTGCACACATAACATAACAAGGCAACTCAATTTTTAGTTGAGTTTTGGAAGTTCTAAAACATGAATCCAAAGAGAATAAATTGTTGGAAAGTTCAATAAAAAAATGCCAATGGAATGCCATCTTCAATGATCCGTTCATGATTGGATTTTGACATTTTCCATTTCTTAATTTTCGTTTTCTTCTTTGATTGAACCTCTATCAACTTTATGTGTGTTGCACACACCAAGTGACTATATTGACAACTTATGACATCAAGTTCACAGTCTTCAAAGTAAACAAAATCCCCACTTTGATTAGTTTTTCTGAAAAACTAACCTTTCAGTATAATAGATCCTCTTTCATATGGAAACCCATGATCATTATAGTTTTCTAATAATTTCATTTTTCGTTCAGTGCAACACATCAAATAATACTTCACATTTTTATCGTTGTTAGTAGGTGCAATTACAACAAAAACATCTCCTGCACAATAATTTTTTTTTAGCAAAATTATGTATTTAAATTTATTTCTAGATCTCTATCATTTGAAAGCAATTCAAACGTTACATTCTTTAACAAGATCAGAAACTCAATCACCATCAGATGATATTGTAGTCTCCTCTGATTGAATTCCTTCAAACATTGCAACGGACATTTTCCCCTTTGTATTTAGCTCTGTATGTTTCCAATCTTTTACATACATTTTGTTTTCACAAACATCATTGGATTCTGTGTTGTCTATGCAAACATGAAAAAAACAAGAATATTTTGTTTTATCCAAAGCAAACACATTTGTGGACAACTTTGTTTTAATTGAATGCAATTTTCGAGTCCCTTTTATTGTTTCAACTTCATTTCCAATTGATCTATCTACATCTTTGATCCAAATATGCCAAAAAAACCTATATAGGAAAAATTCAAAGAAGAATGTAAATATGATATCAAAATACCATCAAAGATAATCATTATGATAAATGTACACTATTTAAAATTATATATCCAATAAAAATTAAATTGAATGTACCTTCGCATTTCCCTCTGTTAGCCATTAGTAAATTTTGTCACAACAAATGATGGCTAAATATGTTCTTAAGCCTTAAAGAGATTATTTTCACAAAAAACTACTCATTCTTGAAACCTTTTGGTGTCTTCTGACTTGGGAGTAATCTTCACTGCTGTTTCCTTCAAAAGAGCATTCAAAGAAGTCTTGCTAATATCCAAAGAAAAACTGTTATAGAGCCATTTTCCATCATTCCATAAATTCATTTTCACCCACTTTTCATCCATGTTTACCTATCCTAATCACGCATTTTTTCCTCCAAAAAGGCCCCTTTTCCCTTTTATTTTTCTCATTTTCCCATTAAAACCATTTTTAAACTATAAAAGCCCCTTTTTTATGGTTCAAATTATCCTATTTTACCTATCGGAACACTAAAAAACCCCCCCAAAAAAAACCATTTTTGGGCCTATTCCGACCTTTTTCAAACATAAGGCTTTAAGCCCCCATGGCTTAAGCCCCCTTCCGTTTCTCTGCCATATAACCCCGTGCCTGTGACCAGGCGCTATCCCCCATCGCGCATTGCACATCAACGTTTCCAATTGCTCTTTCCCCTTACCTTTTTTATGCCGATTAACCAATCTCCCGATGCAATCACAACCGTCAATCGGGTTTGATCTGACAGCCAAGCGCTTAACTCTCCACGCCAATTCCTAGCACCATCTTTCCTTAGCCCCTGATCCCTTACTCCTCCATGGGACCATTCCCCGGCACCTGCCCTTAGCCCTCATCGGCATCGACAAATCGCGTTATTTCTTCATTTTATTTTCTTTTTCCTCCGCCGATGTTTCGACCGCAGATACGATCTGCACCGTTGATCTACCGAGATCGACGGCTGTCAGCACTCCTCTCCTTTATCCAACTCCCGCTTTCCCCATCGCCCTTTTTTCATTTTTCCCCCAGTCCTATTAAATCTCCACAGGACCTTATCTTCGCGCCCGATCTCACAAACCACCATCAACGTGCATCTTGCACGTGAAACAGGCGATTTTGCAGAGGCCACACATCAAGCAAAGGACTCTATCGCGTTCAAAATTCCCAAAACCACAAATCGCTCGAGCGCTGCGTGAAAACTGTTCATGGTTTCACAAAACCGCCTGTCCCATTTCTGCGCCAAATTCAAATTTATGTGGATTTTTGCGTAGTTTTGCGCTATGGAATCCTCTTCTGCGCATATTCCTCCCTCCTCACTACTCCACCACCTCCGCCAGATCCCTCTGTTGCAGTTTAAACCCCAGTTCGCAGGATTTTGTAACATGTTTGTTTGTTTTGCAGGTTTTTATGGTGGCCATTGATACACAGGCTTACCGCAGCAAATTATTGTTGCAGGACCCCGGGTGATGGTTTTCTAAGGCTTGATTGAATGCAGAAAGGGTCAAAGGGCCGAATTTCCACGTTTAAATCAATATATCACGAAAATTGGTTACATAGCAAGGTCCTCCGATGCATCACAACGACCTGTACAACCAATAATAAAGACAGGGATCAGAAGGATAAAGACAAAGGGATTAAGCACAAAGTTGAAGATTAGATGCTTAAACTCATAGTATAAAGACAAAAACACAGTTCAAAGAAAGAAGATGGTCCGAGAAGGTCTAATAAAGCCTTAAAAAGCACAATGAAAGCTAAATGTCAGTGTTTTAAGTGCTAAACAAGAAAAATCAGCAGAATAAGAGTCTCGAATGACACCTACAGTCCTATTTTACCTCAAATGGAATACATATTAAATGCATAGTCAGATATTTCGATCAAAGACACCTTAGGAAGAAATTGACAGCGATCCTGCTGAAAAACTCTCTGTGAAACTGTCAGAACAATTATTAAGCAAGCATGGGGCTACAAAACCCAAAAAATGACAGTTTACTTGTCATAGGGGTAAGATAGGGTACTTCAGACCAAGATATCTTCAAAGAACACACTTTGGAGTTATTACCATCCTACTAGTTGGTTTCAGAGTCAACTAAAAGCAGCTAAAGTGGTACAAGAAGTTATTGCTATGATTATTAAGCAATATGGACATTCAAATACCTCTCCCATCATGTCTTAATTGATATTTACTACCATTTGTACAACACTCTTCCTCTTTCACCTATATGTATTCATAGAAAATTCATTGTAAAGGGTTGGAAAATTGTTAATTGTCTGAACTGTTATTGAGTAAGAGTTACTAAGTAGTTGTAATATAGTAGGCTGGGAAGAGAAGAATTGGACTATAAAAGCTATTGGATTTGAAGTATGTAACTGGTTTTGCACATCAATATACAAGAAGATTCATTGGATCCTGATCTAAATCATTGGTGATGTTATTCTCAATGTAATTGCTACTTTCCTTATGTTTTCCACTGTGTTCATATTCTCTGATAAAGAACAACAAATATAGAGTAGGATTTATTGCAAAGTACCTTGTCTCTCACTGATTAAGCTTTATCTTTATGTTTTCTTCTAAATGTGTATTTGGGAATGATTTCAATATAGTATAACCAGTCAAAGATGTTGGTAAGCCCATGTTTTTGCTGAGTAGAACTTGAGATGTTGTTTTTGAATGCTATTTTCACTGCATGCTAAGTAAAGTCTTAATCAAGGAAGTTTATGGTTAGCCCTGTCCCTTGTTTAGTCTTAAACAACTGTTTTGAAGATTTCCATTAAAGGTATTCCAAAATCAAGACAGGTTAAAAGTCCTTACTTTATCTTCAGATACTTTTTATGTTTATCTTTAATGTTTTTCCTTTGAGTGTATGTCAAAAGAAGGATAGGTTAAAATTCCTTACCTGATCTTAGGCCGCCCTTTGTTTTCTTACATGATTGCTTCTTTCACCAAATTTCTTATTTTTCCATACCACAAACTCCACTTAAAAGATCTTCTGATATAGATGACTTTCCCTGTGAAAACCCTTGAATAGTTGTTGTGTAAGTAAACCCTTTTATGACTCCATAGCCCAATGGTTTAGCACTATTTTTTGACCTATCTTCCCATGTTGAAACATCCTTCCACTTCTTTCCTTCTTCACTTCACATGAGCTTCTCCTTTAATGATTCCCAACTAAAAACAAAAAAATCCCTTGTACTTAATAACTAGCCTAATATCATATCATAAGCCTTAAAGATATATCCTTTGAAAACACATATAGAGAGATCCCTCTCTGAATCTAGGCGGGCTAGATCCTAAGATTCCAAAGTGGTTCTGATGTTGCCTTGTAATTTAGTATGCCAATCTGATAAATCACAGGACCCCAACATAATGGCGACTCCGCTGGGGAATTCTAAGTAAATTACAATCTTAGACATCCTTAAGACTCCAGAAGACCCACAACATCCTTAAATTGGTAGTTAATTACTGATGGTGGACCACAAATTATCTTAGAACATTGAAATCATCCACCTGGCAACTCCACAATTTTTAAAAGTCCAAAAGACTCCACTGGTGATCAGTAGGCCTACTGATTACTCTTGGTTTCACAAAGACTCCACTGTGGCAACCTACACTACCGTTAAACATTGTGCTCACCCATGATTAGGAAACTTTGAGGATTAATTTTTCTTTGTTAAAGACTAGTTTGCCTCTAAAGATTGTCATATGTAGCTAACTTTCTTTTCTTTGGGTCTAAATATTAACATACTGGCTTCAAGAAGAATCCATACTAGAGATTATCCTAACCCAAATCCCCATGAAATAGTTAATACATAAAGCATTCTTAGGAAGTCTCATGTATCTAGGGATCTAGCTATTGTCAAACCCATTCTCAGAGCTAATTATGTCCCTGAAAACCTTTCATATCTTCAAGTGATCCAAGTTGACTTAGATTTTCCAAGTAATTTACCAATAACTAAGTCACTTAATGCTATAGATCAGATAGACTTTGAGCCTCCAAGTTCACCACAACATAGTGGCCAACATATTAGCAGCAGAGAAACCCCTCCATCCACACCTCCTGATCTTCATTTCATTCATAGTCTCTTGCTAGTCCAAGATTTTCTGGCACCCATATACCCACTGTTGAAACCACTCCATTCTTCCCAAAAAATCCTATCATGGAAGCATGGTATGCTCTCCTAGTGTTACCACAACCTCTGTTTCCTTTACCCAATGAATATCAGTCCAAAATTCCCCATTTCACTGGAAATGAATCCACTACTACTCAACATCACATAGATAAAATGAATGATGCCTTTGATTATATGGAAATAGAAGATGAGACCATTAAGATGAGAATATTTGCCCAAAGTTTAGGAGGAGAAGCCAAGAAATGGTTTAAATGTTTAACTCCTAATAGTATAAATGATCTCAATTCTTTACATCAAACATTCATAAACAAATGGGAAACTAGGAAGAACCCTCTCCAAATACTGTCATATTACAACAATCTCAAGAGAAACACCAGGGAAAGTGTCCAGAATTATTGCACTAGATTCAATAGTGTCTATAACGCACTACCCCCAGATTTGAAAGCTCCACAAGGCTCAGCTTTGGCTAAATTCCCTAAAGGATTTGATCTCGAAATGGCCTATCAACCAAGAGAAACATATCCCTTGACTTTAGAAGACATGCAAAAAGGAGCTCTTAGTGTGGAAGCAAATATGATTGAGAAGAGAGCTAGGATGAGGGCTGAAAAGAAAGAAACATATAGGGAAGACACTACACCTTCCACATCTGACTCAAAATTAGACCATCTAGCCAAGAACATGGACAGGTTAGAAAATATGATGGAGAGGTTAGATGTCCAAACAAATTCTCAGAATAGAAACCAGTCTCAAAATCAGAACCATAACTTTAGGAAAAACCCCCCTCAATCTAGACAAAGAGATACTGATCAACAAATCAAACCTCCATTCTAAGAAAATTATGTTGGTGAAGATGAGGGAATGATAGAAGAGCCAGAGGAAACTGTTATAAACAGCTGGGAGTAAGTAATGAAGACTCTGCCTTTTTCACAGAGGATGACCAGGCCACATATACAAATTATGATAATGAAGGCTTAGAATCTGAAGATTATAGGCAAGGCTTTGAGAATGCCATCATGGAGGTCCATAAACAATACAACTTCAGGAGCAAAAAGAACCAAGAAAATCCCTAAACAAAGACCTCTGAAACTGCTGCTAAAAATAGATCTGAAAAGGTGATTAGAAAGGCTGTTGAAAAAAACAAAACAAAAGCTAAAAGTTCTGGTAAAAACAAGGGGAAAAGCACTCAAACCACTGAAAAACAGAGTGTGGACCCTAGCAGCACTAGCTCTTCAGCTAGTACCCATGTAAAAATAGTTTTAACTGATGTACATAGTAAAAAAAAGCAAGCTGATTTTGCTGATAAATTAGTGACTAACAAGACAAATTTGAGCCTTTCAAAGAATCAGCTCCCTTTCAATTTGGAAAGTGAAATTGCTAAAATCAAGATATCTGTCCCCCTCACTGAGTTAGTCACTCAAGATGTATATAAATGTCTAGTGTTAAAAGCTTTGAATATAGAAGAAAATAATGACTTTGTCAACTTAAATGATGACCATCCAACCCTTTTATTTGGTTCTAAAATTGAAGGAAAGTTCCAAGAAGGAGTGGTCCCTCCTTTCTATGTCAGTTTGAATATCCATGACAAAATTTTACACAATGCTATGTATGATTCAAGGGCTTCACATAATCTCATGCCCAAAGTAATCATGGAGAGATTAGGTCTTGAGATAACCAAACCATATAAATATTTGTATTATTTTGACTCTAGTAGAGTAAAATGCTTAGGCCTGATCAAAGATCTTTGTGTAAACTTGATCCAAATCCCAGCCAAATGCATGGTGATGGATGTGGTAGTGGCTGATGTGCCCCCCAAATATGGCATGCTTTTTCAAGATCATGGGGTGCTAAGCTTCAAGGAACCATGCAAATGGAAATGACATATGCCACCATTCCTGTCTTCAGTCAACCTAGAAGACTTTATAGGGAATCACTCATGAAATTTATGGTGAGTAGTCAAGGAAAGTCATAAAATTCCCCTCTTTATTCTGTCCATACTGACCTAGAATCATTCATTCTTTACAATGATGAAATATTTGATGAGCTAGAATTGGAAAGTGATCAATCACCTAGCATAACAGAAAACATAGGAGGAGAGGATAGGAAGGGAGAGGATCTCACATAGTTTGCCAAATCTAAAAATGACAGCAAACAAAATAGAAAACATGAACAACCCACTATCCATCAGCTTAGTGCAAGTCATGAGAGTCAAGAAGAAAAGCCTCAACTCCATGAAAAATTTAAGGAACAAGGCCAACATAAACATGCTGCAGAACCCGTAGAATTGCATAATGACAGTCAGAACACACAGGAAAAAGGGGACAGTAATGAAAATAACAACAAGCCTGAAACTAGCCCTCTTTGGAGTATGAGTTTTGATGGGTCTTGTAATAGAACTGGTGCAGGAGCAGGTGTGTGGCTTCACAACATAGAGAACAATTACGCTGAAATCCATTCATACAAGCTAAAATTCTAATGCACAAATAACATAGCAGAGTATGAAGCACTCCTCTTAGGACTACAGTTACTGAAGAAATTAGGAGCCAGGAGGATAGATGTTCATGAAGATTCTGAACTGATCATTAGACAAATAAATGGAGAGTACACTGCCAAACATCAAGACTAAGAGCATATAGAAATGATTCCATAGACCTTTTGAGCACTTTTGAGGAATACAAACTTGTGTTTGTCCCTAGAGACCAAAACGTTCTTGCCAACGGTTTGGCTTGTGCTGCCAATTCATGTCAAAGACCCTATGACAACAAATAGTTCACAGTCCAAGTGAAATATAGACAAGCTGTCCCAGACAATGAAAAGTATTGGCAGGTCTTTGAGGGAGATAAACAGATAGAGGACTTCATGTAGTTCAGAAATGAGTTTGAATTTCCAAAATCAGACTCAAAGTATGATAAAGACTGTCTTAATGAGGAACAACCTATTGAAAAAGAACCTTCTCTCATTACAGAAATAAATCTACTAACTAGTGAGTTCAAAAATCAAACAGAAGAGTACATAAGCTCAGGTAAATAAGACATAGAGGTATTACAGTCTAAAGACAAAGGTTTACCCAAAGGAATAGCACCTCTAGAAGACTTGTTTGATTTTAATGACGTTTCTAAGAAACCAACAATGGAACCCACTGAATCTGATATTGAAGAATGAAATATAGGCAGTAAAGACAAGCCTAAAATGATCAAGTTATCTAAAACTTTGCCAGCTCACATGAAACTGAAATATATTGAGTTGTTTAAAGAATTTTCTGATGTATTTTCTTGGAGCTATGAGGATTTAAAGGCATATGACACAGAGACCATTCAACACAAGATACCACTTAAAGAAAACCAGAAACCATTTAGACAAAAATTACGCAAAATAAACCCTATGCAGTTACCTCTGGTTGAGAAGGAAATCAGGAAAATGTATGATGCTGGAAGTATTGTTCCCGTGAGATACTTAAAGTGGGTATCTAATCTTGTAGCTGTAAGAAAGAAAACAGGAGAAATAAGGCTATGTATTGACTTTAGGAACTTGAACAGAGCCTCATTAAAAGATAACTATCCCTTGCCTAAAATGGAGCACATCCTACAAAGGGTAGTTGGTTCCAAGAGGATTTCTTTACTAGATGGCTTTTCAAGATATAATCAGATATTGGTACTTCCTGAGGATCAACTGAAAACAACCTTCACTACTCCTTGGGACACTTTCATGTATGTGAAAATTCCTTTTGGATTAATGAATGCAGGTGCCACCTTTCAAAGAGCCATGGATATTGATTTCTCAGAAGAAATAGGCCAATTCATCGTGATTTATTTAGATGACATTACAGTCTATTCCAAAATAGATGAAGAACACCTACTACACCTAAGGAAGGTCTTTGAGAAATGTAGAAAATTTGGGCTATCTTTAAATACCAATAAGACATTGTTTGGTCTCCAAGAAGGTAAACTTCTTGGACATATCATATCTGAAAAAGGGATCAAAATAGACCCAAAAAGGGTTGAAGGTATATTGCAGATCAGTCACCCCAGAAACATCAAAGAACTTCAATCTTTCATTGGAAAGATTAATTTCTTAAGAAGGTTCATACCCAACCTGGCAGAACTCCTTAGGAATATGACAAACATGCTAAAGAAAGAGGTAGGGGTTAAATGGACCTTAGAATCAAAGAAATCCTTCGAACTGGTCAAACATGCACTTACCCAAGAACCGGTTCTTATCAGTCTTGATTTCACTAAGGACTTCCTCATATTTTCCTTTGCATCAGAACATACTGTGGCCACTGTCCTATTACAGAAAAATCCAGAAGGACAAGAACAACCAATTGCATTTTTCAGCAAGGCATTAAGAGATGCACCTCTGAAATATAATATCATGGAAAAATAGGCCTATGATTTGGTCAAAGCCTTGAAGGATTTCAGAGTTTATATCTTACACTCTCACATTATTGAATTTGTGCCTCATATAGTGGTAAAAGACATTTTGTCACAAGACCCTGATGGAAAAAGAGGAAAGTGGATTGTTGTGATATTGGAATATGATTTGGAAATTAAACCCACTAAACTCATCAAGGGTCAAGGCCTAGCATAATTAATGGTTGAATCTAACTTGCAAGCACTTGATATAAACATGATAGATACATTTAATGAACAAGAAGAGTTGGAAACTCCTCTTATTGAAGATAATTTCCTCAATTCATCTTGGTATGCTGAAATTTTGTATGTACTTACTAATCTCAATGCCCCTCCTGGTTTGTCTAAAACAAAGGCAGGATTCTTGAAGTTAAAGGATGTAAATTACTGCATTTTAGATAAATTTTTATACTGGAAGAATGCCAGTGGTTTATTGCTTAAATGTTTACCTGAGGTTGATGCAGATAGTATCAAGCATGAGTTTCATGAAGGAGAATGTGGAGGCCACCGCGATTGGAAACCCACTGTTAATAAAATCCTTAGAGCTGGTTATTACTGACCCACCCTCTTTCAAGATGTCCATAAAATGATAGTTTCCTGCCACAAATGCCAAATCTTTGAAGGCAAGAGAAAACTGCTTCCCTTACCCTTGCAACCAATCACTGTTGAAGCTCCTTTTCAACAGTGGGGCCTAGACTTCACTGGGGAAATCCATCCTGCCTCATCTTACCAACATAGAAGGATACTCACAGCCACTGACTATTTCACCAAATGGATAGAAGCCATCCCTTCTAGGAATGCCACAGACTCAGTTATCATAAATTTCCTTGAAGATCATATCCTGTCTAGATTTGGCTGTCCTAGGAAAATTATCACTGACAATGCTGCCACATTTGGTTCTAAAAATATGGTTGATTTTTGTCACAGATATCAGATTGTGCTTGGTCATTCCACAACTTATTACCCTCAAGGTAATGGGCTGGAAGAGTCTTCAAATAAGAGCCTGGTGAACATAATAAGGAAGCTGCTGGAAGAAAATCAGAGGTCATGGCATAACAAGCTGGTACATGCTTTATGGGCAGATAGATTGACAACAAAGAAATCAATTGGAATGTCTCCCTATCAGCTGGTTTATGGAGTAGATGCAGTTTTTCCTACTAGTTTAGGAGTTCCAGTGATGAAGTTGGTCCAAGAAATGAAATCAGAGGAAGATAGCATGTTGAGAAGGATAAATCAGACCATACATCTTCAGAAACCCAGGGAAGAAGTTTATAACAGAGCACAAAAAGTACAAGAGAATATCAAAAAGCTGTTTGATAAGAGGACAAAGGAAATTGATTTCAAAGTTGGTGACAAAGTACTCAAATGGGATTCCAGGAGAGAAGATAAGGGCAAACATGGCAATTTTGAAAATTTATGGCAAGGCCCTTACATCATTCAATCTGCCATTGTTCATAATGCATTTTTTCCACAAGATATGGATGGTAAAGACCTGTTTGGGGGTCTTGTCAATGGCTGGATGCTCAAACATTATTTCTGCTGAAACATTTGTTTAAAGCCTTCATTTTCCATTGTAAATATCATAGTTTCATTTTGTTTTGAAAGATTGAAAAATACAAAAACAATAGAAAAGAGAAAAAGATGGTAGATTAGGAAAAAAAGGAAAGGTATAGCCCCATACCAAAAAAAAATAAAAAATAATGAAAGAGAGTCTGAAAGTGTGCAAGCTTAAATTCCACTACTTGTAAGAACACTGCTATTTAGTCATATAACCTAATCATGAATAGATAGATTTAAATTTACTGCTCATAGGTTAGTGAAGAAGATTTGCCAAACTGTTTAATCTTGGCTTATCATTAGATTATATTAGGATAGAAAAGGAATTGGTTCTAATATGCTCAAAATATGAACCAAAGAATCAAAGAAAAGAATGGCTCTAACAAGCTCAAAACCTTAGCCAAAGAAAGGAAAAGATTGGTTTTAACATGCTGAAAACTTGAACCAGATAAAGAAGAAGAAGACAACTTAAAAAAATAAAAATCAGAGTTGAAAGAAAAAAGGAAGGACTCCCATTGTTTCCAGATCTTTAGCCTTCTAGTTTTGTTTTAATTTTCTGCAAATAAGTCTATGTGCAGCTGGTTTCTTTTGCCATGGACACTACAGCAAATCAAACATCTCAATCCTGGTTTGACTGTGTTTTCAATTTCTATTTTAGAATATAGAGGATGAAATCTATCAGACAACTTAATCCTGACAGATAGTAGATTAGGTAGAGAATTTTTGAGTCCAACTGTTTAATCTGGACACATGGAAGTTATAAGGGTAGATTTAGATTAGTTTTCTTGCTTTCAATTATATATATATATATATATATATATATATATATAATGTTGATGTCAAAGGTTTGCAAGTCCAAGTGCACCTGCTGAAGAAAAGATGTTAGGAAAGTAGGTTGTGTAGGTAGAATGTTTGGGGAAAAATCATCTGGTTATGATAAATACTGATCATCTTTTGAAGAAGCATGATAAAAGAAGAAAGAGGATTTCAAAGTGCAGGACAATGATCTACATTCCAGAGATAAAATTTCTGAGGTTCTTGACACCTCCAAGGAGCTGCCATCCCCAAGTGGAGCCACTATTAGCCATCACTAAATTTTGTCACAGCAAATTATGGTTAAATATGTTCTTAAGCCTTAAAGAGATTATTTAAAAAAAAAACTACTCATTCTTGAAACCTTTTGGTGTCTTCTGACTTGGGATTAATCTTCACTGATGTTTCCTTCAAAAGAGCATTCAAAGAAGTCCTGTTGATATCCAAAGAAAAATTGTTATAGAGCCATTTTACATCACTCCATAAATTCATTTTCACCCACTTTTCATCCATGTTTACCTATCCTAATCACGCATTTTTTCCTCCAAAAAGGCCCCTTCCCTTTGCTTTTCCTCATTCTCTTATTAAATTTTTTTTAAAACTATAAAAACCCCTTTTTTATGGTTTAAATTATCCCATTTTACCTATCAGAACACTAAAAAACCCCAAAAAAAAACCCATTTTTGGGCCTATTCTAACCTTTTTCAAACATAAGGCTTTAAGACCCCCTGGCTTAATCCCCCTTTCGTTTCTCCGCCATAGAACCCTGCGCCCGCGACCATGGCACTAGCCCCCATCGCGCATCGCGCATCGGCGTTTCCAATTTCTCTTTCCCCTTAACTTTTTTATGCCTATTGACCGATCTCCTGATGCAATCATAACCGTCGATCAGGTTTGATCTGATGGCCAAGCACTTAACTCTCTGTGCCAATTCCTAACCCCTTCTTTCCTTGGCCCCCGGTCCCTTACTCCTCCATGGGACCATGCCTTGGCACCTGCCCTTAGCCCCCATCGGTATCGACAAATCGCGTTATTTATTCATTTTACTTTCTTTTTCCTCCGCCGATGTTTCGACCGTTGATACGATCTGCACCGTTGATCTACTAAGATCGATGGCTATCGGCACTCCTCTCCTTTATCCAACTCCCGCTTTCCCCATCGCCCTTTTTTTCGTTTTCCCCCCAATCCTATTAAATCCCCACAGGACCTTGTCTTCACGTCCGATCTCACAAACCACCTCCAACATGCATCTTGCATGCAAAGCAGACAATTTTGCAGAGGCCACGCATCAAGAAAAGGACCGTATCGCGTTCAAAATGCCAAAAACCACAAACCACCCAAGTGCTGCTCGAGAACCATTCGCGGTTGCACAAAATCGCCTATCCCATTTCCGTGCCAAATTCAATTTTCTGTGGATTTTTGCGTAGTTTTTCACCATGGAATCCTCTTTTTTTAATATTCCTCCCTCCTCACTACTCCACCACCTCTGCCAGAGCCCTCTGTTGCAATTTAAACCCTAGCCCGTAGGATTTTGTAACATGTTTGTTTATTCTGCAGGTTTTTATGGCGACCATTGATAGACTGGCTTCCTGCAGCAAAGTATTGTTGCAGGACCCTAGGTGATGGTTTTCTAAGGCCCGATTGAATGTAGAAAGGGTCAAAAGGGCCGAATTTCCACGTTTAAATCAGTATATCACGAAAAGTGGTTACACAACAAGGTCCTACGATGCATCACTACCACCTGTACAGCCAATAATAAAGACAAGGATCAGAAGGATAAAGACAAAGGGATTAAGCACAAAGTTGAAGATTAAATGCTTAAAATCACAGTATAAAGACAAAAACACAGTTCAAAGAAAGAAGATGGTCCGAGAAGGTCTAATAAAGCCTTAAAAAACAAAATGAAAGCTAAATGTCAGTGTTTTGAGTGCTAAACAAGGCAGATCAGCAGAATAAGAGTCTCGAATGACACCTACAGTCCTATTTTATCTCAAATGGAATACATATTAAATGCATAGTCAGAGATTTCGGCCAAAGACACCTTAGGAAGAAATTGGCAACCATCCTGCTGACAAACCCTCTGTGAAACTGTCAGAATAGTTATTAAGCAAGCATGGGGCTACAAAACCCAAAAAATGATAGTTTACTTGTCATAGGGGTCAGATAGGGTACTTTAGACCAAGATATCTTCAAAGAACACACTTTGGAGTTATTTGTTCTCGTTGGTTTCGAGGTCATTAAAATCGATAAAGTGGTACGAAGTTGTTCTGTGATTGTTCGCTTAGGAATGAACGTTAAAATACGCTCCCTAAAATCTTGTCTTCATTGGTATTTACTACTACATTCTACATCACTCTTCCTCTTTCACCTATATGTGGAAAATATGATACCGAGTGTTTTCATCGGTAACCCACTTGGTAAAGATGATGGCCGCTACTTGATGAAGTTTTCACACAGTGGAGACTGTGTCTTCGATGAACATTAAATGGTATAAATAAGTGTATACCAATGCTAAAAATGATGGAAAAGAAATATGGGTATGTGCTAGAACATGATGAAAGGAGTATGTCTCAAGGAATACGTGGATTTGTCTAGACAAAGTAGCGTATGCACGCGGGAAATAACGTGCCAAGTCGCGTATGGGCAAAAGCGCTCTAAATATGTAAAACCAGGGGTAACCACCATGGTATTGACCCATTGTATTGAGTAATGATTCGTCTATGTGACCCCGTCCAGGAATACCATCGAAATTAATGTGGTTTTGGCTCATGGTATTGATAAAGGGTAAACCTATATAAGGAGAAGAAATTCATTGTGCAAATGTGTGCAAGAAGTCTGAGCTTGAATGAATACTTCTCTCTGAAGCATATCTGAATGGAAAGGGTTACAGTTGAATGAAAGATCTGAATGTATGCACCAATGAAGAAATGATGAAGAAGAGAATCTAGATCTGGAATGTATTTGTCTCTGCATGGATGTTACTAAAGAGATTAGATACGAGATATGGTGAACATCGCCACAGAGCAAAGGTAAAATACGAGTGATGTCTGTTGCGGTGCAATGACCTAAATGTACGAAACTGTCTGGCCTGATTCGCCACGAAATAAAGACGCGCGTGTTCGCGGGTTTGCTGAAGAGAAAGCGCGTATGGGCAGTAAAATTAGCTCTGTAATATGTACAAAAGTATACGCGGGTTTGTATGGTCGAAGGCGCGTATATACGCAGGATCAGTGAAAGGAAAGCGCGTATGAAGATTAGGGTTTGCTGAAGTATGAAGCATGAAATATGTGATCTGTTCTGCTGTGTTATTGCTATCTGTTGATGATGTATGATTGTGTTTAAATGTATGGAGTGGGTCCAGTGTGAAAATTGATGAAACGTGGTCCATAAAGGTGCCGAGGGTTGTAGCCTTCAGTCAGGGGGTTGTAGCTCCCTTCCAAGTGAGGCTGGTAAACGAGAGCAGGGGGTCGTAGCTCCCTTCCAGGTGAGGCTGGTAAACGAGAGCAGGGGGTCGTAGCTCCCTTCCAGGAGAGGCTGGTAAACGAGTCAGGGGGTTGTAGCTCCCTTCCAGGAGAGGCTGGTAAACGAGCGCAGGTGGGTGCCTGCGTGCTGGTAGGAGGCTGCGCCAGCACATATGTTGTAAGATGTTTTCTCTATAATAAAATATTGAAGGCTGAGCAACGACAGCGGTGGTTTTCTCCCAACTTGGGTTTCCACCTAAAATCCTAGTGTTCATGTGTGTTGCTTATGTGTGATGATTTGTTCTATTCTTACTGCACATGTTTACTGTTTATTGAACATCTAATGAATGAATGATGGAATGATATAAGTGAAGAATTATCTGCATAATAATATCTCTAGAGATACACATGTTTTATTAAGGGTATCCGCGTATATACGCGAATTGGCTTCAGGAAAGTAGCGTATGGGTTTTGAAGTAAGAAAAAGTAAAAAGTTTTGAGTAAGTCCTAAATACTGATTCACCCCCCCCCTCTCAGTATTTTTCCCAACAATGTATTCACAGAAAATTCATTGTAAAGGGTTGGAAAATTGTTAATTGTCTGAACTATTATTAAGAGTTACTGAGTAGTTGTAATATTGTAGGTTGGGAAGAGAAGAATTGGACTGTAAAAGCTATTAGATTTGAAGTATGTAACTAGTTTTTCACATCAATATACAAGCATATTCATTGGATCCTAATCTAAATCATTGGTGATGTTATTCTCACTGTAATTGTTACTTTCCTTATGTTTTCCATTGTGTTCATATTCTTTGATAAATAAAAACAAATATAGAGTAGGATTTACTGCAAAGTACCCTATCTCTCACTGATTAAGCTTTATCTTTATGTTTTCTTCTAAATGTGTATTTGGGAATGATTTCAATAGAGTATAACCAGTCAAAGATGTTGGTGAACCCATGTTTTTGCTGAGTAGAACTTGAGATTTTGTTCTCGAATGTTATTTTCACTGCATACTAAGTAGATTCCTAATCAAGGAAGTTTATGGTTAGCCCTATCCCTTGTTTAGTCTTAAACAACTGTTTTGGAGATTTCCCTTAAGAGTATGCCAAAATCAGGCTAGGTTAAAAGTCCTTACCTAATCTTAGGTGACTTTTTATGTTTATCTTTAATGTTTTTCTTTGAGAGTATGTCAAAAGCAGGATAGGTTAAAAGTCCTTCCCTGATCTTAGTATGCCCTTTGTTTCTTACATGTTTTCTCTTTTCACCACATTTCTTAATGTTTCATTTCACAAACTCAACTTAAAAGATCTTCTAACATAGATGACTTTCCCTTTGAAAACCATTGAATAGTTGTTGTGCAAGTAAAACCTGTTATGACTCCATAGCCCAATGGTTTAGCACTGTTTTTTGACATATCTTCCCATGTTGAAACATCCTTCCACTTATTTCCTCCTTCACTTCACTTCACCTTCTCATTTAATGATTCCCAACCAAAAACAAACAAACCAATCCCTTGTATTTCATAACTAGCCTAATATCATATCACAATCCTTCAATATATATCCTTTGAAAACATATATAGAGAGATCCCTCTTTGAATCCGGGAGGGCTAGATCCTGGGATTCCAAAGTGGTTCTTATGTTTCCTTGTCATTTAGTATGCCAATATGATAAATCACAGGACCCCAACACCCTCGATCGGTTAGTCTCATGTCTTAGAGCAACGATGCACCAATGAAAAACTTCTTTAGCATCCACAAGTCAGTTTTCAGAGGGGTTCATTTGATATCTTCGAAGTGCTCGTTTTATGCATGCCCCTACACCGTCATGTTCTCCTTTTCCATGGTCAGTCTCAAAGAAATTTCAACAATGTTTAATGCAGGTTTTCTTATGAAGACAATAGAACCAAAAGAATGATCGTGAAGATTTGAATTGACCTACACATCCAGATGACCATATTCAATGTTCATTGAATTTTATTCCACGACTTTTTAAGGAGTCATAAATCTTTCCAAATTAGTGTTGTACAAAATATGTATCATGTGTACGATCGTCATTGATATAAAAGTGATATTCTTTAATAACATGTTGATTTTCACTGGTGCTTTCTATATGATAGATGTTTTGTTCAACATGTCTATATAGAATATGGATGAGCATGGAGACTTGGTCAGAATGATAGTATTCACTCTGAATTTCTTTTTGTGGAACAAATGTGTAGATTTCTGCAAAATTAATTATTGAAAAAATGGTCCCTGGTGGAAAAAATTCACGGGATTTTTTTAATTTCAAGTCTTGCCATCGAGCTCTATGGGAATTCTTGGTGTATTTATAAATTTCTGCCTCAAACTTTCTCAAAAAATCTATCTCAAAAATTTCTTCTTCTTGTAATTCAATTATTTTAGCACTATTTGAAACTTGAATCAATGTATGGATATATTCATATCTCTTCCATTTCACTTTCATGTTGTACAATGATTGATCATTTATATCAATACGATATTTGTTTTGAAATTTAGTCAAATTTCTACAATCATCACATTTTTTACCACCAACACATTTCTTTTCGTAAAATATTTCATCGCTTTCTCTTTCACATAGAATTTGAGATATGAAATCACGGAGAGTGGAAGGAGGAGGTGAATGTTTCCAAAATTTTCTACCAAAATTAAGGAATGTGTCATAATATAATTCAAATTCCACATGATAACGACAATAACAAGTTTCGCATACGGTGATAGGTTTTACATACCATGGTTTTTGTGAACAAAAGCACTGATTGAGACATGAATTTCATGATTCTCTTCTTTGAACTTGTTGAACAACTCTATTTGATTGGTTTCCAAGAAATGTTTTTCATGCTGTTCGTACTGATTTCATGTTATTTTTCTTCGCATCACATCCCTTGCATTTGGCGAAACACGTGAATTTTTCTTCCAATATTCATATATTGTTTTTTAACATTTTCTCCAAGTCTATCTTTGTATGTTTGCCTACAAATAGCTCTCCAACAAGTGATTTCATCATTTACATCTATTTGCAACCGAAATTTCTGATGTTTGTGAAAAGTTTTTCGTGAGGTTCCTAATGCTCGTGCCATAGATTTTACCAAGCGATTCTCTTTAGTACTTGATGAAACCACTGCCATATGTATTGCTCTACGTACAATTGAAACATTTTTCTGTCTAGATCTTCTAATTGAATTTATAGCACTATTTATATTTTGTATCACATTTTCCTTCATTTTTAAATCTTTTGTTGATTTTCGAATACCCAATAAAGTCGTAGCTTCTTTTAATTTCCTTAATGAAAGGTGACCTTTCAACATTTGGGCTTGAACTGCCACATTTTTATTTATGAAGTACGTATCAAAAATGCGAATAACACGATATATTATAACATGGTCAGCTCTTTTATCTCCATATGTGTGAGTGTCAACATTTTCTAACATATCATCATCGACATTGATTTCATCTGTACATATTCGAATGAATAGTACAAAATAAGTTTGCATATTCAATAAATAATTAAATTAATAAATATGTATAATTTCAATAATATGTGCATATGTTCAACACAAACATATATATATATATATATATATATATATATATATATATATATATATATATATATATATATATATATATATATATATATATATATATATATATATATATATATACTTTGTGATTCAATTTCTTCACTTGAATTTCTTTCATCATTTTCACCATCTTCAATCATTGGTTCAATATCTCTTTCATTTTCTCTTTCAAAATTTTGTATCTCATCATCAATGTTTTGAGGAATATCTCTCTCTGTTTACATTGCAAAATATTTTTCAAATTAGTTCATCAAATAAAAATTAAGCTTCACATTTTACACTAGGAAAATTTTAAATATCAAATTCATACTATTTATATTTACATACCTACCTCAACTTCTAGTTGAGATTGATTTTATCTTTCAATATTTGAGAGTTATTCTCTCTTTCTTTTGCAAGATTCTCTCATCTCTTCTCTACGTTCCTCAGGGTCTCTTTTTCGATCATATTTTCTCGCGCAATTCCTTCGATTTCCCATGATAATAGAGTATGAAGTTCAAAAAATTCCTTCAAAAATTTAGACAAAAACTCAATTAAAAAAAACATCACAAAAGATTTAGTTTAAAAAAAACTCATTTTAAAATTTTTGCAAAAAATACATACTTCAATCCAAAACACTTACTTTAAAAAATCTGAGAAAAACATATCTTATAAAAATGAAACGAAGCTCAAAATATTTCCTTCCAACTCCTGCAAAAAAATTTCATTTAAAAAGTTAGACAAAAACTCATTTTAAAAAATCATTATAAAAGATTTACTTCAACCCAAAACACGTACTCTAAAAAAATGTCACTTCAAAAAATACCTCCAAAAAATGTCCATTGAAAATTTACTCCAACTTCTTAAAAAATGCCACTTTAAAAAATACTTTAAAAAAGCCTCTAAAAAAAATATCACTTTAAAAAATACCTCCAAAAAATGTATTTTGAATACTAAGCCTAAAAAGAGTCATTTCGAAATTAAGCCTAAAAATATTCCTTTGAAAATTAAGCCCAAAACCTCTAAAAACAATGAAAATCAAGCCCAAATCCATACCTTAAAAAAAAATGAAGCCCAAAAAACATCCAAAAAATGTATCACATACCTCCAATAAATGTCCTTTGAATGTACCTCCAAGAAAAGTTCTTAAACCCAAAACAATCCTTTGCAAAAATGTCCTTTGAAAGTACCTCCAAGAAAATTCCTTAAACCCAAAATAATCCTTTGCAAAAATGTCCTTTGAATGTACCTCCAAGAAAAGTCCTTAAACCCAAAACAATTCTTTGCAAAATCAGACTAGGAACTTTGCAAAATCAGACCAATTGTGTGAAAATATACGAAAATAATGAATGCTTTCACGACAATTTATATTGCCACGAAATGTTTTTTTGGAGGGGCTTCATGGTATTTTCCAGCCGATGGAAATTCAGGTAAAATTTCAGCCGAACTTTTATGTCGTTAGACTTGACGGGCCGTCGGCGCAAAAAACAATTCGGCTAAACTTTTTTTAAGAGTTCGGCTGAACTAACACGTCTACAATTACGCAGAGCCAAGCTCTGAATACATATCTTCAATTTGGACTGATTAAACTCCATGAAACATTCAGAATTAACTATCGGAACCAAGATAAGCATTTTCAGAATTCAATCTACTTTCAGGAAATATAACTTCTATGGAATTTCATAAATATTTACTAATTTTAATTAATTTTGTAATAAAATGGGCGCAAAAAATTTCTGAAGGTCATTATGATTAAGTGAAATCATAATTCTGTATCTTCCAAAATATACTGTAAAAAAATTGAAAAAATTATGGTGCATTACATTGTTCCCTCATCTGTAATGGGTAGTTTTTAGATTTTTAGTTTATAACTTATATGTTAAGAAATTTTGTGTGTCGCGAAACATATTCAAGATATGCATTTTTTTCATATTGGACCAGTTCAAAAAATTCTAGTAATTATGATATGCATCAGTTGGCTTTGTAAATATAATGAAACCGAAGTAGAATCTGTCTAGATTGTTTTAACACATTTTGTTTCTCAAAAACACAAAGTTTCAAAGAATACAACAATGCGTATTAACATGAATTTTTATGAATCCTTTGATTGTTAAAAAACACACACTCAAAGAAACGCTAAGTTGAAATATCAAATTTGTATAAAAAAATTCCAAAAAATAAGTAATAGAAAGCTAATAAAATATCTGACAACGTTTATTTTTATCGCAAAATCAAATTCTAAACAGAAAAATTGTTTTGGCTTGCAGAAAGTTGAAGGACAGAAAAAAAATGAATTTTTTTTCTCAAAAAAGGGCAAAAAGTGTAACCCAACTTCACATTTTAACCTAAGCATAATTTTATGCTTAATTTTCAATTGGTGGCCTTCAAGCTCCAATCAAGGCACTTCACCTATCTTCTTCGTGAAGACCTACTGTCTTGTTAAGAATTGAGGCAACATTCTTATTGCTAATGTAGGAATAAAACAATGATGAGTGGAATCTAAACATTCTCTTTAATCTCATCTTTGCACGGCTCAAAAGCAAGTTCATCTTGAAGTTAAACTGTTGAAGACAAACTTGAATCCATCTTGAAAATCAAAAGTAACATAAACTTGCTTTATCGTCCTCAAGCCTAGCTTGTACATAAAAAGTACACTGCTATGAAATTTCAATGATATAATTGGCCTTGCCTACAAAACATAGTTGTCTTGTACAATCTTAAAAACAAAGATTCTATTCCCACAAGTTTCATCTCAAATACTTGCATCGGTGAGTATATGACAAACTTGTAGACAAACTTGGACGATAGTATTGTACATTCACAAAATTCCTTGAACATGTGGACTTATAAACAAGCCAATACATACATCAATGAAAAACACATGTTGTACATAGTGACAATTATTTTTCACTTTAAAAATGGACCTAAACATATAAACAAAAACAAGTAATTACAAGTTTACAAAGAAACTTTACAAACAAGTCCACCCAAAATTTTGCTCTCCTAGGCTTATGGGTTCTCTTTTTGCATCATCTTTGCCTTGAAGGTTTCTTAGGATTTCCGCGAGTCCTCTTTTCCACCTCTTTATTCCCTTGCATTATGTTTCACAATCTCCTTTCCTTTCTTTGGATGAAGCTCTGGATGTAATTTCCAACATCTTTGAGTGCCATTCCCATAGATATTGTAATGGGTACAAAGGAAATTTCTCTTGCTTGTCGAGAAAAAAGTCCTCTCATGCAAAGAAGAATCATTATGCCTAATGCCTAGAATCTTATCCATTATTTTAACCATTACCATGAGTTTCACACATATAGGCACAAAATGGTCAAATGCATCACAAAAAGTACGAGGGTACTTATTCCACAAGTAGTCAAAATTAACATGCATTGGAAAACACCCATGATAATTATACCCATCTCTAGGGCTGCGGCTTTGACGGAGTGGAGTGAAAAAATGAGATACATGGTCCCTTAAAGCACTCATATAGATCGGGATACAAATGAACATTTTCACAAGTTGGTGGTGAAATTTCATCTTCAGATGGTTTATGTGCCTCAAATATTTTAGAGTATTCTCCAAACTCCTTTTGACCATATCCCAATCCTTGATACTGTGGTCTCTCCTCAACCATGATTGGATTGGTGATCCCTTGGCCATTTATGCCAAGGCCTCCTCCTTTATAACCCATCTTGGAAAGCAACTTCATACCAATTCCCTTGGTATGTTTCTCAAATGCTACAAAATAGATGTTATGATAATAAACAAAAGGAATTGTACTTGAAATGCTTATTACCTCCTTAAACTTGCCATTCATCTTTTCAACTTCTGAAAATGATGATGATGGCCAAGTTGTAGATGAATCTAGCCACCCACTATTACCAACTGGAATCTGGTGTGAATCTTGGAGATGCTTGGAAAATTCACATGCATCATCTTCCTCATATGGTTCATAACCATTGTTTGAACCATGGACACATGTTGGTTTATTTTTGTAGGTGTCTTTTGCTATCACGGGAGTGGAGCTTTCAACAAATTTTTCCTCAAGCACTTCCTGCAATAGAAGGTGCATGCGCCTCTTCTCCTCTTCAACCATCTCTAGCATTCTTCTCAACTCATGTTCTCCATGCGAAGAGCCAAATTCTGCTCCTCTAGCTCTTGGAGACCCTTTTTTCCCATTCTTGCAACTTGGTCAGATTTAAATCTGGTACCACCTAATCCAAAAATGGAGGAGGTGCTCTCTTTCCTATTCCCCAGAATCAAATAAAATAACAAGGACCGTTTCGATGCTTTGCAAGGTAAAATGGGTCTTGAAACAAAACACATTTTTCCATTGTCTCTTCAAGTCATGAGTTAGTATTCACATGTAAACTTAACTTAAGAAACATAAAACCACATAACTTATACATGCATCATGAAGATCATAAAAACAAAATTGGTGACAAAGTTCACCCTTCGTGGGCTACATATCCGGGCCTGCTAACATAGCTATACCGCTCCATATATTCAGTATAAAAAGGAGTACATATTTTTTTTTGATGAAAACATGTGGCTATTAACCCTACAAGGTAATTTTATCCTGTAAAAAACTCTCACATAAAGCAACAACACAAGGAATCTCCTACAAAGATCCTATACTCCAATTGAAAAGAGTTTACATGAGCATATGAGAACTTCAATTCCACATTGAAGAGCATAAAAAGAACTTCCCTCAACATGAAATAATGAGAAAAGTAAACCTGAGCTTAACCCTGCAAGTAACAGTTGTTGTAGTATACTTCTGAAGGTGAGAAAACCCCTACAAGGCCTTCTTCATGCTCAAACACCTTCCAGAACTGCTTCAAAATCCTGACTGATCCATACACCCTTGGTCTTCAACCTACAAAAATACTCCTTATATGTGCTCAAATAAGAAATTAGAGGTCACCATTGGATCTATAACATCCAAAAACCCCTAAGTGGACTCTTCTTGAGCTCCATTTTTTCAAAAAATAAAAAATATATGGTTCTCCAAGCTCCTCCATGAGTTTTACTGTTAATTGTCCTACAAATCGAACCAACAATCTAACTGTCCTACAAATCCACCATGTTTATCACTAACAAAGTGACATTTTTTCCCTCCGCTGGTGCATTTTGTTAGATGATCAAGTTGTCTAATGACCCCTTATGGCGGAAAAATAGGGCCACATGGGGCCATGCGCCCAGGGGTTGGGGCTAACCGTCCGCCCCCGTCGGCATAGCCCTAAAAACTTTAGGCATGATTATATGGGGTGCCACGGTTCCAAGGGTCGAGCTAACCACCCTCCCTTCTTGCCAGGCCCCTTAAATGCTAGCGTTGGGTCATGTGCATGGTCCATAGAACCTAGGGTTGGCCCACTCTCCATAATGCCTCCGCACTAGCGCCAAGCCACGGTCCGATGTTGGTGAAGTGACCAAGGGAGGGGCTATGACCTAGCCCTCCCTCCTATCAGCACTCTTAAAATACACATTTAGTCATATGTTTGGAGCCATGAACTTGGGCCGAGGCTAAGTCCCGATCCTTCAGCTCCTCCGCCTGCGATTCAGTGGGTGCATGGTGACCGAGGGCCAGGGGATTAGCCCCAAACCCTTCCTCCAAAAGGCACCAATATAAAACTTATATATAAGTTCTTAGACATAATTTGTTGCCAAAATTCTTAGAGGTTGTGCAATACTTAGATAGGTAGGTTGATTAATGGGGCAGGAGTTCAATTTTCAATTCCAGGTTGGTAGAAAAGTTGAGTTGCCTGGGGTTGTGATTCCAATAGTTAGAGGGAGAAATAAAAACTCATATTTTCACTAAGAATATTTATGGTTGGATGCAGAGGGTTTTGCAATAGTAGAACCAATGTCGGGTGGAAGAGAAAATCACACACAAAAGAGGGAAAATTTATCTCAGGGAACTTCGAGTCTCAAAAGTTCAATTTTTCAAGGCATATTGGTAGTAGCAACTAGCATATATGTGCATTCCAGAAGGGAGTGTGAGTAGCGGAGCAACAACCAAGTAGAGGGAAAGAGGGAGTTCTCGACTTGATCAGAGATGGCCACAACAAGGCTTAGAGATCAAGATAGGTTGGATGGAGCTTCCAACTATGTCATCTGGAAGGCTAGGATATAACTTCTTCTAGATGAATATGGCCTGAATGCCTACATAGATAATGTGGCAAAAATTCCCTAGGATGTCGATTAGCAGAAAGAATATAGGAAGGGGATGACGAGGGTGAAGCGGTTGATCTTGGATGGAGTCCGAGATCATAAAGTCTCACATGTGGCAGACAAGGGTACAGCCAAAGAGTTGTGGGATGCTCTCTCTAGCTATATCAAGGTAAATCTGAGAAGCAGAAGATGTTTCTAGAAGAAAATATGAGATGAATAAGGATGAAAAAGGGAAAAGGCATAGATCCCTTCTTCAGCTGAATTCAGGAGGCCTAAGATCATATTGTAGTTGTTTGGGAAACACCTCAACCATCAAAGCTAGTGGGATTGGCACTAAACATGGTCTCAGCGGATTAGCAAGTATTTTTCCAAATTATACTGGGAAGAGACACTTTTTTAATATGGGACAGGATGTGGGTTGATTTGCATCAAGAGGAGTTGAGGTGAGCTCTGCTAAAGATCTCCATCATTGGAAATAGTAGCAACAGATCAAAGAGTGTGAAGGAGGAGAATGTGGCCATAGCATCCAAGGGTCCCATTCATGGGCATGGGGAGCAGAGAAAGAAGAATAAGGACCTGTCAAAGGTCAAGTGCTTCAAATGTGGTGAGCTCAGTCACTAAAGCATGCAACGTCCTCTCAGGAATAAGGATAAGTAGGAGAAGAAGGAACACCAAGCAACGTCAGCTAAGATCAACAAGTTGTCCTCCAGGTTGGAGGAAGACTTCACGATGTTGGAATACGTACCTCTAGGAGTGAGGTGGGGTGACTTGGAGTCGTAGCCCCAGAGAGCTATGAATTTGATCAGGGTCCACTGAGGAGTCCACCTCATGGATCATTACCTGGCTATGGGGGTCCACAATATTTAGTAGCAGGATGGATTAGTGTTAGAAGATGTAGTCATGTTCCAGAGTGACAATTACTAACTAGTTGCAGTCATATGCTGGAGAGCGCAGTGCAGAGTTGGAAATAGTATAGAGTGGAACAATGCAGAGTCAACAATAATGCAGATTATCCAGAGATAATGCAGAGGCTAGCAGCAGTCAGAGACTCGGGAGAAAAATGCATCATACTAAACATAGTTGATTTAGTATTTCAGATGCTTCTTAGTTGCAGTTGTTGCGGTTGCAACAACAAAAAATGAGAGGGATTTGTAGTGCAGATGCATGGTTGCAGAAATATGGCAGTATCAATAGTAGCATAAATGCAACATCAGAGTTGTGTAGAGGTTGGTGGGCAGTTGTGGCTAGAAATCAGTAGCGTAATAGAGGGATGATACAAATATAGAGTGTTGTGGTAGGGCGTGCAACACTAGAACACAATCCTTGCTAAAAGGGAGAGTTATTTTTTGTAGCAAAGAATGTGTTCGTGGAGAGGCTAGAATACATGAGATCTCCATAACCCATAAATTTTTTATGGAAATTCCACGTAGAGATGACTTAATTAGATTATTAACTTATTTTTTAATGTTTGCTAAGTCTAAACTTAGGAAAACTGGTTAATTAATGAGAATTAATTAATTCAAGGTGAGAATTCTCTACACACTCATATAGATCAACTCTGATATGATCCTAGCCACTGCTAGAGTTTTAATATTGGCTGTTGGTGCTCCAATAGAGGATTATAAGAAGAAGTCAATGGGTGGATGGAGAACACACTTCAACAGTTTGATCTCCTTGGAAGATCAATTTCCAGAGAACAACAGTAGTTGTTAGAGAGCCAATGATCAAAGTAGAGTGAGTGAGGGACAAAGAAAATGATCCAAAGGAATTTTTCCAGATTCGTAGAGGCAACATCAAGGTGCTGAGTTATTCCTTGTGATGCAACGTAGAGGACTGTGTAGTTTCTTCGAAGAGAAATTCGATTTGGCTGGAGGAAAAATCGATTTAGCTTCCAGAGCCCGGGAAATTATTACAAAATGCTGAAGAATCAATTTCCTCAGAAGAGATAGGCATAAAGACTTAATTAAAGGCAATTCCAGGCTTAGACGTCCAAGGGTATGAGCAAGAATTGCACATAAGAGGAGGCATAGTGTACAAGAGGACTAGTTTTTTGAAGGAAAGTTGTGTTAGGGTTTCTTGTGGAGGAAGTAAAATTCCCTTAGGTAATATTGGCTAAATTTTCTTGCTGTTTGGATTTCCATTTGGGAATCCATATATTGTACTCACATTTCATTGCTTCTTAATAATATAAAACCCTCAACTGTTGCACCAGTTATCCCAAGTTGGGTTTTCCCGGGGACATTTTTCCAAAAATAACTGTGTTAATTATTTCGTGTGTGTGCTAGTATTTTCTCAGTTTCCAGTGCTATTATTTCCGCAGTTTTATTTGTGAAGGTTGCAGTGTGATTTATTCAACATTTGTCGTAGCAAATAAAATTTTAAATTAATTAACAATTATAATAAGTAATTCTAGTTTCTGCAATAGGATTTCAGTTTTGAAATTTTCATGAAAATAATCAGTAGTATCCAACCTGTGCCTTTGGGGTGAAGGCTCAACACTTGCAGGAGAAAGCTTGCGAATCCTCTTATATCGACGAACCATCCTATTAACCACTTTTAAAAAATTAAAATCCAAAAATACCATATACCCTAAGGAAATATAGGAGCATGAGCACTCAACTAAAGAAGTATTAAATATAACAATCAAGAAAAAATAATTCAAGTTTTTATGCTCTAGGTGATTAGGTTTAGACACCAAAATACATGAAATTATATAAGGGACCTTTTAAAGGCAAGCTTGGGATGATAAGGGCCAAATTACTATCAGTGATGGTAACATAAATAGTTACATTGACCTCATGAAAATAACCTTAACTGATGCAAGCACCCTTTCTTCACGGGGAAACCTCCAAGAGAACTACAAAAATTATACAACATATGCCTCTAGTACTGTAGGTATTCCCCCTTGCAGTCACCTAGGTAGTCCCTAGGATAGGAAAGTAAGCTTTCAATTTGTAATTGAAAGCCGAATAGGACAATTATGGGTAAGTGTTTGGACAAGTAGGAGAGGGGGTATCTCTCTTTCGTTATCCTCACACGACCTAACGCTTAATTTATGCATTAGAGGAGCTTCTCCAATAACCTATAAAATACTAGACTTCACCACTCACTAATAAAATTCTAAGTTTTAGTTTGAGTGGCCTTGGATATTTTACTCTCCACACCTATTCCAAGGACCTAAAAGTCCTAGACTAGTTGTTGTGCTAGAAAAAAAAATTCTAGTTGATTTGATTAGGAATTCATTTTACTTGGTTTTCATTATGTTAGGGTTATGGAAGTGTAATTGGTGATATTTTAACCCGATCCAAAGGAAATCAAACAAGAAAAGATAACTCAATGAAATGCAGGTATCTGTCTTTGATGAAAAATCTTGATTTAGATGAGGGTTCTACGAATTATAATGCAATATTTTTCTATTTTCCGTTTAAATGAAAAATAAACTTTTTTTCACAAATTTTAAAGGCCGACAAAATTACTAACTGATTCACACTATGCAATATGCAAACTTTCTTAATGAAACTAATAATAAACTAGGATGCTAAGAATGCACTCATAAACTTTAATGTAATAAAAACAAGAACAAACATCGAACAACGAACACATGTAAAAGTCACAAGTGCAACAAAGAAATTGTGAAGTACTAAAAAGAACACACAAATATAGAAATACACTATCAGTGCCTTATGGCAGTAAGAAATCTAAATCATTTTTTTGTTTTAATTTTAAAGCAAAAAGCAAGGAATTAAGAACAAAACGAAAAGGAATACCAAAACAAACTCGTTTTCTTTTTCGATAAGTGAAGTAAACATTTAACAAAACAAAACAAATACAAACCTAAAGCCTTGCAAATAGGCACACAAGAAGTAAAAATGACAAAAAAAAAACCAAATACCAACAAGTAATCAACAATAAAAGGCTACAAACAAAGCCTATAACAATAAAAAACTTGAAATAAAGGTCAAAGGAAGCAATAAAAACCAAAAACACTTGCATTCCTAAAAGGTCTAAGTTGATACCAAAGTACCCTACATCAATGAAGACAAAATATAAAAAACCATTCCCTTCAATTCCAAAGATCTCATAACCAAACAAATAAGAGGAATGATACACATATTTACTAGACTACCTAGAAACATGAGATGGAATTTGTAGAAATTATATAACTTATGTGTTATATGTCCAAGATTCTCTTGATCTCACACTATTTTAACTTCATGCAAAATACAGATCTATTCCACCATTGATCATTTACGGAAATTAAATCAAGATTGCAATGCACACATAAAAATTCACACATATGAACACAATTATTTAACGGGAAAGCCTGAAGCTGAAAACCCCAACTATATGTATATAATATAAGTCATAGAGATCATGTAAAAATCCTCATACAAAGCTGATCATATCAAGCTCTCAGTATAATACAATCGCTACACACTAATCAGGCCCGATCTTGCAAATCCATGCACCGATATTTTCCACCTGCTAGCCTGCCTCTACTGCACAATCCCTGCTAAAGAATGGCTCTGAATGAAATTGAATTCACCAAGCTTGCACTGCGCAATCCTCATTGGCATCTCCACTGATTGTTGGATGCAATCAATGCATCACTATAGTCACAACTGATAGTCTATCTTGCCCTTTCACCTATCTCTCCACTGGTCTCCACTGAAAATGTCATGCACTGTAGTTAACTGATGTATTCTTCAATTGATTAATGAGTTATTATTTAGTTAATTAATTGAATAATTAATTCACACCACTCTCACTAGTGTATCAATTAGTTAGACTAGATACAACTAGCTCAACTGAGTCTAACTGAGTTAAAATAAATACAACTCCACCATCTACTTCTATAACTCCACCAAACTCTGTCACATGAGTTCTAACTGAAGTCTCCATGCATTAGCTCCAGTAAACCCTCAGGAATAGCGACTCCTTCGCCGCCATCGTGCTAATCCGTGCACTTAACTCAAGTGTAAGTGCTCCAAAGAGACTAAGTTGTTAAGATAATGTTTATAGTCCAAATATTATTAAGAGCTAATAATATTCGACATATCTATTTTTAGACTGGCAATATAAAAATAGATTCCACCCAATATGTCTAAAAATAGAAGTCCATCTATTTTTCCAACTTGACCAACCATCCACAAATAACATCCCACAACTCATAGAATATGATCGACATGTATAAAAATAGACTTTGCGCCAAAAATAACCTGCGAGCCCACTTAGTGAAGGCCACTCTTTTCACTAAGCTCACCATCTTGTTGAATCTCAACACTCCCTCTCAACAAGATAGGGATTATCTTCCACCCCGATCTTGTATCTATGGTATTCGAATTTTCTCCTGGTGAGCGCCTTCATCATAATATCTGCATCCTGATCCTCCGTGGGAATGTAAGAAAGCAACATGATCTTTCACTACACATAATCTCTGATATGATGATACCGGATGTCAATATGTTTAGATCTATCATGAAATACTGGATTAACAGAGAGTTTAATGCAACTCTGATTATCACAATATATCACAGTAGGATATAAGTGAGAACCAAACAAACCAACCAGGATCTTCCTCATCCATATAGCCTCGCATGCAGCCAAACTTGCTACCATGTACTCGGCCTCCGCTGAATTGAGTGCCACGGATCTTTTTTTCTTGCTGTACCAAGAAACTGCTGTAGATCCGATACTGAAAATCCCTCTAGATGTGCTCTTTCTATCCGTTGGGCTTCTTTCCCAATCTGCATCCGTGAAGCCATGCAGCTTCAACTCATCTGATTGTCTGTACCACAATCCATATCCAGATGTGCCCCTAAGATACCTCAGGACATGCTTGCCTTCCTTCCAAAAGAGCTTGGTAGGCTTAACCATAGCTTGTGAAAGCTGGTTCACAGCATAGCATATGTTCGGTCGTGTATTGACCAAATACATGAGCGAACCAACCAACTGTCGATAAATAGTGGCATCCATTACCTCTACTGATGTAGCATCCTCTTTCCTCCAACCACCAGGAAGAGGAGTTTCAATAGGCTTGCAACCTTGCATGTGAAACTTCTCCAGTATCTCTCGGGCATACTTGCCTTGAGACACAAACAGTCCACCCTTCTGCTGCCAAATTTCCAATCCCAGGAAATAATGAAGGAGGCCCAAGTCCTTCATCTCAAACTCCTTTGCAAGATCCGCCTTGCATGAGTGTATCAACAGTTCATCACCTGTTAGTATTAAATCATCTACATAAAGCACAATGATCAAAAGCTTACCCTCCACCACAATCTGGTATAGGTTCGGATCCACCTCACTCTTGGCGAAACCAAGTCCGATGAAATAACTATCTATCCATGTGTACCAAGCATGAGGTGCTTGTTTTAGCCCATACAATGCTCTTTTGAGTCTGCACACATGTGACTTGCTGCTAAAGATTTTGAATCCTTCAGGCTGTTTAATATATACCTCCTCCTCAATGACTCCGTTGAGGAATGCAATCTTCACATCCATCTGATGAATGTGCCAACCCATCTGCGCTGAGAGAGAAAGGATGGTCCGTATGGAAGAATACCTTGCGACATGTGCAAAGGTTTCTTCATAGTCGATCCCCTCAATTTGTGAGAAGCCCCGGGCAAAAAATATTGCCTTATACTTCTCGACGCTCCCGTCAGAAGCTTGCTTCATTTTGTAGATCCATATCGAACCTACCACTAATTTCCCTTCCGGCCTTGGGACAATCTCCCATGCACTTTTTCTGACAATCAAATCATACTCTTCCACCATGGCATCTACCCATGCGGGATCCTCCACAACTTCCTCGAAAGAGGATGCTCCATCACGATACACTTGCTCATCAGAGCCATGTATCTACTAAATTGGTCAGGTGACTGTCTCTGTCTGCGCTGTGATGTAGGTGCTCCTACATTTTGTGCTGCATCAAGATTCAGTCACTCAGCTTCTGTAGTGCGCTTCCACCCTCTAATGTTTGGTGCTGCATGAGTGGTTTCTTCCACTCCATGAACCTCTTCTTGTGGCTGATCCACATCCTGAGGCTCATCTTTAGGAACAAGTAGCTCCTCATCTGCATGCAAGTGTAGATCCCTCTCAAGCAACAACTTCATGGCTTTCTCCTCATGAAATTTGATATCCCGTCGCACGATGGTCATCCGACTATATGGAAAATACACAAGATAATTGTGGGGAGTTTCTGTGTACCCCACAAATATCCCAACCTCTGCGGTCGACTCCATCTTCTTCCTGGCATCCTTCGTCACACGAATGTAAATAGGTGAGCCAAAAATATTCAAATGAGAAATATCAGGCTTCTTACCATAAAATGCCTCTTCGGGTGTACTCATGCCAAGTACTTTATGAGGACAACGGTTTTTCACATAAACCACAATGTTGCATGCTTTAGCCCACAAGTGTATGGGAAGGCCCTGATCATGCAACATCGCCCGTGCAACACCCATGATCATTCTTTTCTTTCTCTTCGCGACCCCATTCTGCTGTGGGTTATGAGGCGCTATGAGTTCTCTTTGAATTCCTTCTTTGCTGCGGAAGTCTTTGAATTCACCGGAGATGTATTCACCACCATTATCGCTCCTTAGAGCTTTTACCTGCTTCCGCAACTCTTTCTCAATTAGCACCTTGAACTCACAGAACTTTGAGTATGTCTCGCTCTTCTTCTGCATGAAGAAGATCCAACACTTACGAGAAAATTTATCAAAAAATATCACATAACACCTATGCTTTACTGTTGAAGAAACCGAGAAAAGTCCACACACGTCTGTGTGAATTCTCTCAAGGATCATCGTGGCGCGACTATCCTTCTCATGAAAAGTGGTCTTCACAAATTTTCCCAAAGTACATCCCTTGCACTGATCTGACTGCGCAAGTGTACCCTTGGGAAGCCCGGTAGAAATCTGTTGCAAAATTTTCAAAGCACCATGGTGAAGATGGACCAATCTCCTGTGCCACAATTTGCCCTCATCTCGGCTCACCACTCCTTCTGCTTTGCCTGCCATTGCTACGCAGCCGTCTACCTCCAATTGATAAAGATTCTTAACTTGAATCCATATCCTCCTGGTTTGACCAGTTGTTTTACTGCACAGGAAGGCTTTTCCCTCGCTAAAAACAACATCGTAACCCTTGTCTTCCAACATCGCCACAGAGATCAGATTCTTCTTCAATCTTGGAAAATGCATGAGATCCTTCAAGATGAAAGGTTTTCTAGACTCCCTCTCAAAGGAAATGGTCCTGATACCAGTCGCACTGTATCTACCATCATCGCCCATCTCGATGTGCACTCCAAGATCCTTTTCATCCAGATCACTAAACAAATATTTATCTCCGGTCATATGGAAAGACGCAACACTATCAAGAAACCACACCAATCCCATAAAAATTGAAACCAAGCATGCGATCAGAGAAAAATCCAGCTCAAAATACAAGGCTAAGGCCTCTCCAGCTGCAGATCCAGCAGCCTGCTTATTCTTCTTCTTCTGTGGACAATTAGTGGCATAATGTCCATGCTGGTGACAGTGAAAGCACTTCACCTTGGACAAGTCCTGCTTCTTGACTTTCGCACCAGATTGAGAAGGATTTTTCTTCCCCTTCCCTTTCCTTGCTTTGGCAGCCAAAGCGCAATTTTCTTCATCTCCATTCTTCGATGAAGATCCATCCCTGGTACCCCGCCTTATCTCCTCTTGCACAAGATCCGACCAAAGTCGCTCCCATCCTGGCAGTTTCTCCCATCCATTAACAGAGTCCTCGTAGCTCTGCCAACTCTTCGGAAGCCCAAGGAGAGCCAAGCTCACCAAGTCTTCTTCATCAACAGTAACCCCCACACTTCCCAGCTCATCCTTGCAGTGGACAAACTTTGTGAGGTATTTTGGTATACTGTCGCCTTTCTCCATTTTTATTTTTCTGAGTTTGTCTTTAAGCGCCAACTTCCTCTGGTCACTTCTGCTTTGGAAAAAATCTGTCAAAGACTTCCACATTAATAATGGAGTGGCTTTCCCATGAAGGCTAGACACAATGTGTTCCTTCACACCTTCCAACAAAATCCTTCAACACTTTGCTACCTTCTTTTGCCATGCGTCAAGTGCAGCTGCATTGCTAGAAGCCAGCTTAGGAACATCGCTATCGATGAACTCCTTCAGCCCATTATCATCCAAAATTGCCTCCATCTTGTCCTTCCATCCAATATAATTCAAGCTGCCATCAAGGGCATACTCCAATCGCAATCCGTTGAAAAAAATTTCAATGAATGCTCAACTTTGACACCAAGAAATCACTGCAGCAAATTCGAATTCCACCAGCACAAAACTCAACCGCTTCAATAATTGCAATCTTCTATGATCAATAATACTCTGATACCATGTAGAAATTATATAACTTATGTGTTATATGTCTAATATTCTCCTGATCTCACACTATTTTAACTTCATGCAAAATACAGAATCTATTCCACCATTGATCATTTACGGAAATTAAATCAAGATTGTAATGCACACATGAAACAATAAAAATTCACACATATGAACACAATTTTTTAATGGGAAACCCTGAAGCTGAAAAACCCAAATATCTGTATATAATATATGTCATATAGATCATGTAACAATCCTCATACAAAGCTGATCATATCAAGCTCTCAGTACAATACAATCGCTACACACTAATCAAGCCCGATCTTGCAAATCCATGCACCGATCTTTTCCACTTGCTAGCCTGCCTCTACTGTGTAATCCCTGCTAAATAATGGCTCTGAATGAACTCGAATTCACCAAGCTTGCACTGCGAAATCCTCATTGTCATCTCCACTGAGTGTTGGATGCAATCAATGCATCACTATCGTCACAACTGATAGTCTATCTTGCCCTTTCACCTATCTCTCCACTGGTCTCCACTGAAACTGTCATGCACTGTAGTTAACTGATGTATTCTTCAATTTATTAATGAGTTATTATTTAGTTAATTAATTGACTAATTAATTCACACCACTCTCACTAGTGTATCAATCAGTTAGACTAGATACAACTAGCTCAACTGAGTCTAACTGAGTTAAACTAAATACAACTCCACCAACTACTTCTATAACTCCACCAAACTCTGTCACATGAGTTCTAATTGAAGTCTCCATGCATTAGCTCCAGTAAACCCTCAGGAATAGCGTAATTCCTTCTGTCAGCTGTTGTGCCACATCTGTGCACTTAACTGAAGTGTTCCAAGAGAATAAGATAATGTTTAGAGTCCAAATATTATTAAGAGCTAATAATATTCGACATATCTATTTTTAGACTGGCAATCTAAAAATAGATTCCGCCCAGTATGTCTAAAAATAGAAGTCCATCTATTTTTTCCGAATTGACCAACCATCCACAAATAGAATCCTGCAACTCATAGAACATGATCCATATGTCTAAAAATAGACATAGTCTAAAAATAGACTTTGTGCCAAAAATAGCCTGCGGGCCCACTTAGTGAAGGCCACTCTTTTCACTAAGCTCATCATCTTGTTGAATCTCAATAGAATTTTCTTTGCCAAGGACCCACACATATACACAATTTTCATGTGGGAAACTCATGTATGAAATTTGAAAGTCTTGTTTAAGTAAAAGTCAGGTCTAAATATGTATAAAGGTATGTTGCCTTCACTAACAAGTCCATCTAAATATAAGTGAGGAAAAATAGGCTATAACACTGGTGTAAGCTCAATTTCTATCCCCATTGTGATCCTACAGAGTCCTTTGCTACATAGCAACATTAAAATCTTAGGATTCTAATGAAAATAGTCAAAGGGAGTGACAATTACTCATATCTAGTGCATTCTCTTTATGGGTTGTTGTAACTTGTTAAATTTGTAATAAAATATCAATATTCTTCACAAACGCAATTAAGCTATGATAAAATGTAGTATTTTGAACACAAGCTCAAGATCTATTTGTGAAAGACTATTAGATTAGCTACTACAAAACAAAAGAGAAGAGAGAATATTTGCTTAGAAAATGAACTAAATGACCAAAGAAATAACTTAAATTACACAAAACAAATGATATGAGAATAGGATGTATTATTATTTCTGAACATAAAAACAATATATAGAATCTCGAGGAGGAAGAAATAATTTGGATTAGGTTGGGATTCTATTATGCATACACTTAGATACCAAAATAAGAAAGCTAAAAATTGGAGCGGGAGATCCTTGAATTATAGAAATGTCTATTAAAAGAGTTAATTAAAAATAAGTGGAGTTACAAATAAGTTAGAATTGATGTAGAAACTCACACATGTAATAAATACCCTTGCAAACTCCAAAAAAGGAACTAAAAGTCAACATAAAAGTTGGTAGGTGAGTGGATAAGGTTGTGGATAAGAAAAATTTCCAAAATTAGAGAGAAAATTCACATTATGTAACTTAGGGATAAAATATTGGAGAGGAAATTTCCATGTCACATCCTAATTGGTGCTTAGCACCACCACATGTCATCCTAGGTGTCATCTCTTACTAAAAATAGAATTACTAAAGAAAATGCTAAAAATAGGAGATTTTCCCAAATGGCAAGGAATGTCTAATAGTGAAATAAAAGTGGTCATATGTACCCCTAATAATGTAAGAAAGAGTTTCAAATTATTCCCTAAGTGTAGGTCTTGATTAGATTCCGAAGAAATACCGATGCAATGTACCCCAACACTTTCACCTAGTTGGAAACACTTATAGCCCTTCTTGGTACCCCTTCAAGACTTAGTACCACATTAGAAAAAAATTGTATATGAAATTCACTTTCATGTTCCTTGAGAATCATGAAATTGATACATGTATCTTGGAACCAACCATCGATAAGTTGCTTGATTACCTAATTGTTATAGTGGTGTTGAGAAAAACACTTGGGAATATTCCTCTCTAGTACCTGGATTATTAGGTAGCATGAATAAGGGTATGATCGAACCTCCTTAGCTGGAGTTCTAAGATATTGGGTTGGTACTACTATTGGATCTTGCAAGTATATTAGAGAGCTATTACATAGGGAAATCCCTTGTCCTTAGGATAATTCAAGTCCTACTCCTTGATAAAAATATAGAAATATTCTAAAACAAGGGGTTGTGTTGAAATTTTGAATAATTATTCACTATAAACCCTACATCCTCCTTCTAGTTTGAGAAATTCCTACCTAATATTCAATATTAAAAATTTGAGCATTATGTCAAAGCAATAATTTAAAGTAGAAGTATAACTCCATCGAAGAATTTAAAAAAAAGAAGAAAAAATTAGAAAAAGTGTATAAAAAATTCCAACTAACACATTCGAGATTAAACTCCTTGTGTTGTGTTAATCATAGTGCCCCCCTCTCCTGAAATCCTTTTTTTGTGTGGAACCACTTGCCTATCTAAACAACCCTATAAGCCTATGTTGATTGAATTGGTAACAAATCTCCAATAAATATTTTTATGTGGAACTATTAGCACCATTGCATTATACCCTCCCATCACCTTTTTTCTTGTGCATCATGTTGGGTCAATTTACTGTGTAAAATAACACAAGTATTTAATTATCAATCCGAGTTTGTAAAACTTGGAAGCATGCCCAAAATATACAGATTTAAACTATAGTCAATTTTAGAATATGAATTATTGAGTTTGAAGGAAATTCATATTACAAATATAAAACTTAACTAAATAATTTCTAATTCAATTGGTAATAAGCAGAAGAAGAAGCTCCTAACTTAGGAGAACTAGGTTGACCTTCTCTACAATACTACTTCATGAACAGAAATAAAAAATCACTAATGAACAATAGCTTAAGATGCATAAAAAAATAATAAAAGAGGCTCCTAACTAAGGAGGTCCTTATCATCCTTCTTTATAAATTCATTCATCATTAATGCCATTGTATGAAAACTGGAAATTCAGAAAATCACTTTAAACAAAAGCAAGAAAGATGAATTCTAGTTTCTATTCTCTCATCAAATAGAAGAAGAGTTTAACTTAAACATTGGTTTGACCCTTCATATGTAGATTATAATTTATATTAATATTCATCAACAAACATAAGATATCATCATACATCTAATTAATTGATTTAAACATGAAGAAAAACTAATTCATGAAATTTCAACTAAATTAACCAAAAAGTGCTCGGTGTGGGGGCCCTCATCCCTTGCTTCGCACACTGAAAGTACTTCTTAGCTACTGGAAATCAATCAATCATTCACCATATAGAACAAAAAAAAGAAGATAAAACTAGTTTCTTCAATTAACTCTCAAAGTTCAGAAATATCAAAGTGAAATCATACAAATTCTACATGTTCATGCCTCAATGTTCTCGGCTTAAATAGAAAAATATGAAACAAACTTGAAATTTTTTTCTCTAGCATCCATTTCTATCCTTATCCCATCTATCCTGGTCGTGCTCATCCATCCAATCACTCAAAATCTGGAAAATCCCATAAAATACTAAATTTTGCCTATTTCCTAGGGATTTCCTGAATGACAAGTCCTATTTGACCATCTTTGACTGGGCTTTTTTTAGCTCGTTTAGATCGAACCAATAGCAACGCGTCCATCCTTGGTTCCCAAGCTTTCTAAATATGTGCTCAGAAAATGCCCAGGTGTCCTGCAAGTATGACTTCAATGAAGCCATTACGAGAATTTTTGTCCTGTCCAAAAATGCACTTAAAATCCAATTTTTGTAAAAACATCTAAAAATTGAAAAACATAATTTATATACCTGAATATTCATAAATTGATAAAAATAAGGTATATATGGATGGTATATGGATGGATAGAATGGAAATTAACTTTATTTAATTAAGCAAAATTGGATAAAAAATGAGGGCCAACATTTCCCCCTTGCTGATTTGCAAGCATGTCCACATGCTTGCTTCCTGTTATGGCCTAAATCTACCTCAGGCTGAGAAAGGCAGAATCTAGGGTAGCATCAAACCACGCTTAACCTGGTAGCTAGCCCTACCAGATCGAGAGAGGGCTCTCTCCTTTTCAATCTCAGCAAAAAATGATCAGTGAGGCTTGAGATGACTTGAATGAAGACTGATTTTAGGCTAGGTATGTATGCAAAAGAGTCTTGATTGAATTTAATGATATTTTTTTGGCTCAAGAGGAAAGGCAAATTTGGGTCTGGGGAATGAGGCTTAGTTTTGCAGAGGTCTGAAGGGGCAAGGTAGGCAATTTATTTGGCACTTCAATTTGAAAGAAATGGAGAGCTGGGACAGGTGAGGAGTTGAAGAGGGCAAGAAACCTTCAGGGATCCTCTTCAAACAACTGAAAACATAGAAAATTAAACAAACCCTAGGTAGAGCACTGCAAATTTTAATGAATTCTACCTTTACCCTTGTTTGTTTAAGTTAAGAAGAAATAAGAGAGAAAATGGTATACATAAAACACCAGTAGACTTACATTTACAGAGAGAAACACACTATCAAAGAAAAATGCCACATGAATCCAATAGAGTGCTGCAAACCCTGGTCTATTCCTTTGCCAAACTGCAGAGATGAATGTATAATGATGCTCAAAGCATTCCCAAAAGTCCAGCCATGCTAATGACTGAAAAACCACAAGATATCTACAAACAATAACTCATCCCAGGCTCTAGGGGTCAAGCTCATAAGTTTAGGAGCTGTTCCAACAAAATCTAAACTGAGAACTAGAAAGTAGGCAATGGAACATCTTGCCTCTAAAAACTAGGAAATTTATTCATTCAGTTACAAATTACCTTTTGATGGATGAATCTACCTTTATGAGTGAAAATTTAGCAAAATTACATCAAAATACATAATGTTATATTTAATTACATCATGATTTTAAAAACTAGAAGGAAAAAGTCAAACTGTAAAAAAAACTAGGCGAAAAACAGAGTTTTTGACCAAAAATGAGTAAAATCCTCCAATGTGTCGCGCCTTATTTCCCTATGCATCGCGCCATTTTGCAGCTGACTTTGGAGGCCTTCCCGGTGTCAAAATTTTCTCCAAGTGGGCTTGTTGGAAAGGTCTTCTTGTTTACTTTCCAACACAAGTGGAATTTTTGAATTTGGCTTCCATTTGCCCCTCCAAAACTGAGTTCTCCCAAGACTGCTTCCTGTGTGTCAAAAAAGGGGCAGAAAGGTCATTTTTGGGGTGTTTTTGACCTTTTTGGAAGCCCTAAACCTGTCAAAATTTCTTGGCCATTGGTAGGCATGCATATTTTTCCCTGAAAAATCCAAAAATGCTGAGTTTTCCTCAAAAGGAGGTCTCCATCAAAAGCGAGCGCCAAGTGGCACGACGCATAAAGCAGAAAAGTTTGTTTTTAAGCCAAAAATTCAAAAATTACAAAAAGTGTCCCAATTTTTTTGAAATTTGGGCTGAGTTTTCTCTATCAAGTGTTGTGTTGGGCCAAGGAAGCCTTAGCCAAGGTCTGAAGTCTATCTTGCTCTTTTCGCCTCCTCGATGCATTCTTCAACTTGGCTTTCAAAATCTTGATTCTTGCTTTGTACACCATATTTATTGACAAGTAGTGGTATGCCATGTTCCTTAACATGTTTTTCTCATTGTTGGCCTTCTCTATAATCCTTTCCCAAGTGCAAGTTTTCTCTCTCAAGCCAATATTCCCGGTCATGTTCAATCTCTTGCTCATACCCATGATCACTGTCTCTTTCCATTGTTTTCCTTTGGTTTTGAAAAATGTGGTTGTACATGGATGGTTTTGTGGATAACAGTGAAAATATGGTAGAGGAATGAAATGGGTAGATTGTATGGAAGAGAGTATAAAAATGTATGTGTGAACAGATTTTAGGGATGTGAGTAGGGTTTAGGGAGTGTAGGGTTTGGGAAATTATATGTGGAGAAGGGGATTAAGGGGAAAATGTATGAGGGGAGTGGGATTAAGGGGATATTAAAATGGGTTAATGAAACTAGAAAATAAGTGAGGGAAAAAAAAAGGTGAGGGAATGATGGCCACAAAATAAAATTTACAAACCCTAAGCAATTATGTCTTGAGCAAAAATTGCAAGGAAGTAGGGTTTGAAATTTTTACTAAATCATCATAAACATCTTAAGACACACTTTCATTGGCATTTGAAGAGTTTTTGACTTACTTTGGACCAGAGGAAACCAATAAAATTTAGAATTTGAATGAATTTTTGGTGAAAATGGCTTGCAGCTCTATGCGCCGCGCCACAAACCCAATGCGTCGCGCCTCTTACCCAATGCGTCGCGCCTTTGTGAAGGAGACTTTTGGAGACCTTCCCGATGTCCAAATTGAACGTAGGATAGCCCGTTGGAAAGGTTATTGAGTCTAATTTCCAACCCAACTAGAATATTTCAATTTGGAGTTCATTTGGTCTGTCAAAAATCAAATCTCCCAAGACTGGTCAAAATGTGAAAAATGAGGCTGCCTCAAGGGTGAGTGCTGTTGCAGTCAACTTTTGAAGGTCTTCCTCAACTCCAAATTGAGCTCATGATAGCTCATTGGAAATATAGTTTTGTCTAGTTATCATTTGAATCATTAAGCAAGTCATTTGGCCAACCAAGCTAGGAGAAAGCTTGATTTTCCCAAGGTCACTTCAGAGGTGCATCAATTCTCCTGAGGCAACTGTATTATTGACATTTCTCTAAAACCATGACACCTGTGTAAAAATTGAAGGAGGGTTTTCTTCCTTAGCCTATTTTGGACAAAACCTCTCTCATTGTTCCCAAATTAATCGTTTATTTCTCAGAAACATCATTGGAGTAAAACCTATCCCGATGTGTGGAACAAGGGATTTGTTGAAATGAAGTGAAATGAAGGGGATAATGGGCTTCTAAATTCTTGAGAAAATTTTGGGAAGTAGGGAGGGATGTTAGGAAGTAGGGGAAAGTGGAATTTCAAAGATTTAGTGAGGGGAAGGGGTCCAAAAGGGAAAAACACAGGCCTAGCCTATAAAATTTCCAAGTTGTAGCAAGAAACTAGGATTTGTGTGAAAATGAGGAATTTGAGGATAGGGAAAGGTGTATGAAAATCAGGATACAATTTTTGCAGTTGATTTGAACATCCAAGAGAAATTACCTTCAAAACCCTAGGAGAGGGAAATGAACCTTACCTAGGCACAACTGAAGCATGAACAAGGTGTAAAATGACCCAGTGGAACTTGACATGATGATGAAAACCCTCTGAATGATGGTACACTCAGCTGAATGGTGACATGGACCGAAATTTGGACAACTTTGAAAGGAGTGAAAGCAAACCCTAGACCTAATACTTAGTGACCAAATTTTGCTTGAAGACTCACTGAAATGACAAAATTTGACCTTGACACCTTAAAATCACTTTGTAAGAGCATGTTTGATCACTGGAGGAAGGATGCAAAGACTGGCACTAACATTGGCTCCAATGGGGATGGTAGCTCCTTGGAGGTGCCAAGAACGACAGATCTTTGGAAAGCAGACAGTGCCTTCATCCATTGGGCATTGGAGTCAAAAACTCAAGCTGAAATGCATGATTGAAAACTGATGACTTGATGACACAAATTGACTCTCACTCAACTAAAAACTGACTCGATACTTAAACACAACCGACAAACTGGAAATGATGATCAAAGTAGAGCTTATTCATCAAAACCCACTCTAACAGTTTCATTCATCACCTGATCAAGTGAAATGAAACAACCAATGCAACCAAGTAAGTATTCTGACTGCTGTTTGATTTCTTTGAAAGTGCTCGCTTATGAACAACAAGAGAGAACGACTGAAAGGCAACTCCCATGAAAACTTGGAAACAGATCCGTTGAATGATATGAATTCTCTATTCGCCTCCAAAAACACTACATAAGGATCTTGAAGTTCATGCACACTGGGACTTAGCTCATCCAATGGATTACTTCTCTTCTCCTCATACCATGAATGCAAACTTTGTTTTGATTTTTGTGACGAGACTCCTGCTAAAAATGACAAAGAAACCAGCTGCTAGATCAAGTTTATATCAGCACACGTTTCAAGCTCACATGTAGTCAATGGAGAAGGACTTTGACTACAGACATCATCCAACACATCAGCTATTGGATCATGAAAAACTTGAATAGACTGTTGCAACCCATTTTCTACTGTTTCCAATGAGATTACATGATTTCCTACAGGCTGCTCATTTGAAGATATAATATGCAATTTACCCTTCAAAAACTGAAATGATTCAAAACAAAATGGTATGGAATCATCTTGTATCATTTGATCATATGTGCCAGCTTCCGTGTCCTCATCTGCAACTTGAAAATCAATGGCATTCGAGGGCTGCAAATCTGGATATGAGAAGTTTTGAACAAGGTTTTCATTGCCCTCAAGATGGTCCAGATCAAGACTTGTCGACAGTTGATTTCTGATTGCATGGAAGTTGTCTCTGATGAACTGAAACGAATCAAAACAAAAAGGAAAAGATCCTTCACTTACTTCAAAATTTGCTGCACTTTTCTCGTCATTTTCATAGCTGATATGTGATGGCTAAACATTGTATTTGAGCGGCTGAAAGTGAACTTCTTCCTCCCAGAAACTAGTTGTTAATTTATCTGCAAGATTAGCTTATGTTTGGAGAACATAATCGTCATCATACTGGTCAAACTGAGACAAATCATCAGTATAAAACACATCATCAAGCATACATGTCATATCAACAACTCTCTCTTCTCCAAGATGATCTATAAAACAATCATTATCTGATCTAAGACAACTGGGATAAGAAACAAAATGTTTTGGATCAACAACTTGTTCTTCTTCAATCAGCAAGCCATGGGCTTGAACATTATACTCATTCCTTGTGATGATCCTCTGCATCATCTCTTCCACTGCACTTACCAAAATGTCAAGCTTTACCTATAGAGATGTCGATTCCTCCGAATATATGTTTTTCATCTCTTCTTCCTTCAACTTTTCCCTTTGGATCAGAAAATGAGCCCTACATCTACTACACTGTTCTGCATCTCTTCAAGTGTTGCAAGATTATTTTCTCTCAGCTAAAACTCCATTTCCGGATCAAAGGTACCCGGGTAGTGCAAGAGAGCGGATCCAAGAGGAGGTCTTCTCTTAACTGGCATCGAATAATAAAATTGGTTAAATCTGGCAGAAAACTGTTGTACTGTCTCCCCTGGCAGTCTTTTCAGCTGGTTATACTCTTCTATAATCAAGAAAGGGTTCTGTCTGATCACCCACCTGTCGAGGAAAACTTTGACGAACTTCTGGAAATCTGAGATGCTCGCATCAGGCAGGGTTTTGAACCAACTCTTAACTTTGCCTTGCAAAGAAAGAGCAAAAAGCCTAATACTGACATCCTCTTCATCAACTTCAAAAAGGTCAAGAAAAGACTCAAAATTCAAAACATGTCTCTCAGCAGTGATGTTGTCGCGTTCACCATCAAATCTTGGTAGATATAGGTCATGATTTTTAGGGAAAGCATGGGATATAGGAGGTAAAATCAGAGGCTTGTATCTATATGGAATTTTACAAGGTATAGGGGTATGTACAAATGCTGCAGAATCAGTCTTGGTCTCTTGAGGTTCATCAGTTTGAAGATGGTCATCACAAGATTCGGAAGAAAGGTCTTGATCAAGCTCAAAAGCATGCAAATCTTTGGTATTCACAATCTTGAAAGGGAAGGAATCAAATGCAGGCCGAGGATATTTTCTCAAATACAATATACTTTGCAAAGCCTTCTTGACATTCTCGGGAAAAGAGAGGAAATAATTTATGACAAAGAACAAAATGTCTTGGAAGAAATTCAAACTTGAATACCTGATCTTTCCATATTGTCCTTTCATGTTTCTGCTAGTCAGGTTCATCCTCCAGTGGAGTACTTGGATATGATCTCGAAACTGATTTAGAATCGCCAGGTGAATGATTTCAGCCTTGCAGTTTCTGATCGTTGTTCACCATCAACAATCATATCTTAACTTGATTACATCTTACTGAGGAAACCAGATGTTCATTTCATAAACTAGACCGGAGATTGACTGAAGCATCATTCATCTACTTTCGCTAATGCAAAGCGAGAGCGTTTCGAAGGCTACCTGGCTAACTTCAGGCTCCGTCTATAGTTTATAAAGCAAACAACAAACTTTTCATCTCCCCAGTATGGTCACCACTATGTTATGGCCTAAAGCTACCTCAGGCTGAGAAAGGCAGAATCTAGGGTAACATCAAATCACGCTTAACCTAGTAGCTAGCCCTACCAGATCGAGAGAGGGCTCTCTCCTTGTCAATCTCAGCAAAAAATGATCATTGAGGCTTGAGATGACTTGAATGAAGACTGATTTTAGGCTAGGTATGTATGCAAAAGAGTCTTGATTGAATTTAATGATATTTTGTTGGCTCAAGAGGAAAGGCAAATTTGGGTCTGGGGAATGAGGCTCAGTTTTGTAGAGGTCTGAATGGGGCAAGGTAGGCAATTGATTTGGCACTTCAATTTGAAATAAATGGAGAGTTGAGACAGGTGAGGAGTTGAAGAGGGCAAGAAACCTTCAGGGATTCTCTTCAAACAGCTGAAAACATAGAAAATTAAACAAACCCTAGGTAGAGCACTGCAAATTTTAATGAATTCTACCTTTACCCTTGTTTGTTTAAGTTAAGAAGAAATAAGAGAGAAAATGGTATACATAAAACACCAATAGACTTAAATTTACAAAGAGAAACACACTATCAAAGAAAAATTCCACATGAATCCCATAGAGTGCTGCAAACCCTGGTCTATTCCTTTGCTAAACTGCAGAGATGAATGTACAATGATGCTCAAAGAATTCCCAAAAGTCCAACCATGCTAATGACTGAAAAAACACAAGATATAGACAAACAATAACTCATCCCAGCCTCTAGGGGTCGAGCTCATAAGTTTATGAGCTGTTCCAACAAAATCTAAACTGAGAACTAGAAAGTAGGCAGTGGAACAACTTGCCTATAAAAACTAGGAAACTGATTCATTCAGTTGCAAATTACCTTTTGATGGATGAATCTACCTTTATGAGTGAAAATTTAGAAAAATTACATCAAAATACATCATGTTATATTTAATTACATCATGAGTTTGACAACTAGAAGGAAAAATTCAAACTGTAAAAAAAACTAGGCGAAAAACAGAGTTTTTGACCAAAAATGAGTAAAATCCTCCAATGCGCCGCGCCTGATTTCCCTATGCGTCACGCCAATTTGCAGCTGACTTTGGAGGCCTTTCCGGTGTCCAAATTTTCTCCAAGTGGGCTTGTTGGAAAGATCTGCCTGTCAAATTTGCAACACAAGTGGAATTTTTGAATTTGGCTTCCATTTTCCCCTCCAAAACTGAGTTCTCCCAAGCCTGCTTCCTGTGTGTCAAAAAAGGTGCAGAAAGGTCATTTTTGGGGTGTTTTTGACCTTTTTGGAAGCCCTAAACCTGTCAAAATTTCTTGGCCATTGGTAGGCATGCATATTTTTCCCTGAAAAATCCAAAATGCTTAGTTTTCCTCAAAAGGAGGTCTTCATCAAAAGCGAGCGCCAAGTGGCGCGGCGCATAGAGCAGAAAAGTCTGTTTTTTAAGCCAAAAATTCAAAAATTACAAAAAGTGTCCTAAATTTTTTGAAATTTGGGCTGAGTGTTCTCCATCAAGTGCTGTGTTGGGCCAAGGAAGCCTCAGCCAAGGTCTGAAGTCTATCTTGCTCTTTTCGCCTCCTTGATGCATTCTTCAACTTGGCTTTCAAAATCTTGATTCTTTCTTTGCACACCATATTTATTGACAAGTAGTGGTATGCCATGTTCCTTAACATTTTTTTCTCATTGTTGGCCTTCTCTAACATCCTTTCCCAAGTGCAATTTTTCTCTCTCAAGCCAAGATTCCCGGTCATGTTCAATCTCTTGCTCATACCCATGATCACTGTCTCTTTCCATTGTTTTCCTTTAGTTTTGAAAAATGTGGTTGTACATGGATGGTTTTGTGGATAACAGTGAAAATATGGTAGAGGAATGAAATGGAAGAGAGTATAAAAATGTATGGAAGAGAGTATAAAAATGTATGTGTGAACAAAGTGTAGGGATGTGAGTAGGGTTTAGGGAGTGTAGGGTTTGGGAAATTATATGTGGAGAAGGGGATTAAGGGGAAAATGTATGAGGGGAGTGGGATTAAGGGGAGAGTCAAAATGGGTTAATGAAACTAGAAAAGAAGTGAAGGAGAAAAAAGGTGAGGGAATGATGGCCACAAAATCAAATTTACAAACCCTAAGCAATCATGTCTTGAGCAAAAATTACAAGGAAGGAGGGTTTGAATTTTTTTACTAAATCATCATAAACATCTTAAGACACACTTTCATTGGAATTTGAAGAGTTTTTGAATTACTTTGGACCGGAGTAAACCAATAAAATTTATAATTTGAATGAATTTGTGGTGAAAATGGCTTGCAGCTCTATGTGCCGCGCCACAAACCCAATGCACCGCGCCACAAACCCAATGCGTCGCGCCTTTTTGCAGGATACTTTTGGAGACCTTCCCGATGTCAAAATTGGGCACAAGATAGCTCGTTGGAAATTTTATTGAGTCTAATTTCCAACCCAATTGGAATTTTTCAATTTGGAGTTCATTTTCCCTGTCAAAAATCAAATCTCCCAAGACTGGTCAAAATGTGCAAAATGAGGCTACCTCAAGGCAAAGTGCTGTTGCAGTCAAATTTTGAAGGTCTTCCTCAACTCCAAATTGAGCTCATGATTGCTCATTGGAAATATATTTTTGTATAGTTATCATTTGACTCATCAAGCAATTCATTTGGCCAACCAAGCTAGGAGAAAGTTTGATTTTCCCAAGCTCACTTCAGAGGTGCATCAATTCTCCTGAGGCAACTGTATTATTGACATTTCTCTAAAACCATGACACCCGTGTAAAAAGTGAAGGAGGTTTTTCTTCCTTAGCCTATTGTGGAAAAAATCTCTCTCAGGTTTCCCAAAATCATATTTTATTGCTCAGAAACATCATTGGAGTAAAACCTATCCCGATGTGTCGAACAAGGGATTTGTCGAAATGAAGCGAAATGAAGGGGATAAGGGGCTTATAAATTCTTGAGAAAAATTTATGAAGTAGGGAGGGATGTTAGGAAGCAAGGGAAAGTGGAATTTCAAATATTGAGTGAGGGGAAGGGGTCCAAAAGGGAAAAACACAGGCCTAGCCTATAAAATTGCCAAGTTGTAGCAAGAAACTAGAGTTTGTGCGAAAATGAGGAATTTGAGGGATATCAGTGATGGGAAGTGTTTAATAAGGTACATTAAGGATAGGGAAAGGTGTATAAACATCAAGATACAAGTTTTGCAGATGATTTGACCATCCAAGAGAAATTACCTTCAAAACCCTAGGAGAGGGAAATGAACCTTACCTAGGCACAACTGAAGCATGAACAAGGTGTAAAATGACCTAGTGGAACTTGACATGATTGTGACAACCCTCTGAATGATGGTACACTCAGCTGAATGGTGACATGGACCGACATTTGTACAACTTTGAAAGGAGTGAAAGCAAACCCTAGACCTAATACTTAGTGACCAAATTTTTCTTGAAGACTCACTGAAATGACAAAATTTGACCTTGACACCTTAAAATCACCTTGTAAGAGAATTTTTGATCACTGGAGGAAGGCTACAAAGACTGACACTAAAACTTCCTTCTCTTGGACCTTCTGAGCTCTGATGTAGAAACTGTACCTAATATTGATGCCTCTTGCTGTGCTGTTTGTAGAAGACAATCAATCCTTTTGTACTGTTCTCCCTTGTAGATTGAAGCCATGACCTTTTGTCTCTCATAGTTGTATTTCCATGTGCTTTTCTCATTAAGCCACCTGTAAGCTTTCCTGGAAAGAAGAGTATTATTTGTTTCTATTTTTCTAGATTTCTTATTCAACATTTCATTTTCCTTGATCAATTTTGCATTGTTTTCCTTATATGTCATGTTTTCCTTTTTCAAATTCCTTTCTAGAATTCTTCTCACCTCCAATTGATCTGTTAACTCTTTTATTTTGTTAAGGTGCAACTCTTTCTCTTCTTCTCTTGTGTCTTTGGAAAATGAGGTGGCTTATACTTCAACATTGTCAAAGTATGAATCTCTCTCCCATGTCTTTTCATAGGATTCTTTTGCAATCTCTCAATGATTTCATCAACTTTTTTTTTATTGTGGGAGGTGTTTCAACAACTTGTACTTCAGGGTCTTTTGTTTCTTCTGGATTTTTTCTTTTGTGTCTCCTGGGAATAGATAGAAAAGACACTTCTCTCTCAACTATGATAGTATCATGTTGTTTCTTGGACCTTGTCCTAGGATAGAGAGGAGAGTTCATTATGCTTCTTGTCTCATGAACTGATTTCAACTTTTCCTCTATTAGTTTTTCCTCAAAATGATGATGGGTTAAAAAATATTTCCACACTACACCCTTGGTTTTCATTTGATATTCTACAAGAATTTTGATAAGGCTTCCCTGGTGGTAGATTTGTGCTTCCTTGGTTTTAGTTTCATTCCTCACATTCTCTATCATTTTAACCAAGTTTTTGGAGAATAAGTATGGTAAATTGACATCACTTATCCCTTTATATGTTGGAGTAGTATGATATGTTAAATATGCACTACACTGTGCATGATGTCACATGTGAAAAATATCTGAATAAATAACACCAATTTTTCCCATGGCTCATTGAACCACTCCCTTGGGATGCCCTTTTTTCTATCAAATGATCCTTTCCTATGTTTTTCCAAAAAGAAATTCCACCCTTTATCTTTGAAGTTTAAGCCCTTATGATATTTTTCTCCTGACAGTGGAATATATAAAGCCTGATAAATGAATTTTGGGCTTACTGGCATAGCTAGGTTCCCCACCATGGTTTATTATTGTGCATAACTGTTTATGAATTCCTTGGTAATACTTTCATTGTGCCCATTAAATTTTTGTAGGAAACCTATTAGCCTAGCCTAATATAGTTTTTATATAGTCTCCTTTTCCCAATGCTCTATCTGGAATTCATTTGGTTCTACCCTAGTAGCTATATGCTCTGTAAACCAATTTATATAACCTTGCACTGTCAACATTCTCATCTTAAAATAAAAATTTATACACACATATATATCTTTGTTGACTTATTTATGCATTTTGTTCATGATTACCTCTTCTCTGATGCTCTTCAAAAAGAAATGAAATTAATCTTCTTCAACCTCTGTTCTTCTACAAGAATGAGCCCACCGCTTCCAAAAATTGATAAAAGCACAAATTTTTTATATATAAATATCATAAAAAAATTGTAAAAATGTTTTTATTACTCTATCTCTCATTTTCTATTCTCTGTTTTATCAATTTAAAAAAAAAAATTTCCTCTTTTTTGGTGTAGAATTCTCTGCCTCTAAGATGAAATTTACTATGTAAAAATTATAAAAAAATTTCATCCCACAGTGTCTTTCTGCTCTTTGAATTCATACTTAATCCTTATTCTATAGAGACAAATTCTCATTTTGCATTCAAACTGAAACAATTTAGGCTCACTGTTTGGCTCACTGTGTTTTTCAAAATTCACCTACTCTGTAAAACTCTGTTTTTAGAATATGTGACAATTCCGTGTCTGTGTGTAGATGAATTCAATTTCGTTTACCTGTTTTGGAACAATCCCAGATTTTTCTCCGAGTTCAACCTCGTGTTCTTGCGTTTTCACAATGCCACTTCTATTAAAATTCCTCTTTGACATCTCAGGATCCTCATGTTTCATAGGTGGCAGAGTCGGGCTAAATGGTGGCATAAAATTGAATTAATAACTTGGAGTTTTAAATCTTTGTTCAACAAAGCAATCCCGAGTTTCATTTATTCTAAAATCCATTCATCAATGAGGAAAATTCAGAGTAAATCCTTACTTGTCTTGTCCACGAGATTTTTGCAGTTTGTTTGAGCATTTGATCAACACGACGGACAAGTATCTCAGCCTCCAATCTACGTTAAAATCAATGTGTCCTCTTCTTATTTCTCCACAACTCTTCTTATTTCTTATGTTGTTCCTTCTCGACTTAAGTTTCTTCGTCTTCTTCACAACCTCTTCTGTGTTTTCTCAACAATTTCGTCCTTCACGAGGTGTTTGAACGTGTGCCTATGGTTTGCACATCATCAACTTCCTTTCTCTGAGCCTCCTAATGGTCGTGATGGTGAAAGAGAATGCAACATAGAGGTCTGTTTGTTTTAATGGCAGAGTCTTTCAGTAGTTGCACATGCTTTGATTTGTGGCACAACGCTGCGTTTTTTAATATATGTTGATTGTTTCTCATGCCGACCCTTGACTCAAGTGCTTCCGTGGCTTTGTTTCTCTATTTTGCATGACGTCGTTTCTCCATGGTGTCTGCATAATTCTTGTCACCACTTCCCACGTTCTCTATCATTTTGTTTTTTATTCATAGCCACCTTCATTTCTTTACATGCCCACACCTTAACTTATATGCCTTATAATTCATGTCATTCGTTGCATTTTTTTTGCATTTCATACTTGGGTTTTTTCATTTGCATTGTGCACCCATTCCATACCTTTTCTTTTTATCATATGATATATATTTTCATATTGCGCTTTATAGCTTAGGTTTCAACTTTTTATTGCTTAATTTTAATTTTAAAATGACCCTAGAATGGTCCTTTTTAAAATTAAATTTTCTATTATGACACTAACCTTGTTGTTTTTGTAGGTCAACAAGAATTCGAATATTGAACCTTTAATTTTTGATCCAAATGCTTAAAAAAATGATTAGGATTAATGTGATGGTATATGGAATGATGGTTAACATAGGAGGGTAAATGTAGAAAAGGGGTAATGAATAGGGATAGGATTATAATGAATATGATTATAATGCGTAGGATAATGAAGGTAGTGTTTTTAAATATAGGTAGGATATAGGTAAAATGTAATGGAATGCATATCAAGCTAAATTAGTCTTAACAATTTCTAGATTTAAAAAAAAAAAATCGAGATTTTTAGAGCAAATTTTTTTCACTTACTGTAATTGTACTCTCGTAAATAGCTTGATGTCAATACTATTCGATGATGTCCTCATGATGGTTCTTCCAAGATAAATTGAAATGTAGAGACTTATTTTTCTTTCATGTTTGTTGCATCTGATATTGATTCAGGATCTTTGAATGTTCATGTTGTTTAGGTCCCTTTGCAATTTTTAATTGATGTCTCAGGTCCTTTCTGACATGTACTTCAGGCTTGAATGTTAATTTTATTCAGGTTCCTTCTATAATTTATAATTGATGTTTCAGGTCCCTTCTGACATGTATTTCAGGCTTTAATGTTGATGTTGTTTAGGTTCCTTTTGCAGTGATAAATAATGTTCCAGGTCCCTTTTGAAATTTAATTTTAAACAATGTTTTAGGTTTATTTTTTCATGTAATTCAGGTCCCTTCTGCATCATATTTTCAATAATATCTCAGGTCCCTTATGTTATCTAATTCAGGTTCCTTCTGCAATACAGCTACTCAAACTATTCACATAGTTTTATTACGAACTTCACCCTTGCTTATATTAAGGCTTGTCCTCAAGTCTTGCATTTCTTGGAGGATTAATTCTGAAAAATCACACTGAAGTAAAAATAAAAATAAAAAAATAGAGAATTAATATTGGCTAAACAAGTTGGTTTTCCGATATGAATTCGAGTTTGTATTGTGCCAGTCTCCTAGATTTTCATAACCAAACGTTATTATTATTATTATTTTATTTTTATTTTCTGGAAGTAAGGAATGCATATTGTTATGTTGTTCCATTATTTCCATATCAGTTTTTGTTGAAATTATTTCCAGAAAATCCTCTTTATTGATAGGCTTATTGTAGACTTTAAGCCTATGTCCATTAACTAAAAATGAAATTGACGCTTCATATATTGTTTTTATTCGGACTGATCCATTGACAAAGATCTCTTCTATCTCATATGGCCCTAGCCAATGAGTCGTAAAATTTGCTTTAAAATATTTAAACTTGGAGTCAAACAATAGTGCCCAGTCTCCTTTTCAAAAAAAAATATTCTTGATGAATCGATCATGCCATTTTATTCTCTGCTCTTGCACTAGAGATGTATGCTCCACTGTTTGCTGTATTGTTTCATCGAGTTCATTTAAGTTCATCACTCATTTTTGTTGTGCTTCAGATAGTTCTTTTCCCAATTATGGTACAGTTTTATATGTATGTATTTGAAATTCTATGGGTAACATGACTTCCTTACCATTTAACAACTGGTATTGAACGAATCCAGTTAAGTTCTTCCATGTGATCCTGTATGCCCATAGTGCATCTCTTAACTTTTCCGACCAATCGTTTCTATTCATCTGCACATTTTTTGTCATGATATTCTCCAAAACTTTGTCAGTGGACTCCACTTGTCCATTTTCTTGTGGATGGTACAGAGTAGATTTTCTGTGTTTGATCTTGTACTTTTCTGTAAGATCCCTTACAAGCTTGGAGGCGAATTGTGCTCCCTGGTCTATAACAATTTGTCTCAGAACTCCAAACCTTACAAATATTTTTTCAAATAGAAAAGAAACCATTTTTTCTTCTGTTGCTCTTGCCACTTCCTTTGCCTCCACCCACTTAATAACATAATCTGTACATACTAGAATGTACTTATTTCCATTTGAAGGTGGGTTTATTGGTCTCACAAAGTCTAGAGCCCATTTCTCAAATGGTTCTATGAGTACTTGTGGCTTTAATGAAATTTCATCTCATACCACAGGTCTTCCAGTACTTTGGCAGCTGTCACATCTCTTAAGATAGGCTTTGGAATCCTTGAATATTGCTGGCTAGTAGTAGTCAAGTTTGAGCACTTTGTATGCTATTTGCTTGTCTGAAAAATGTCCACCACATGGCTCGTCATGACATGCTTTCAAAATATCTAGAATCTCGTCTTCTCTAACACATTTTATTATTAATAGATCAGAACTAGTATAAAAGAGGTCACCATTGACCCAACTATATCTAGTATTTCTCTAATTATCTTTCTTTTATGTTTATTTGTGTAATGGTATGGTATTATTCTAGATGATAAATAGTTGGCTACATCTACAAACCATGGAGTTTTAATATTTATAGCAAATAGATGTTCATCTGGGAAATTATCTAAAACAAGATTTGGATCACCAGGTGAATGAAGCCTTGATAGAAAATCTGCTACTTGATTATCCTTAACTGGCCGATCTTGTACAGTGATGTTAAATTCTTGCATCAATAACAAACATCTAGTAATTCTGCCATTTGTAATTTCTTTGTTCATTAAGTATCTTATGGCTATGATTTGTGTGAATGAATACTTGATAAACTGTTATGTAATTCCTAAACTTATTAATTGCATGCACTATAACTAACATTTATTTTTCTGTAACTGTATAGTTCAATTCTACCAGTGTTAAGTTTTTTCTTATGAAGTATATGACATAATTAAATTAGTTCTCTTTCTGTCCAAGTTATGCTGCTATAGCTGTGTCAGATGCATCAGTTGATATATGAAATGGAAATGACCAATTTGGTCCTCAAAGAATGGGTGCAATTAACAATTTTTCTTTTAATATTTGAAATGCATTTTGAAAATTATTTGTCCATTAGAATTCAACATATTTTTCAAGTAAATTTAATAGAGGTAGAACTATTTTACTAAAATTTTAAATGAATATCCTATAATAGCCTGCATATCCCAAGAAATTTTTTACTTCCTTTTATGTTGTGGGTGGAATTAAATTCACAATGACTTGTAAGTCCACCTTGATTCCTGAAGAAGAAATATGGTGTCCCAACACTATCCCCTCAGTTAACATCATAAAGTGTTTTTCATTACCGAGAGATAGAATTGTCTCTATGCACCTTTTCAAAAAAATTTCAAATTTTTTCAAACAATCATCAAATGTTTCACCATATACTGTGAAATCATCCATGTAGATCTCTACACATTCATGGATTAGATCAACAAAGATTGCAAGGACTTCTCTCTGAAAAGTAGCAGGTGCATTACATAACCCAAAGGGAAAAACATTATATGTGTTAGTCATCAATATTTTTTTCATGTTGTTGATGACTAGATTCCTTAACTAAGTTTTCTAGAAGCTAATCTTAATCTGTCAATTTTTCATCTAGAAAACACCCCAAACAAATTTTTGTCCTCCTACCCCTCCCTGTCAGTCTATGATGAGAACAATCTTAAGTTTTCAAGTCATATCTCGCTTCAAAAAAGTATCCCTGTCTATAGCTGTCATAACTTCGCTTCTCTACTATCATTTTCCCTTGTTTCTCATGCCATTCACTATCCGAAAGTTGACAAAGTGTCTGCTCCTCTATCCCTGATCATCTTGTCATATGAAAATCTGATCATGCCTAAGAAAACACTCAGAATCTGTGACTATTGTCTCTAAGTTAGATAGTGGTGTTTAGGGAGTTTTTCCTTGGCTAAAATATCCTAAGCCAAAAATCCTGTGTCTAGTACCAGTAACCCATGAATCTTTCCCTATTTTGAAAAACAAGCCTTGATCTATCCATAGGTCGCACACCACTAAGAGGTAACTTTTTCTCATTTAAGAAGAAGTTCAACAAAGATCCAAATCAGGAAAAGATGAGGACGTTCACTATCTGAAGAAATATGCTTATATCAGGCGAAATCTCCATGAAACACCAAAGGAGCTCTCCAAGGTTCAAAAGCATATGTTTTTACATCTCTGCAGGGGTTTAATTGAATGATGATCAGTGTGAAAATGGGAGCAAAGGATCAACTGAACAAGTTTCTCATACTGAAATATTTTGCCTTCAATAATCAGATGGAGAGCTGTAAAGTAAAGAGCAGCAAGTGTACATGGTTTAAATCCAAAGGCTTCCTGAAGAGTAGAGATCATTCCTCAAGTAAAATGAACACAAAAGATTGAGTGATGCTGATCAACAGTGCTCCATAATCTCCTCCAAAAGCAGTGCTGCATAATCTTTCCAAAGGGCATCATCATGTAGGGCATAAGAAGACAACAACTTCTTATGTTACCTTGAACCTAGGATGTGAACATTAGTCAAAGGCAGTTTCAATATACCTATGAAAACAAAGTCAAGGGAAAATCTAGTTCAATGATGTCTAGCAGTGAACACTCTCCATATACCAATCACATTGCTTCTGGTCTAGATTTCACAGTGATATTTTCAAAAGGGATACACATCTCAGACAATGCCTCATAAAGCAAGAGGACATTAGGTTCAAGTGATTTTACCAATGATAAATGTCAAAATTCGCTTTGTTTCCTATTGATATTCTTCAAGAAAACATACAGAGCAAGGTACATTGATTGAAATAGATGAAGATCCTGTGTTTGATGATAACCTCCTTTAATGATAAGTAGAGGGTTAGAAACACATGATGGAACCTCCTTCATATAAAATCAGAGGGTTAGAAAAACATTGCTGTGACCTCCTTCACAAACAAGCAGAGGGTCAGCATGCTTTTTAGAAACTTCAGAGGCTATTTTGCGCCACCTCCTCCAAAGATGAATAGAGAATGCATAGCAGGGTTTAAAATTATGTTTGAGAATGTTTTCTTTTGGAAAGACTAGTTAAAGAATAGTGGTGAGAAAAATGAGAGTTTATAGGTTAAAGGCTTCTTCCACATCAACAGCCAAATAGTGACATGATGGTGATAAAAGGCCTCTGTTCTCATTTCTATAAAAGCCTCCTTCGAAGGATAAATCAGAGGTTATAATTTTGATTAAAGAAGCTTCATCTAAATGGCCAAGGAGGTAGACCAAGTTTCTGTTCAAAGGGAAATATTGCAAATGATAATCAAGAGAAGTTACAAAGCTAGTTTGTTGAAAAAACCATTCCTCATTTACAAAACAGAGACAGGCCCTTAAAAAACTGTAAGAGGTTGAAAGCCTAATGTATACATAAAGTGCCCATGCAGTGGTAAAAAATTTCCTCCTTCATGATAAGCAGAGGGCCCACAAAAAACTGGTTCAAAAGAAAAATCTTCAAATAAGGTACAGTGATTGAAATAGATGAAGTTTTCTATGTTTAAGATGACCTCCTCCAAAATGAGCAGAGGGTTAAAATCGCCAGGGTTTGACATTTTGAGAAAGATTTCAATAAAAGACAAAGATGAGAGGTAATATGCTTAAAAGGGTTCATTTATTGATGAAAAAAGGATAAAAACAGTTTGGTGACATGTTCCCCTAAATATCCGAGCAAAGGCATGGCATAGACATTGTGTTTAAAGACAATCTTCAAAAGGCAGATCTTTTCAAAAAGGGCAAATATCCATTTTTATCAGTTAAACCAAAGAAAGTTTAAAACTCCTTAAAAGAGATAAAGGGTAGGTTGAAAACATTTAAAAAGCTATAAAAACCCTCAAAAGGGTCTTTACGTTTTATTGCTCACTTGGCAAAGGGAAAATTTTCATTCTGGAGTTTTTGGGCAAGTCGATTTGCAAGTTTTTAGGACGCGACACGCCTATAGCAGGATGCGACGTGCTTGTAGGTGCTCGCAAAAGGCCTTTGCATTGAGCGTGATGCCCCTGTAGAGTGGCGCGGCGCACCTGTTACACTCCGCCCGACCCGACAACATCGGCGTTCAAACGGGCGCCCAGGGCCTGACCCGACAGAGTTCAAATGCTACGTGCTTGTGCACAGGAGTGTAGCGCTTCCCAAATAGCCTTCTTTTCACCTAAATTCAGATTTCTACATGGTTAAAATGTCTCGAAAAGCAGCCATACTTTTTTACGAGGTATTTACTGATTTTCTTCCCTAAATTTTTGAGTTTGAGGAGGGGGTTAAGAGTCAAATTTGTCAAGGAAAAACACAGTCTTGTGAAGGAAAAAAACACAGTTTCTCTAGAAATCACCATGTTTGCTAAACAAAACAAGGGACAGTGATTAAAGAAGGTCTATTTGTCAGTTTAAAAGGGGTCCCTTAAACAATGATTTTCAAAAGAGGAAAAATAACCATTTTCAAGGGTATTCTGTTTGTTTAAAAATCACAAAGAAACAGTGATAGGAGAAGAACAGTTGTGTGTTAAATGGAGAACAGACCTCCTCTCAAAATCAAAAAGTGATCTACCAGTGCTTAAAGAAAACACAGTTGCTCTTAAAACTGCCATGTTTATCAAGACACATAGAAACAGTGATAAAGGAGGAATGTTTATTGTCAAGGGGTTTCTTGTTGAGAGCAGCTAAATACAAACACAGTTTTCAAGGGGAAAAGTTTTAGTGTCAAAAGGAAAGGGAATTTGTTTTCACTTAACAAAAACTCATTTGCCAACTGAAAGACAAAACTCAGTCTCACAAAGAGGAAAACAGGGTTTGATTGAGGGCCTATTTCAGTGATCATTTGAACATTTGTTTTGGTAAGCCAGTGAAGGGTATCAAAAGAAAAATGCCTTCAAAGAAAGTCAGCAAGGGTGGATTTCAGAAAATATTTGAGCCTTTGACAACTCAAGAAGTAAATGAATCCCCTTCAATTCTTTTTAACTTCCATGAGGTGGGCTGCCTCGATTTTTTCCAAAAAGTCCAGGAGGTCACCAATTACCCTCTCTTAACAAAATTGTTCTCCCTGAGGCTGCAAGAAAAGCATGTCCATCTAGCAGGTCTGGACTTTAAGCTCACTCCTAGGGCTGTCTCCAAAGCAACTAAGATCCCCTATATAGCAGAAAGGTGGTTCAAACAAGCATACCTAGATTTGAATCACTATAAAACCTTTCTAAAACCAGACCATCAGGATGCTTGCCAATATATTTTCCCTTTTTCTCACTTATTGAGAAGCTATGCGCCCCTCATGAAAGTCATCATGAAGTATTTCACATGTGAAGGGAGGTTTTCCCGGATTTATTCCTATCACATTAGGCTTCTCATGCATTTCACAAGAACTTAGTTGCTAAACCTACCTTTATTCCTGTGCAAAAGCATAGACAAGATGTCCTCCCTTATTCAAAAGAGACCTCCTGCTCAGAAAAAAGCTAGTCTCTTCCATCATTCTCTCATCAAAATCATCATCCTTCACCAGCTTGAAAAGAAAGGAGTGTCTTGGGAGACTTTCTTTTCTCATCCAGATTTTTCCATTGCCTCTTCATCTCATGCGCCTTCCTCACCATCCACTCACCATGTCTTTCCCTCTTCTAGTAAATCTACTCCTAAAAGGAAGAAATCCCTTGTGATTGAGAGTGAAGAAGTGAAGAAGCAAACTAGTGATGAGGAAGGGCAAAGTGACAAGAAGCAAACTAGTGATGATGAGGGACAAAGTAAAGAATCTAAACATGACAGTGAGGAAGAAGGAAATGATGGCAAACATGAACAAAATGATAGTGAGCATAGCAGTGGTGAAGACAAACAAGGCAGTGACTATGAAGTGCAAAGTAGTGATGACAAAGAGCAGCAAGCCAGTGGTGATGAAGAGCAAAAGGAAAATGTTCAAAGCAGTGATGAGGAACACCACAGTCCTCAACAAAGTCATGAAACCAATCAAAGAGACAGTGAAAAAAGTGCCTCCCAGCAAAGCAGTGATCATGATGGAAACCCACACATAGAATCTAAGGAGAAAAGTGAAGGAGGTGACAGCATGCAAAATATCAATGAAGATAGTCCTAATGAAGGCAACCCTCAACAAACTCAAAACAGTGAAGAAAATAGTGACAAAGGAGCAGATGATGATGGAAGCAGCAGGGTAAAGGACCAAGTTTAGCAAGTGCAAATAATGAAACCTCCTCTCTCTTATCCTCAACACAGCCAAGAGCATGTGCTAGCTGCCTCTCCTAGGCAAGGGGCCATGACTCTTCCTCCAAAAGTAGTGAAGCCTAGAAACACTAGATCTGCAAAGAAGAAGATCACTCCAGTAGTGAATAGCAATATCACAAGAGTGCTAATAAGTAGAGGAAAACTTCCTAAGAAGAGTATTGTTGAATTTCCAGAGAGGAAAAGGACCAAGAAGTCTACCCAAGGCAAGGGTAAAGAAAAAGAGGAACAACAGGAGAGTAGTCATGAAAAGGAAAGGGAGTTTGACATCATACAGATAGACAATGATGCTGGAGATGATGAAGCTAGAATTCTTGAGGCTCTTTTGCAAAACAGAGAGACCCAAATTCATGAATTATAAGCTGATATAGAAAGGTCAAAAGACCTCATACATGTTCTACAGATGCAAAAAAAACAAATGAGTGGTCAAATGGAAGTTTATGAGGCCTGGGCTTTCAAATACCAAAGGGAAGCCTATAAAGCGCAAATCAAGCTTGAAGAGTATATGGGTGAATTTGATGATACTGAAGAAGAAGAGCAGCCAATAAGAAAGAGGCCTAGGACTATGGGTCTCAAGAAATCTTTGGAGAAAAAGAAGGAAGAAGAAGCAGCCCTTGTTCGATCTTATCCTCTCACACAATTGCTCACCCAAGAAATAGAAAATGATAAAGAATCATGGCTTGAAAGAGCCAACAAGCATTTAGAGGATAAATTAGAGAAAGCAAAAAGAGAATTGAGTCTACAAAGGCCAGGCACTACAAGAAGTTGAACCAATTTTCCTGAAGAGAGCTCAAACTTTCTCAAGAAAGGCTCAAAGCTGCTCGAAAGAGGCGCCCAGTAGAAAAAGTGGAGAAAGGCATATCTAGGCTTGAAATCTTGGCCTCCGCTTCCTTGCATGCTTCTAAGAACCCATAAGGGACTTGCTCAGCAAAATTGAGCAAATTTTGACATGATTTTGTTTTTTGTGTTTTTTGGCCCTAATTGCACATTTTTCAAGGCGATGCCATGGGTGCTAGGAGCATCCTTAGCTCATGAAAGTCATTTTTTTGGATGGAATAAATTTGGGGGCAGCTACTCACAAATTTTCAGATCCAAAGGAGGTATTTTGGTCCCCCAAAGAGGAAAAAATCGGTCAAAATTCACCTTTTCTGCCTCACATATCAGCAGATGAGACCCCCCTGGGTTTTTTTAACTCGGTCCACCTTTTGGCATACTTCTAGGGATCAGTGTGGGAAAAATAAAGTATTTCCAGAAACTAGACATCCAAAGCTTTCCAACGAGCTATCACAAGCCTCGTTTCGACATCAGGAGGTCCCTCAAAAGTTGTCTGTAAAACAGGAAATTTTCTGCTGCTACGCTCCTGTAGCATTTTGGCAAAAAGGAAAATTTCTAAAGATGCTCATCCAAATGTGCGTTAAGCCTTTTTTGGCACTTTTCAGTCATGTAAAGTCAATTTTATTTCCTTTTTTAGCATTTTGTAGATATTTTGTGCCTTGGGCTTTGCAAAGCCTCAAGGACAAAATCAGATATTTGCAATAGGCCAATGGCCTTCTAGATGCTCTTGGATAGTTTATTTCTCCTTGGCCTATATATTCCAAGAGATTTCATTGTAACAGGGGGCTGAACTTGATATTATAGAGCAATACATGGTATTACAAGCTTTGAAGAAATACTTTGTCTCATGAAGTGGATAATTTCTTGTTTGACTTGGATGGTGGAAGAGGACTGTTTGTAGGATTGCATGACTTGGTGAATGGTATAGTGTTCCTTATCTGTTATGTTTCCTTAGTTTATCATATATTTTTTCATGCTTCTTTCTTGCTGTAGGTCAGTAAAGAATAGATTTGAGACATTCCCATGGAGGCACCTCAAGTCTCCTGATTCATTACAGCTTCTATGTTTTTCTTCTTTCTTGGTTATGTCAAAGAATTCTTAATTGCTCTTTGATACCCTAAGAACTTGTTAACAATTTCATTAATGGTTATTATGTATGCTATCTAGTATGATTCACGGTATGCCCTGCTTACTCATAGCTAACCAAAACCCTGTTAGACTCCGTCTTCTCAAAGTCTTCTGTCAGAGTCCAATTCAGATAGGTCGCTGTCAAAGTCTCAGTTCAATATACAGGCCAATGCCAAACAGCTTTCACCCACTGCTACTTAGATGTTTGCAAAGCTTGTTTTCAGAATATTTCAATAACATTTGCAGGCTAGGAGAAGGACCAGTAGCTGTTTATATCAGGAATGCCATCAATGAGAAATTGATTCTTCTTCAAAACCCTGTTTTGAAGAAGAAATCATCAAATATGTTTTGGTAATAAATAGGTAAGTGGTCAAAATATTTCAAATTTTATAGTTCTTCAGTGGCACCAGCTTCAAGCATCCCTGCAAAAGAAAACAAAGTGTCATTAGTCCAAGATTCAGAAAAGCATGGAAAAGCCAAAGCAAAGCATTGTATTAATAGACCAAATGTCAAATGTCAAGAACATTATAGAGTGGGTTGTTAAACAAATTTAAAAAGTAATCTGATTTGATGAGATATGTATTTCATATGCAAACTTGGCAAACAATCTCATTTGCAATAGAGCTGCAAGGCAGAAGTCAAATTCGTGTGTTTGGAGGCCAAAGACAAGTTGCAGAATCATTGACAGGGTTTTGGAGCTCGAGCGACCCACCTGGGTTATTTCCACAGTGTGAAGTTGCAAGGGGCGCGACCCACCTGGGCCGAGCGACCCACGCAGAAGGTGAGCGACCCACGCAGACACAGAAGTTCGAAAATTCATTTGATGCGCCCAGTCTTCATCCAAAACGATTTCAACGGATTACAAACAAGTTTTGATCATTGTGCAGTAAATTCTTATTATGCTTGTGGTAATTTTGATGACAACGTGCAATTGGTGCTAAAAAAACTTATTCATTTTGGAGCTTTTGTCTTTTGCTGGTTTGTATAGTGTGTCAGCTAGGGCGGCGTCCTCACTGGTGCATATATGGTAGGTAATTCGCGATAATTCGGAGGTGTTATAATGGTTGCAAAGATACACTTGTTATGCAGAGGTGAATGGTACTCTTTGGGACCTGTTGAGGCCTCTAGAGGGCGATTGTCAATTGAAATTGTTCACATTTGACACCAATGAAGGACGTGATACATTTTGGCATTCTAGTGCTCACATCCTTGGGGAGTCTCTTGAAATGGAGTATGGCTGCAAACCATGTATTGGACCCTGTACAACTCGAGGAGAGGGATTTTATTACGATGCCTTCTACGACGATGTTACCTTAAACGATGATGCAGTTTTAAGCGAATCCGTGGATGTAGGTAGAGGTAGAGGTAGCTGTGTTTTGGACGAGGCTTCTGTCCGCTCCATTGAAGATTTGACGTTTAAGAGTATAGATGAAGATATGGCCATGTCTTCGAAACCAAGGCTGCAATTTTTTGTTAGAACTTTTTTGGATGGACGCACGATTGTTATTCATGGCAGTGCATCAGACACTGTTGAGTCTGTTCAGAGGCAAATTCAGTTGAAAACTGGGTTACCCATGTACGAACAGCGGCTCATATATGGTGGAAAGCAGTTGCAGCATGACCAAACATTGGGGGATTGCCACGTTGTTAATGATGCAATACTTAATTTGGTGGCTCACATGCGGAGCACGGCTCTTCCTCAGTCATGGCAACTTGTAAATGACTTCGTGTCTACTGTTAGATCTATGTGCATGAGGGGTGAGCACGTGCCCAATATGCAAAGAAAGCTGAACCATCTGCAGGATAGCATCCGCAATCAAGTCAAAGAGTTTCTTAAGATGGCTACAAAGACTCTTTTTGTTTCTGCTTCTGTTACTATTTCAGAACACATACAGGTATTTCAGCTGGCAGGGGCGACTTCGGCTTTGATTATGTTATTGCTTGCCCCATTACAGAGAAACCGTGAGTGTGCAGAAGAATCTATTAAACTGTTCTTATCACCGAATGAAGATTTTCTGCCGAGTCATATTCATATATACTGTGCCCCCATTCTACTTGAGTTCTGTAAGCTGTTAGCAAAGAGTGTACCTGGCCATGATTTATACACGGTATGCCGCAATGCTCTTGCCTCTTTGCTGGACACTATTGGTGTTGCTCATGGAAGTCAATATTTCAATGAAGCTAAAGCAGAGACACTTGTCATGATATTTTGGGAGGAGTTTATGGCCTAGCTTTTAGTTGACCATGCAACAACTTACGTGGAGAAAATCTTGTCGAGCTAAAAATATATATTCGCTGGCAGTGAAAATATTGAGTCAGTTTTATTCAAATGGTAAAAGTAACGTGGCAATCAAAGTATGCAGAGGACTTTAAGGAGCAGTGGTTTTCATAAGACTAAAACAGATTTAGTTGGTATGGTGAATGGTGAATCCAAGTCAAAGCAGTCGAAAGGGTTGGTGCGTAGTTGTCATTTGCTAGCATATGCCAAATTTGCTGGTATTTAAAATATATTGAGCTATGTTTATAAAGATTGGTTTTTATTTCAAATATAATATGGCAGTCAAGGTCAAAAGCTAAATTGGAAAGAAGACATCGACCATAACAGGAAAATAGGAACCAATCTTCTATTTTAGACTTCAGTTAATGATCTGAGATCCGGTGTGTATCTTTGAATTTGGTCATCAGAGGATTTTTAGAGGGAAATTGTATTATTTTAGAATAGAAGGCTGTTCGCTTTTCTAATTTTGTGTAATTTCAGTTCAAACATCACCCTGATTGTTGGGTCGACCTGTTGTTTTTGTTTTAGAATAGTTTATAAAAATAATCAAGTGAGGGGAGAGAGTTCGGGGAGTTAGTGTAGGAGAAAATCAGAGCTTTTTTGTACAGTCTTAGACAGAGATTTTAATGAAAATACCCAGCTCTGGCTTCTGAGATTCCTGTGGCGTGGATTTAACATTTGTGTCCTCTTTTGTTTCATATGTAGCCTGTTTATGTGTTCATGTCATTTCATGATCATTTCCAATTGAACAAATGAAGTGTTAAGGTAGAATTCATATTTGGTATGCTCTGCCTTTAAGTTTGTTCATATTTAATGTTTTCTTCTGTTCGACAAGGATTCATCCTCTATGCCCTTGTCGGCTCCTCAACAGTCTTGCCATTCCATTTAATCTCAAATTGATGTTAAATTTTCTTGCCTACCTTGCCTCAGAAGACAATCTGTGTTTTTTATTATATTTCTCTGTTCAAGCTGTTCTTTGCCTCACACAGCCCAGAAACCCCAACATTTATTAAAAACCTCATCCATATCACTTTACTAGCCTAAGATCAGTTATGCTTTTGGTCATCTCAGCCCTTCTGAAAACCTTTTGCTGAGATAGACCCGGAGAGAGCCCTCTCCTGTCCTCGTAGGGCTAGCTACGAGGCTGAGGTTGGTTTGATGTTGCCTCGAGTTTTGCCTTCTTCAGCCTGTGGCAGAATCGAGCGCTAACAAACCCCATCACTGAAACCTTTCTCTGAATTTTGGATTGTCCTAGTTAAACCAAAGAGGTCTTGTATCGATCTTGCCCCTTGCCCATGCTCTGCAATCTTAGTTCAAAGCTCCCGATAACTCAAAATATGATGTTTAGGAGTTCCTCTTCATAGATTGAGTTGTTTGTTTGACTTTTTTGTTTTCCCAAAAGTCTAAATGCGATTTTCCCAAAGTTAGAGGGTCTTATACTTCTATGTATCGCCTGAATGTTTATTTTATGCATCTATCAGTTTGAGTTTCATTTCTAGTGATTAATGGTTAGCCCTACCATATGGATGTTTGCTGTAAAACGATTTATGCTTGCTGTAAAACTTAGTGTCCCTCTCATTTCACTTCACCTAAAAGAATCCATTTATCTCGACCAAATCGGCCCTGCAATATACCTTGTCCACCCTTTGAGGCAGTCTCGACCTTATCGACCCCATAGCCCAGTTGATCTGAACAAATTTTGATCTAGTTATCCTTTGATCAGTTCTACCTCAAAAAACTTAAAACAAACCAAAACATACTTAACAACTAGCCTAAAATCAAATACATAGAAAGCAAACAATTTTACATCCTTTGTGCAATAGAGAGAGCCCTCTTTGAGTCTAGGAAGGCTAGGTCCTAGGGCTCCAAAGTTGGTTTGATGTTACCCTGTCATTTGGCTTGCTAATCTGCCAAATCAAGGGACCCTAACATAATGGCGATCACGGTGGGACTCTGAGTCAATGACAATCTAAGTATACCTTAGGACTTCATAATCCCTCAATTAAAGAATACCCAGTGATTTTCAGCCACCTCATCGCCACACTAACATAATGGCGATCATGGTGGGACTCTGAGTTAGTGACAATCTAAGTATACCTTAGGACTTCAAAATCCCTCAATTAAAGAATACCCAGTGATTTTCAGCCACCTCATCGCCACACTTGTTTGTGCTCAACCTAGTCTCCTAAATTGAGTTCATTTAATTGTCAACCAGGGTTGGTAAACTGCTGAAGTGAAGTGCACTGTATGTGCCTAGGTGTTTGTCTCTTAATGCATTGTGTTTACTGTTTTATGATGTTTTTGGTCTTTTGTGATGATTTATGATGTTTTTTGTCTTTTGGTGGTTTTTATGTTCACAAGGAAAATGACTAAAAAGCTAGTGGAAAGAAGCTACTGGTTAAAAACAGAGTGAAGCCTAATTGGTTGATGACAAATGACAAATGCAAATGCAAATACTGAAACAAAATCAAACCTAAACTATGACTAAGCAAAATACAAAGCTTGATAATGGCTTTAAGGAAATGAATCAAAACATAAACTTAACTTGTCCAATTCTTTCATCAAAGGTATTTTGGGAGAGCTTGAGAAATGGTCAGCTAAGTATACAAATTCTCCTAACTAAAAAATTAAACAACTAGCTTATAATGATGCAACATTTTATCCATGATTAAAGATTTGTTGAAGCATATTTGGAGGAAAACATTGATACCATCATAAGATCTCTACTCTAAGACTAGTTCCTAACTCTATTCTGCAACTTAGTTAAACATCACTAAACCTTACTCAAGAGTTATAGATTTCTTTTTAAAGTAGTATTTTGAGGAAATGCTTTGTTTATGAAGTGGTAAAGAAGTTGCAAAAGTACTTCAGGCCTTGAAATGGTACTGTCTTCTGTTCATATGGTTATGAATCAATTATAGATTTGGAACAAGAAGAGGTTTTGTAAATAATGAAGGCCGTTTTGTTAAGTTTAACAACTAATGTAATCTAATATGCAGTGGATGACAACTAATTGTGGAGTGAAAATGCAATGAGTTAAGCTAAAACTGAACTTAAGATGTCACTAGTCTAAAACAATGCTGAACTAACAAGCCATTATCAAACTTGAAACAAAATAACAGAGCATGAATTGAATGCAATTTGACTCCGGAGTACCCTAACTAAGTTATCATGCATTAATCTATGGGATTCTACAGCCTGTTTTGTCCATCATGATTAGTATTTTGGAAGAGTTTCTTAGAACAATCATGGCTGTACAATTCAGTGCAAATGCAAACATAAAGACTGAAAGCAATTTAAAAACTAAGACATCACAGCTATCTCCTACCCATCATTATGGTATTTTGGAAAGGCGTTTTAAGAGTAAGATCAGCTATGCTACTTAGTGCAAACAAACAACTGAAACGTTCAGTATCACAGTCATGCCTTAGACATCATAAGGATTTTTTGGAAGAGTTTGCTTAGTATAAGTTCAACTGTGATAGTGAACAAAAGAGATTGCAATTAAATCGTACAACACTATAGCCATTTCCCATTCATTATCATGATCTTTTGGAAGAGTTTCTTCTTTTGGAAGATTTCTTAGAACAAGTATAACTATAGTGGCTAATGAAATTAACTACGAACTCAAACTTCAAAAACGTAAAAAAAACTAAGATACTTATCTAAATTACGAAAGTAAAGTCGTGCAGGAGGCAGGGGCCCTCTACCACCAGACGAAATCTAACTCCAAATCAACTCAACGCGTTCAAAGCAATGCTGTCCTCTTCATTAAAGTAGAAATAACTTGAAACAGAGTATTCTTCGTTTTCAGAAATATAGCATGAAATCTAAGCAAAATCTAGCCTATCTCTCGGTTTCCCAAGTGTTTTTATAACAAATTTACATAACAGAACTTGCAACAATACAGGGATCCTTGTCTTTCCTTATCAAAATCACATTCGGACTCTGAAGATGGAAACGTAAAGAGAAAAAGGACATCTGGACTAAGACAGTCCTATTAGAAGTCTGTTCCTTACATAAGTTCCCACGTACCAAAACCACCTCCAGAATTCGGTTCTTCCTTCATGGTGAGCAACGTATGATGTGGACATGACGTGGAATATACCCATATGTGGTTTTTCTTGAGAGGACACCTGGAACATGCCTGAACGTGAAGACAGCTGCAGAATTTCCGGTTAGCTACGGAATGTCTGCATTGTGCAGCTATTTCCGGTCAAAATGCATTACAATGACAAAAATCACAAAACTTAGCAAGTTAGCCATGTTAATCATTCTAAAAGTAATTTTAACTAATTTCATTGATCAATTGGGTCTGGGATAACAATGGACGAAGGAAAATGAGGTAAAGTAAGATGAAAGAAAGCACAATATTGGGGCTCAACATACCCCCACTGCTGTCTTCTTGCATGTCCTCATGCAATTTATTCCATAAACTCAGAGACTTCTGCAAGAACATCTAATCCTCTCCTTCTTCTTTGCCTGGAAGCTAAAGGTCTTCTGGGTTTTCTGATGACAAGTTTGAACTTAAGTTGATAAGTGCCCTGATTAGCTTCTTGTTCCTCTTTTTCAACTTTTCATTAGCCTTTTCCACTTTGTCCATTTGTAGAGATAAGGTTGAGTTCATATTGGTTTTGAGTTTGACTTGTTCCTTTAGAATATCATTCTCATTTTTTATGTGTCTATTAAGTATTTCCAGCTCATACCTATCCCTTCTTAACACATCTATTTCGGACAGTGGAGGACTAGGGGTTCTATCTCTACTCTCTAAAGCTTTCCTTTCCAATGTTTCAACATAGTCATAAACTTCTTGCTAAGCAGGGTCAATTTTCAGGGGTTTCTTCATTAAAATCTTCTTCAACATCTTCTTCAATAGATGTTTCCTCATCTTCTATATTTATCACCCCTGTTTGTTTGATCTGAGTTTTCCTTAGTTTCCCCCTGAGTCTATGGCTTCTTCTTGGCTAGGATGATCCCTCTCCTTTTTCTGTGGCAGATTTTCTGATTACCGTCTCTTTCTTAAGTTGTCTCTTAATTTGAGTCAACTTCTCTGAGATTATTTCCTCACTACTTTCCTGTATTGTTTTGTTAATTTCAATTTTTGAGGCTCTCCATTTTCTGCTTCTCCTTGTAGGCTGTTGTTCAGGTGAGGGCTCTTTTGGCTCTTCAAAATGATTTCTTATCAAGAAATTATCCCAAGTATCATTTGTTTTGGCTAAATGGTGTTCAATTAAAATCTTAACCAAGCCATGATGGTATAGAGTTGTCTCTAAGAATTGGACCCTTCTTTGAACACAAGAAGCCATTTTTTTCAAACTTTGAAGCAAGAAATAGGGTAAGTTTAACTCTTCCTCCAGAAAATGCATTATCAGTCTAATATGGTAAACATAAAATGTGCCATATCTACCTTCACATGTGATAAATTTTTGCAGAATAAGCAATATATAACTCCACTTATTTTTTAATGCAGAACTTGGAATTCCCTTCTTAAACACAGTGACATCCATACCTGGTGATTTTAGAATTTGCTTCCATGATTCATTATGGAATTCTCTATTTTTGAACCATCTCTCTCCATTTCTAAGCAATCCTGTTGCTTCTGCAATGAAAACTTCAGTAACAGTGAATTTAAAATCTCCCACTTCAACCTCAGCTCCTTGAAATGACCTTGCAAATGTTTTAGTGACTTCTTTGTGGAAGCCATTAAATTTCTCAAGAAATTGTAGCCATCCTACCTGTTGCAACATTTCTTTACTTTGAGGGTATCCTTCCAGATATTTTGTACCCACTGGTTCAGTTCTTACAATGAAGCCCATAATTATTTCTTCAATCTTCAGATTAATACTCTTTCTGCCCACGGAAACAATAACTTCAACCTTCAAACTGATATACTTCTGGTTCACGGTGACAATGGCTTCAATCTTCAAACTGATATACTTCTGGTTCACGGTGACAATGGCTTCAATCTTCAAACTGATATACCTCTAGTTGACAGTGATAATAGTTTCAAATTCCACACTGATATACCTCTGTTTCTTGATGATAATGGCTTCAAATTCCACACTGATATATCTCTGCGTTTACGGTGATAATGCCTCAATCTCTGCTCACGGTGACAATGCTTCAGTCTCTGCTCACGGTGATAATGCTTCAATCTTTGCTCACGGTGATAGTGGTTTGATATTTCAAATTGATATACCTCTGCTCACGGTGATAGGGATATCTCTGTTTTGCGGAATGAAATGATGAAGGGCTGGCTACGGAATGGAGTGATGGAGGTAGTTACGGAATGAGTTAATGAAATGAGGTGAAGACAAAAAATTAATGAGTGAAAAGACTGCGGAGATTTTTTTACAACGGAAAAAAAAAATCATCATTAAATGATTTGGCTGGCTGACGTGAGGAAATCAAACACTTCAGCCTTTTTAACCGCTTAAATGATGGTCGGGTATAGAATTTGAAACGAGATATTTTTATCCAAAGTTTGTGGAGGGTATAATGGACATGATCAATAAAAATAATCAAAACAACTTTTTCGAATGATTCATAACTAAAACTATGCTAAAGTTTATGATATGCCATTATAATCAAAACTTGTTACCTTTACTTTTCATTTGCTTTTTGTGGTTTTTGTCTTCTTTGTTCTCCTTTGGAAGAGTCCTAATAAACCTTCTTGATTATTCTTATTCATGGATATACTGGATCTTCTTGTTGCAATTCAAATGTCTGCTGATTAGTGTCTTCAGGATCTGTAGCTGCGGAATGACTGTCTGGCTGCGGAAAGTCTGATCAGCTGTAGAATGTCTGTTAAGCTGCAGAATGTACCTGTAGAGCATTTTAATCATGGAATGGAGTGGTTTGGGATATAAGTGAAATGTTATATGGCATGAATGAAGATGGATGATGAGTCATGATATGTATGAAGTGGATGATGAAATGGAATGGATTCAATTTATGAAATGGAGTGGAAGAATATAAGAAATGGCCTGCAATCCATGACATGTGTTATTCATTTGCAGCAAGACATCAAACTTTAAATTTTGAAATGGAAATGAGGTGGATGGAGTATGGAATGAGATGAATGATATATGGAATGAAGTGAAGTATGAATGAATGAATGAAATGGAGTATGGATGGATAAGTGAATGGAATGAAATGAAATGAAATGGATCATAAGTACAATGGATCTGAACTTATGATTTTGTAACAGCTGCTTGCAAAAACAAAATGGGAAAAGTTAGAGTGTCAGAAAAAACTTTGATTTTCACCCTATATTTTCTGTATAAACATGCCAATCAATGATTGGTTTTCATGTTTATACCTTATTTTTATTATTATTATTATTTTTATTTTTATTTTTATTTTTTATTTTTCAAAAGAAATGCTTCAGAAAATTAAATCAAGTTGATGAAGAAGAAAGATTCTTCTTCATTAACTTCACATCACTGCTTTCCTGGAACTTCTTGACAAATTCTTCTCTTGAGAGTGGTTTGTGATACGGCTTCAATCTATGACCATTCACAAGAAAAGTGACCTCTTCTTCATCTATTGTCCTGATTTTTACTACTCCATTGTCAAAAATTTCAACAATTTCATATGGCCCAAGCCAATGTGTTTGAAATTTACCTTGAAAATCCTTGAATTTTGAATCAAACAAGAGAGCCCAGTCACCTTCTTTGAATTTCTTCTCTTTGATGTACTTGTCATGCCATCTAGTCCTTTGTTGTTGGACTAGACTTGTTTTCTGAACTGCATCTTGTCTGATCTCATTCAATTCATTAATCTGCTCTAGTCTATGCTTTTGCGCCTCCGTTAAATCAAGTCCTAGCTGAACTGCCATTTTGAAAGTTTGAATCTGGAACTCTATGGGGAACAAAACTTGCTTTCCATAAACAAGTTCATAAGGAGTATGGCCTGTTTTGTTTCTCCATGTAGTTCTATAGGCCCACAAAGCTTCAGGAAGCCTATCTACCCAATCTCTTCTATGTAAATGAACTGTCTTTGTTAGGATTCCTTCAATGACCTTACTAGTAGATTCCACTTGACCATTTGCTTGTGGATGATAAGGAGTAGATTTTCTATGTCTGATTTTGCACCTCTCCATCATTTGCTCCACTAGCCTTGATGTAAATTGAGCTCCTTGATCTGTAAAAATTTCCCTTGGGACACCAAAACGAGTAAAAATATCCTCAAAAGAAAAGTAACTACAGATGATTCATTAGCAACAAGTAATGGTTTAGCTTCTACCCACTTAGTAACATAATCAGTGCAAACTAATATATATTTCTTTTGTCTTGATGGAGGACTAATAGGTCCTACAAAATCCAAAGCACATTTTTCAAAAGGTTCAATGTGTACCTGAGGTTGTAATGGCATCTCACCTGAAGGAGAAGGTTTCCCTACCCTTTGGCAACTGTCACACCTTTTGACATACTCTTTAGCATCTTTAAACAAGGATGGCCAATAATATCCTAAATTAAGGATCTTATAGGCTATCCTCTTATCAGCAAAGTGTCCGCCACAAGGTTCATCATGACATGCTTTGAGAATCTCAGGCATCTCATCTTCACGAAAACACCTCCTAATGATCAAATCTGGACCTGTCTTGTACAAATCATTAGTAACCCATGAATATTTTGCACTGTCATAAATGATTTTTATTTTATCCCTTGCATTCATTATTGAAGGAAATTTTCCTGAAACTAAATAATTAGCAATATCAGCAAACCATGGAGTTTGAGTAGAAATTGCAAAAAGATATTCATCAGGAAATTGATCTTCAACTGGAGTGTCATCTTTGATATTTTGAAGTCTAGATAGGAAATCAGCTACTGTGTTTTGTTTTCCAGGCCTATCTAGAATGGTAATGTTGAATTCTTGTAAGAGAAATAACCATCTTATGACTCTGCCATTAGTAATTGATTTGTTCATTAAGTATCTAATTGTAGAATGATCAGTGTGAACAAAAGTTTCATAGCTTGTTATATAGTGTCTGAATTTTTTTATGGCATGAACAACAGCTAAAAACTCTTTTTCAGTTACAGTATAGTTTAACTCTGCAGGAGTCAAATTTTTACTGGTATAATAGATGGCATAGGGAATCAAATATTTTTGTCCCAATACTGCTCCTAGAGCTGTATCGGAAGCATCTGTTGAGATATGAAAATGTAACTTCCAGTTAGGTCCCCTTAATATAGGTGCTTCAAAAATTTTGGTTTTCAGGGTCTCAAAGGCTAACTGGCAATCAGAATTCCACTTGAATTCACAATCTTTGGTAAGTAATTTGAAGAGTGGAGATGCTATCTCGGTGAAGTTTTCTATAAATCTCCGATAATATCCTGTAAATCCTAGAAAAATCCTAACATCTTTTTGACAACTTGGAATAGATAAGTTAGAGATGACTTCAACTTTTGACTCATCAACTCTAATCCCATCCCCTGAAATGTGATGCCCCAAAACAATACCTTCAGTAAACATCATGAAACATTTCTCATGACTAAGTGAAAGGTTTGCTTCTTGACATCTCTTTAAGACTTTTTCCAAGTTTGCTAAAGCTTCTTCAAATGTGTTTCCATAAACTGTGAAATCATTCATGTATACCTCTACACAATCATGTATTAGATCTGAAAAAATTCCTAATACTGCCCTTTGGAATGTTGCAGGTGCATTGCATAATCCAAATGGAAATACTCGGTAAGCATAGGTACCCCAAGGACAGGTAAATGTGGTTTTGTCTTGATCTTCAAGTGCTACTTGAATTTGGTTGTAACCACTAAACCCATCTAGGAATGAGAAGTACTTTTTGCCAGCTAATGTATCTAACACTTGATCTATGAAAGGTAAGGGAAAATGGTCTTTAAGAGTAGCTTTGTTTAATTCTCGATAGTCAATACATACCCTCCATTTACCATTTTTCTTTGGCACAATTACCAAAGGATAAACCCACTGACTATCTGAAATGGGATAGATGAAGTTGACATTTAACAATTTTTGCAATTCTTCTTTAACAATCTCCCTAAGATTTGGATTCATCCGTCTTTGAGGTTGTCTGATTGGTTTGCAATTTTCCTCTATATAGATGTGATGAGTGCAAGTATTGGAGCTTATCCCTTTCATGTCAGTGTACTCCCATGCATATGCAGAAGAGTGTCTCTGTAATACTTTGACTAAATTTTCTTGTTGAGATTTCTCTAGGTTCTTATTTATGTTCAAAGTTTTGCCTGGAAAGATCTCACTTGTAGAGTTGCCAAATTTATCCATAGAATGAAGAGACATCTGTCTTGATGACAAAAAATCAATATTGGATCCCTCTTGAAATGATTCATGTTTGTGTTCTGGAGAGGATTCAAAATTTTCTAGAGTATTTAGAATTTGATTATCTTCACTAATTTCTGAAATTGTGAAGAGAGGTTGTAAATCTTCTTCATCCTCTATCCATTGAGTGTCATCTAAATCTGTAATTGTCCTAGTTGGAGGATATAAAGTGAATTTCTTAGTTGAACTACCATCAGAGATATACATATCACCGGATCTACAACTAATAAAAGCATCAGCTGTAGCCAACCAAGGTCTTCCTAATATAACAGGATGTCCTCCTAGATTATTCTTAGGAGTTAGGATCATGAAATCCACAAGGTACTCCCAAGAATCTAGGGACACTGGAATGTCTTCTATTACCCCATCTGGTTTGATCACAGATCTGTCTGCTAATTGTAATAATGTGAGTGTAAAGAGAAGATTAGGAAGTTTCAGTTTATCCATGATTTGTCTACTCATGATATTGATTGCTGCTCCTAAATCAATGAGTGTGTTCTGGATTTCAATTCCATTGATGTGAATTTTAACAACTGGATTTCCTAGGTCAAGATACTTTGGAATAGCAATCTTTCCCATCATAATGTCTGCTATTTTTCCTGCCAGTTGAATTTTCTTTGTTTCTCTTATTATTTTTCTTGTTTTCTTCATACTCAACTCCTTTATTGTTTTGGCTAAAATTGGAATTTCCTTGATGGCTTGTAATAATGGAATTTTAATGCAAACATTTCTCATCTCATCTAGGAAATCATAATTAGGCACCATGATTTGTTTTTCTACACCTCTATCAATTTGTAATCTTTCCGGAAAGGGAGGTATAGAAGTAGATGTAGATGGTTGCTCTAATACAGGAGTTGAATTTATTGAATCTTTTTGCTTTAATTTTTCAGTGTTTGGGTCTTGAAAGGATGTGTCTTCCTCAAGACTTTTATTCACCCGTAGAGAGTCTTCCTCAGAGTTATCTTGTTCTTGTATGATCACAAAAGGTTTCCTCTTTTCAAGTATTCTTCCAGACCTAAGTTGAACATCACTAAGGTCTAGAGGAGTAATTAAATAAGTTGGAAACTATTGGCCTTCTATCATGTATGTGTTCTGAGGATTTTTATTATTGGGGTTTGGTATGGGTTGAGCAGGCAATTGATTTGATTTTTGAGGAAATAGTAATGGGAGTGGTTGATTTTGATGTGGTAGGTTCTGATGATGTTGAGGATTTTGTTGAAAATTTTGTTGAAGATTTTGAGGAAAATTTTGTTGAGGATTTTGAGGATAAAAATGTGGGTATGGTGGATAGGATGGTGGATACTGATAGTATGGGGAGTATCTTCCATAGGGACTTTGTGATCCTTATGCCCAAGCTGGAGATTGATTTTGAAATTGAGGCCAAGGTTGCTGCCAAGAATTCCAAGGTGGAGGTTGGTTATACATTTGATCATGGAATCCTTGGGTTTGAGGTCCCTGCCAAGGCCTTATAGATGAAAAATTGAGAGACTCTATGGAATCTGTAGGAGTTTCCTCCTGAAAGACAGCTTCGAGACTAGGAAGAGAAGGAAAATTCTTGGTCTCATGTTTTTCAGAACAAATGACACAGGTTTCTACAACTTTTACATCCAATGGACACTCTCTCAAGGCATGTTTATTTCTGCATTTGGGACAAAAGATTGCCAAGGCATCAGATTCAGCTTTTTGCTTGTTTTGTATCTTAAGGGTGTCTATTTGTTCACTAAGACTCCCTAAGATGTCAGATTTGAAATCATCAAGCATGTGTCCTATTTCTGATCTACTTACTGTCCCAGAAGCAGACTTACTTTCCCTTGCAAGAGCAGGATCTCTTGGACCTTTTACAGTTTTAGATTTCCCTCTTAAAAGGTTGATACATAACTCAGATATTTCAGGTAATGTGAGCTGTGATATATCCCCTTTTCCCATCATGTTAAGGATATCCAACCATTCATCCCTAATTGTTTTCAAAAAAAGAGCTTTTAAGGTGTCTTGATCTAGGTTTTCCATTTTTTCTCTTTTGATGTTGTAATGAAATCTCTCCAACAAATCTTCCAAGTTTTCATCTTCTTTTTGTAACATCTTAAACACTTCTTCCTTATGATTGACCGACATACAATAATCCAGATACCTCTCTAGAAATGCTTGTTTCATGTCTTCCCATGTTCTAATAGAACTATTGATCAAACTCATAAACCACTTCAATGCTACTCCTTTCAAGGTTGAAGGGAATAATTTCAGTTTTTGAGCATCTTGTAAGTAGTCATAAGTTCTACATAGAACTTCGAATTCAAATAGGAAGGTTTCAGGATCTTCAGTTTTAAGTCCATAGAAGTTTGGAAGGACAGAGGGTGAAATGTTTTTCATGGTTGTATTGGTTTCTTCATCAATTATAGGGAACCCAAAAGAGCTTCATATTTCTCTTCTACCTCTTCCTCCATCTGCACCTCTACCTCCTTCTCCTCTACCTCCTTCTCCTCTACCTCTACCTCTACCTCCAAATAATGTGTGTTCTTCATTAAAGACTCCTCCTCCCCCTTCTTCTGCCATGATTGACTCTCCTGTGGAAGTAGAAAGGTTTGTGTCCCTAACAGGAGTTTTTAGATCTTCTTCTAAGGCAGGTTCAGTGGATGAAGTGGAAGGTTTCTCTAATGGAATAGCTTACCTTAGATATTCTAGAAGTCCAGGATCAGTAAAGGATGGAATGTGGGTCCGAGTTGAAGGTGTACTAGCTCTTAGTCTAGGTGAAACAAGTGGTATTCTATGAATCAAATTTCTACTTCTGCTGCTTATAAATATACCCCTTGAATCTCTCTCTCTATGCATATAATTTTTTTTGGGGGTTAAGAAACAAAGGTTACCTAGTTTTCACTTCCCCGGCAACGGCGCCAAAATGTTTGTGCTCAACCTAGTCTCCTAAATTGAGTTCATTTAATTATCAACCAGGGTTGGTAAACTGCTGAAGTGAAGTGCACTGTATGTGCCTAGGTGTTTGTCTCTTAATGCATTGTGTTTACTGTTTTAAGATGTTTTTGGTCTTTTGTGATGATTTATGATGTTTTTGGTCTTTTGGTGGTTTTTATGTTCACAAGGAAAATGACTAAAAAGCTAGTGGAAAGAAGTTACTGGTTAAAAACAGAGTGAAGCCTAATTGGTTGATGACAAATGACAAATGAAAATGCAAATACTGAAACAAAATCAAACCTAAACTATGACTAAGAAAAATACAAAGCTTGATAATGGCTTTAAGGAAATGAATCAAAACATAAACTTAACTTGTCCAATTTTTTCATCAAAGGTATTTTGGGAGAGCTTGAGAAATGGTCAGCTAAGTATACAAATTCTCCTAACTAAACAATTAAACAACTAGCTTATAATGATGCAACATTTTATCCATGATTAAAGATTTGTTGAAGCATATTTGGAGGAAAACATTGATACCATCATAAGATCTCTACTCTAAGACTAGTTCCTAACTTTATTCTGCAACTTAGTTAAACATCACTAAACCTTACTCAAGAGTTATAGATTTCTTTTTAAAGTAGTCTTTTGAGGAAAGGCTTTGTTTATGAAGTGGTAAAGAAGTTGCAAAAGTACTTCAGGCCTTGAAATGGTACTGTCTTCTGTTCATATGGTTATGAATCAATTATAGATTTGGAACAAGAAGAGGTTTTGTAAATAATAAAGGCCGTTTTGTTAAGTTTAACAACTAATGTAATATAATATGCAGTGGATGACAACTAATTGTGGAGTGAAAATGCAATGAGTTAAGCTAAAACTGAACTTAAAATGTCACTAGTCTAAAACAGTGCTGAACTAACAAGCCATTATCAAACTTAAAACAAAATAACAGAGCATGAATTGAATGCAATTTGACTCCGGAGTACCCTAACTAAGTTATCATGCATTAATCTATGGGATTCTACAGCCTGTTTTTTCCATCATGATTAGTATTTTGGAAGAGTTTCTTAGAACAATCCTGGCTGTACAATTCAGTGCAAATGCAAACATAAAGACTGAAAGCAATTTAAAAACTAAGACATCACAACTATCTCCTACCCATCATTATGGTATTTTGGAAGGGCGTTTTAAGAGTAAGATCAGCTATGCTACTTAGTGAAAACAAACAACTGAAACGTTCAGTATCACAGTCATGCCTTAGACATCATAAGGATTTTTTGGAAGAGTTTGCTTAGTATAAGTTCAACTGTGATAGTGAACAAAAGAAATTACAATTAAATCCTACAACACTATAGCCATTTCCCATTCATTATCATGATCTTTTAGAAGAGTTTCTTCTTTTGGAAGAGTTCTTAGAACAAGTATAACTATAGTGGCTAATGAAATTAACTACGAACTCAAACTTCAAAAACGTAAAAACAACTAAGATACTTATCTAAATTACGAAAGTAAAGCCGTGCAGGAGGCAGGGGCCCTCTACCACCAGACGAAATCTAACTCCAAATCAACTCAACGCGTTCAAAGAAATGTTGTCCTCTTCATTAAAGTAGAAATAACTTGAAACAGAGTATTCCTCGTTTTCAGAAATATAGCATGAAATCTAAGCAAAATCTAGCCTATCTCTCGGTTTCCCAAGTGTTTTTATAACAAATTTACATAACAGAACTTGCAACAATACAGGGATCCTTGTCTTTCCTTATCAAAATCACATTCAAACTCTGAAGATGGCAACATAAAGAGAAAAAGGACATCTGGACTAAGACAGTCCTATTAGAAGTCTGCTTCCTTAAATAAGTTCCCACGTACCAAAACCACGTCCAGAATTCGGTTCTTCCTTCATGGTGAGCAACGTATGATGTGGACATGACATGGAATATACCCATATGTGGTTTTTCTTTAGAGGACACCTGGAACATGCCTGAACGTGAAGACAGCTGCAGAATTGCTGATTAGCTACGGAATGTCTGCATTCTGCAGCTAGTTCCGGTCAAAATGCATTACAATGACAAAAATCACAAAACTTAGCAAGTTAGCCATGTTAATCATTCTAAAAGTAATTTTAACTAATTTCATTGATCAATTGGGTCTGGGATAACAATGGACGAAGGAAAATGAGGTAAAGTAAGATGAAATAAAGCGCAATCTTGGGGCTCAACAACACTAACATAATGGCGATCACGGTGGGACTCTAAGTAATAAACAAACTTAGACCTCCCTAAACATTTCAACATCCCTTAAGAAGACTATCTTGTCGAATTAACCCACCACTCACGCTTAATGGCGATCACGGTGGGAACTTGAGTCAAAACATCCTAGGTATCCCTTAGGACCTCTCAAAGATTTCAGTCAAACTTAGAAAACTTAAGTGTTGTCTGAAGAGTAGAAACTAGCTCTTTCACCATCTTAGCAAAATGATGATTCAACTATAGGACACTCTTACAAAGCTTAGGGCTACATATAGGAACTCAGAAAACCCCAAAGACATCCCTAGATTGGCTTTTCTCAGTTATTGGTGGTGGCCCATAAATTCATATCTCTAAAAACAACTAAAAACATCCACCCGGCGACTCCACTAGCCTCTAGTAGACCTATTACTCCACTAGTCCTTATAAAATCTCCTAGAATGCATTGAGCAATCCCAATCATGCTGATGGTAGACAACAAAGTTCAAATCTTCCACCTGGCGACTCCACAACCCTCATTAGACCAAAAGACTCCATTGGTAGAGAACTTTAGACTGGTTGAAAAGACACAGTGACACTTTCTGATTAACAAAGATGGATCCAAGGGTACAAAGGAGATATGCTCCGATGAACAAAGATCATATCCCTGGATTCCCACACAAAATGCCTGAAATAAATTGGATGAAAAACCTACCTATATTTCGAGATGAAAAGGTTGATGACCCCTTGTTACACCTCATCAAATTTCATATACACATATGGAGGTTGAAGGTTGAATGGCATGAGGACTGCCTCATGAAAATATTTATGGCAACATTAGAAGATAAGGCGAGAAATTGGTATGAATGGCTAGAACCTGGCATCTTGTTTTCTTTGAAGGATTTCCACAAAGTATTTTATAAACACTATATAAGGCATTTTCCATCTCTATCATTGGCTGAAAATTGTTGTTATCAATCTGAAGACTCATACAACACCTTGTGAACATTGATGAAGACTTAGGAAATTGGCATCTTGAGGATCTATTAGAGGAGATTCATGCTTTTCATACTCAAGATAACCATCTTGGTAGCCAATAAGAGTTGATTGAGGATGAAATCAAATCTGAAATGGAAGAAAAATCAAACCTATAAGATCTCTACCTTTATGCTTTGAGTCATTTCAATTCATAGAAGCAAATTGGCCTCCTAAGAATCTATCAGAGGCAACTCATGAATCTCATGCTTATTATCCCAAACATCAAGAAGAGTTGATTGAGGATGAATTAAAATATGAAATGGAAGAAAAATCAAAACCTGTAGAATCTCTACCTTTATGCTTTGAGTCATTTCAGTTCATAAAAGAAAATTGGCCTCTTGAAAATATATCAGAAGCAACTCATGAATCACATGCTAACTATCCCGAACATCACGAAGATTTGGTTGAAGATGAAAACAATCAAGAAATGAAAGAGAACCCACAGGATTTATCTAAGGCACAAGTAATGATTCATCATCTCTCTTAGATAAGGCCCAAAAAGACATTCATCCTCTAAATCAGCTTTCCCAAGAGAAAGAGGATTATTGTAGTTATATCCAAAGAGAGATAAAAATGCCTCCCTTTTTTGAAGAAGAGATGAATCAACTCATAAACATACAGTCAGCCTTTGATCTTGCATACCATAAATCAAAAAATAGATTTGTAAATCAATCTAAAGAGAAACAATCTAATAGTCCAATATGTATGGCTGGTGACATTACTTATATTAATGATTCTCCAAGGTTTGGTCAAGATATTGATGATTATGATATTCAAGCAGAAGCTAACCTTGCAGAGCCATCAACAGTTGATTTTTGGGATGAAGTTCACTATCATCAGATTGAAAGCAGTAATCAGCTAAGACAGGTCACCTATGACACTGAGGAGGAAATCCTTGAGAGTTTAGAAGTAAGTGAAGAGTCTCTGACTCTTTGCTCTACTTCACTTCAGTCTGTCAGAAATAACATTCACATAATTGGAAATCAACAGTCTTTCAGCTTTGATGATGAGGTTAAGGAGAATGATGAAATTCTTGAGCATGTTGTAAATGAGAAGCCTTTTCCTGAAACGGCTGAGGAAATCATTTTGGACATGGAATGGTCCTTAACTCCAGATTCACAGCCACCAAGTTCCATTGAGTTACAAATAGCAGATGAAGAAATAAAGGTTGATAATCACATAAGGGTGGTCACACTATCCTCTCAAAAGGATTTACTGCCAAAGTGTATCCCTGCTCGTCAACATGATGACCTTCACACGGTTTTCAGTCCACTTAATCAGAACACATCAGCGTGGAAAGAAGACTACACTGTAATATATGATGATTCTGACAGTTCAAGTGATCATGAGCAAGGGGAAGAGTTTCTTTCCCAAGAGAGTCCCAAATATAGCCAAGTGGAAGAAAGAGTAGTCCTGAATAAAGCCTATATATCAAATCCTCTAGATCAGGTATTATTCCAAGATCCATTTGTTGTTTTCCTTGAGAAATATGAAGGAGTAGTGTGTTCCGCCCAGAACATTTTGTTGCAAAGAGTGAGAAAAATTTTAGGTACTACTGTTCGAAAACAAGAAAAATGGAAGTGGCCTTTTCATTTCTTCAGCACTCTAAAAAAGCTGAAACTAAATCCCTCATGGAATCATCTGCTTGATTGGCTTTGTTGGAAAAGAGATTTCACTAAATGAATGTATGTTGTGTATAGGTTAGATTAGGATAGATAGATAGGTGTGAAAAATAAGCTCAGTCTTGTGAGCAACTTTTCAGTTCTATATTGTTTGAAGAAAAAGAAAAAAAAAATGGAAAATACAAAAACAGTAGAAAATTAGAAAAAGAGGGCAGTTTCTAAAGCAATGGTACAACCCCATACCCAAAAAATGGTCATGCTGAAAGTGCGCAAGTCTAAATGCCACTACTGGTGCTCAAAAAATGTCTTTTTCAGTTATCTAGCCTAATCATAACTGAGCATGTTTTAAATTGATTACTGATAAGTTAGTAAAAAAGAATGATAGTCAAAATATGTAAGCTTGACTTGTCAATAAAAGTAGATTAGGAAAAGATACTGGTTCCACACGCTCAAAACAGAACCAAAGAGGAATACAGGGATGAAAAACAAACTATGTATCCTAGCCCTGATTTTTCTAAATCTCATTTTTGTGTGAAAATAATATTTGTGTGCAGCTTGTCTTTTATGCCACAAACATATGACAAATCAAACTGTCTAATCCTGATTTGGTCATTTTTCAATTTCATTTTTTAGTTCAGTGAATGAAATCCTGTCAAACAGCTTAATCTTGATAGTTGATCTAGCATAGGTAGAGAATCAAAGGAGTTCATCAGTTTAATCTGAACTCCCAGAAGAAATAAGTGTAGAATTAGATAGTTTTTCTTTTTTCAAAAATATCATGTCAAAGGGTTTGCTAGTCCAAGTGCACCCAAAGAAGAAAAAATGCTAGGACTTATAGTTGGATAGTTAGAGATGACTTTGATGCTAATCATGCTGTAAATTTTCAGAAATAGCATCAAGAAAGAGAGAAATTTGCGCCAATGGATAAAGCACTGGTCTTCACAAGCCAGAGATCTGTAGTTCTGGACACCTCCTGAAAAGGAGCTGCCCTCCCCAAATGGAGCCACTGTTAGTCATCAGTATTTTTTACATGTTGTTGATGACTAGATTCCTTAGCTAAGTTTTATAGAAGCTAATCTCAATATGTCAATTTGTCATCTAGAAAACACCCCAAACAAATTTTTGTCCTCCTACCCCTCCCTGTCAGTCTATGATGAGAACAATCTTCATTTTTCATTTCATATCTCGCTTCAGCAAAGTCTCCCTGTCTATAGCTGTCATAACTTTGCCTCTCTGCTATCATTTTCCCTTGTTTCTCATGCCATTCACTATCCGAAAGTTGGAAAAGTGTATGCTCCTATATCCCTGATCATCTTGTCATATGAAAATCTGATCATTCCTAAGAAAAAAATTAGAATCTGTGACTATTGTCTCTAATTTAGATAGTGGTGTTTAGGGAGTTTTTCCTTGGCTAAAATATCCTAAGCCAAAAATCCTGTGTCTAGTACCAGTCAGCCATGAATCTTTCCCTATTTTACAAAACAAGCCTTGATCTATCCATAGGTCGCACACCACTAAGAGGTCACTTTGTCTCATTTAAGAAGAAGTTCAACAAAGATCCAAATCAGGAAAATATGAGGATGTTCACTATCTGAAGAAATATACTTATATCAGGCGAAATATCCATGAAACACCAAAGGAGCTCTCCAAGGTTCAAAAGCATATGCTTTTACATCTCTGTAGGGGTGTAATTGAATGATGATCAGTGTGTAAATGGGAGCAAAGGATCAACTGAACAAGTTTCTCATACTGAAATATTTTGCCTTCAATAATCAGATGGAGAGCTGTAAAGTAAAGAGCATCAAGTGTACATGGTTTAAATCCAAAGGCTGCCTGAAGAGCAGAGATCATTCCTCAAGTCAAATGAACACAAAAGACTGAGTGATGTTGATCAACAGTTCTCCATAATCCCCTCCAAAATCAGTGCTGCATAATCTTTCCAAAGGGCATCATCATGTAGGGCATAAGAAGACAATTGCTTCTTATGTTACCTTGAACCTGGGATGTGAACATTAGTCAAAGGCAGTTTCAATATACCTCTGAAAACACAGTCAAGGGAAAAGCTAGTTCAATGATGTCTAGCAGTGAACACTCTCCATATACCAATCACATTGCTTCTGGTCTAGATTTCACAGTGATATTTTCAAAAGGGATATACATCTCAGACAATGGCTCATAAAGCAAGAGGACATTAGGTTCAAGTGATTTTACCAATGATAAATGTCAAAATTCGCTTTGTTTCCTATTGATATTCTTCAAGCAAACATACAGAGCAAGGTACAGTGATTGAAATAGATGAAGATCCCGTGTTTAATGATAACCTCCTTCAATGATAAGTAGAGGGTTAGAAACACATGATGGAACCTCCTTCATATAAAATCAGAGGGTTAGAAAAACATTGTTGTGACCTCCTTCACAAACAAGCAGAGGGTCAGCATGTTTTTTAGAAACTTTAGAGGTTGTTTTGTGCCACCTCCTCCAAAGATGAACAGAGAATGCATAGCAAGGTTTAAAATTATGTTTGAGAATGTTTTCTTTTGGAAAGACTAGTTGAAGAATAGTGGTGAGACAAATGAGAGTTTATAGGTTAAAGGCCTCTTCCACTTCAAAATCCAAAGAGTGACATGATGGTGTTAAAAGGCCTCTGTTCTCATGTCTATAAAAGCCTCCTTCGAAGGATAAATCAGAGGTTATAATTTTGATTAAAGCAACTTCATCTAAATGGCCAAGGAGGTAGACCAAGTTTCTGTTCAAAGGGAAATATTTCAAATGATAATCAAGAGAAGTTGCAAAGCTAGTTTGTTGAAAAAACCATTCCTCATTTACAAAACAGAGACAGGCCCTTAAAAAACTGTAAGAGGTTGAAAGCCTAATGTATACATAAAGCGCCCATGCAGTGGTAAAAAATTGCTTCCTTCATGATAAGCATAGGGCCCACAGAAAACTGGTTCAAAATACAAATCTTCAAATAAGGTACAATGATTGAAATAGATGAAGTTTTCTATGTTTAAGATGACCTCCTCCAAAATGAGCAGAGGGTTAAAATCGCCAGGGTTTGACATTTTGAGAAAGCTTTCAATAAAAGACAAAGATGAGAGGTAATATGCTTAAAAGGGTTCATTTATTGATGAACAAAGGATAAAAATAGTTTGGTGACATGTTCCCCTAAATATCCGAGCAAAGGCATGGCATAGACATTATCTTTAAAGACAATCTTCAAAAGGCAGATCTTTTCAAAAAGGGCAAATATCCATTTTTATCAGTTAAACCAAAGAAAGTTTAAAACTCTTTAAAAGAGATAAAGGGTAGGTTGAAAAAATTTAAAAATCTATAAAAACCCTCAAAAAGGGTCTTTATGTTTTATTGCTCACTTGGCAAAGGGAAAATTTTCATTCTGGAGTTTTTGGGCAAGTCGATTTGCAAGTTTTTAGGACGTGACGTGCCTGTACGTGCTCACAGAAGGCCTTTGCATTGAGCGCGACGCGCCTGTTACACTCCGCCCGACCTGACAACACCGGGGTTCAAACGGGCGCCCAGGGCCTAACCCAACAGTGTTCAAACGCTACGCGCCTGTGCACAGTAGCGTAGCGCTTCCCAAACAGATTTCTTTTCACCTCAAGTCGGATTTCTGCAGGGTCAAAATGTCTCGAAAAGCATCCATACTTTTTTAAAGAGGCATTTACTGATTTTGTTCCCTAAATTTTTGAGTTTGAGGAGGGGGTTAAGAGTCAAATTTGTTAAGGAAAAACACAATCTTGTGAAGGCAAAAACACAGTTTCTCTAGAAATCACCATGTTTGCTAAAAAAAACAAGGGACAATGATTAAAGAAGGTCTATTTGTCAGTTTAAAAGGGGTCCCTTAAACAGTGATTTTCAAAAGAGGAAAAATAGCCATTTTCAAGGGTATTCTGTTTGTTTAAAAATCACAAAGAAACAGTGATAGGAGAAGAAAAGTTGTGTGTTAAATGGAGAATAGACCTCCTCTCAAAATCAAAAATTTGTCTACCAGTGCTTAAAGAAAACACAGTTGCTCTTAAAACTGCCATGTTTATCAAGACACATAGAAACAGTGATAAAGGAGGAATGTTTATTGTCAAGGGGTTTCTTGTTGAGAGAAGCTAAATACAAACACAGTTTTCAAGGGGAAAAGTTTTAGTGTCAAAAGGAAAGGGAATTTGTTTTCACTTAAAAAAAATTCGTTTGCCAACTGAAAGACAAAAATCAGTCTCACAAAGAGGAAAACAGGGTTTGATTGAGGGCCTATTTCAGTGATCATTTGAACATTTGTTTTGGTAAGCCAGTGAAGGGTATCAAAAGAAAAATGCCTTCAAAGAAAGTCAGCAAGGGTGGATTTCACAAAAGATTTGAGCCTTTGACAACTCAAGAAGTAAATGAATCCCCTTCAATTCTGTTTAACTTCCATGAGGTGGGCTGCCTCGATTTTTTCAAAAAAGTCCAGGAGGTCACCAATTACCCTCCCTTAACACAACTGTTCACCCTGAGGCTGCAAGAAAAGCATGTCCATCTAGCAGGTTTGGACTTTAAACTCACTCCTATGGCTGTCTCCAAAGTAAATAAGATCCCCTATATAGGAGAAAGGTGGTTCAAACAAGCATACCTAGATTTGAATCACTATAAAACCTTTCTAAAACCAGACCATCAGGATGCTTGCCAATCTATTTTCCATTTTTCTCACTTATTGAGCAGCTATGCTCCCCTCATGAAAGTCATCGTGAAGTATTTCACATGTGAAGGGAGGTTTTCCTAGATTTATTCCTATCACATTAGGCTTCTCATGCATTTCACAAGAACTCAGTTGCTGAACCTACCTTTCTTCCTCTACAAAAGCATAGACAAGATGTCCTCCCTTGTTCAAAAGAGACCTCCTGCTCAGCAAAAATCTAGTCTCTTCCATCATTCTCTCATCAAAATCATCATCCTTCACCAGCTTGAAAAGAAAGGAGTGTCTTGGGAGACTTTCATTTCTCATCCAGATTTTTCCATTGCCTCTTCATCTCATGCGCCTTCCTCACCATCCACTCACCATGTCTCTCCCTCTTCTAGTCAATCTACTCCTAAAAGGCAAAAATCCCCTATGATTGAGAGTGAAGAAGAGAAGAAGAAAACTAGTGATGAGGAAGGGCAAAGTGACAAGAAGCAAACTAGTGATAATGAGGGACAAAGTAAAGAATCTAAACATGAAAGTGAGGAAGAAGGAAACGATGGCAAGCATGAACAAAATGATAGTGAGCATAGCAGTGGTGAAGACAAACAAGGCAGTGAATATGAAGTGTAAAGTAGTGATGATAAAGAGCAGCAAGCCAGCAGCGATGAAGAGCAAACGGAAAATGTTCAAAGCAGCAATGAGGAACACCACAGTCCTCAACAAAGTCATGAAACCAATCAAAGAGACAGTGAAAAAAGCGCCTCCCAGCAAAGCAGTGATCATGATGGCAACCCATACATAGAATCTAAGAAGAACAATGAAGGTGGTGACATCATGCAAAATATCAATGAAGATATTCCTAATGAAGGCAGCCCTCAACAAACTCAAGAAAGTAATGAGGGTAAACAAGGAAATCTTCAAGCAGCAGAAAAAGATGATGAAGCTGCCAGCCCTAAACAAACTCAAAACAGTGAAGAAAACAGTGACAAAGGTGAAGTTGGAGCAGATGATGATGGAAGCAGCAGGGTAAAGGACCAAGTTGAGTAAGTGCAAATAATGAAACCTCCTCTCTCTTCTCCTCAACACAACCAAGAGAATGTGCTAGCTACCTCTCCTAGGCAAGGGGCCATGAATCTTCCTCCAAAAGTAGTGAAGCCTAGAAACACTAGATCTGCAAGGAAGAAGATCACTCCAGTAGTGACTAGAAATATCACAAGAGCGCTAAGAAGTAGAGGCAAACTGCCTAAGAAGAGTATTGTTGAATTTCCAAAGAGGAAAAGGAACAAGAAGTCTACCCAAGGCAAGGGTAAAGAAAAAGAGGAACAACAGGAGAGTAGTCATGAAAAGGAAAGGGAGTTTGACATCATACAGATAGACAGTGATGTTGGAGATGATGAAGCTAGAATTCTTGAGGCTCTTTTTCAAAACAGAGAGGCCCAAATTCATGAATTAAAAGCTGATCTAGAAAGGTCAAAAGGCTTCATACATGTTCTACAGATGCAAAACAAACAAATGAGTGGTAAAATGGCAGTTTATGAGGCCCAGGCTTTCAAATACCAAAGGGAAGCCTACAATGTGCAAATCAAGCTTGAAGAGTATACGGGCGAATTTGATGATACTGAAGAAGAAGAGAAGCCAATAAGAAAGAGGCCTAGGACTATGGGTCTCAGGAAAGCTTTGGAGAAAAAGAAGGAAGAAGAAGCATCCCTTGTTCGATCTTATCCTCTCACACAATTGCTTGCCCAAGAAATAGAAAATGATAAAGAATCATGGCTTGAAAGGGCAAACAAGAATTTAGAGGATAAATTAGAGAAAGCAAACAGAGACTTGAGTCTACAAAGGATGATGACCGGGCACTACAAGAAGTTGAATCAATTTGCCTGAAGAAAGCTCAAACTTGCTCAAGAAAGGCTCAAAGCTGCCTGAAAGAGGCGCCCGGTAGAAAAAGTGAAGAAAGGAATATCTAGGCTTGAAATCTTGGCCTTAGCTTCCTTGCATGCCTCTAAGAACCCATAAGGTACTTGCTCACCAAAATTGAGAAAATTTTGAAATGATTTTGTTTTTTGTGTTTTTTGGCCCTAATTGCACATTTTTCAAGGCGCTACCATGGGTGCTAGGAGCATCCTCAGCTCATGAAAGTCATTTTTTTGGATGGAATAAATTTGGGGATAGCTACTCACAAATTTTCAGATCCAACGGAGGTGTTTTGGTCCCTCAAAGAGGCAAAAATTAGTCAAAATTCACCTTTCTGCCTCACATATCAGCAGATGAGACCCCCCTGGGTTTTTTTAACTCAGTCCACCTTTTGACATATTTTCAGGGATTAGTTTGGGAAAAATCAAGTATTTCCAGAAACTAGACATCTAGGGCTTTCCAACGAGCCATCACAGGCCTCGTTTCGACATTGGGAGGTCCCTCAAAAGTTGTTTGCAAAACAGGAAATGTTCTGCTGCTACGCTCCTATAGCATTTTGGCAAAAAGGCAGATTTCTGAAGATGCTCATCCAAATGTGCGTTAAGCCTTTTTTGGTACTTGTCAGTTATGTAAAGTCAATTTTGTTTCATTTTTTGGCATTTTATAGATATTTGTGAAGATATTTTGTGCCTTGGGCTTTGCAAAGCCTCGAGTACAAAATCAGATATTTGCAATAGGCCAATGGCCTTCTAGATGATCTTGGATAGTTTCTTTCTCCTTGGCCTATATATTCCAAGAGATTTCATTATAACAAGGGGCTGAACTTGATATTATAGAGCAATAAATGGTATTACAAGCTTTGAAGAAATACTTTGTCTCATGAAGTGGATAATTTCTTGTTTGACTTGGATGGTGGAAGAGGACTTGTTGACCGCACTTTGTCAACTACCCCATAGCAGTACACCCCCATTTTTTCAAATGGGATTCGTCATGATCGATGTGGTTGCGCCATCCAGATTTCATCGCCGATCGACAGCTTTTATAAATGATGTAAACCCATTATGCATGTTATGATGTAAATGATCTAAGTAAGACCGTCAATGTATGTAACAACCTAGGTAAGCCTAGTATGTTGTTGATGATCTCTATCCTAGGAGGTTTTTTGTATCACTGGTTCACGAAAGTGATCGGCAGAGTTTTTCCCTCCAGCCTCACCCCAAAGCTAGGGTGGATTTTGTCATCAGTATGCTAAGTGAGTCCTAGTGTTTCTATCGAGTCCTTGTAAAAGTAGTTTGAACTACTTGGTCTACTAGATCATATTTTGAGTCGCAGAATTGGGTATTTATTTGAGGGTCTATACAAATAGGTTTTCCCCCTTCATGTATGTAAATGTATTATCTCATGTAAAAGAGGGTTGGAAAAATAATTAAAATCCCCTCTTAGTCAATTAATTAAATTTTCTGGTCAATTAATTAATAAACCAGAAATTTAATTAATTTAAGGTCCTAAGTTAGGATTAAATCTTTAAAGGAAAAATTTGTGGGTCTTTGGAAAATGATTTTGAAAGCCCCAGGCCAAGGAAATATTGAGAATTTTAAGAGATATTGGACCCTTGGGCCTTGGTGGTTAAGTCAAGGTCAAAATTTTGGGGTAATTAACTCAAAAATAATATTTTTGAGTTAATTAAAATTGAATTAAATGATAAATTCGTTTTTTCCCCAAAATTTTAATTTCAACGCTCTGGATTAAAAGATAATTAAATCTTTTGAACGGTTGAGATTATTTTGACGAGGATCATCCAAACTAGCCGTTAGAGATCTTGTCCTATAAATTTAGAGGTCTTTCTCATTCTTGAGTCATCCGATCTCAGGATCGTGCACTTGTTCTTAGAAGCTCTTGTAAATTTTTGAGGAATAAAGCATAAAGACTTTGGGGTTACAAATATGGATGTTCCTTCTCAGATCTATGTGGTGAATTGTCTCTAAACTCTGCTACTTTGTTTCTTGTATTCTATGGTTGATGGCCTTCATGGATTAATCTGCATACAGGTATCTTGTGCAGTTTTTTGGGTTTATAAAATAACATTCTGATTTTTCTGCAAAGGTCTCATGTTGTTTTCTTAAATCTCTATCGATCTAAGATTCAGATCTAAGTGTGCAGGGAATTTTTTTTTAAAAATTGGGTGTCTGCGGAAGTCTTCGATTGGACCAGCCGACTCTCAATAAACATAAATCTGATAAGCTCTTTATTTGTTAAATTCCAGGTCTATCTTACGATATTTGTGATTTTGCAGGGTTTCGAAGGCTTGTGCCTCTCATTTAAAAATTTTAATTTCTAAACTGTGCTAAAATGGATTTCAAATCTGACCATGAGGGTTTTAAATCTGTAAACTAGTTGTAAATTTGTAAATTTTCTTTTAGGACTGTAAGGGTTTAATCGTTTCTTGGTGTGTAGCTTCAGATCTGGCTGGTTTCTTGCAGATTCAGGGTTCAAATCGATTTTTTTTTTTAAGATCTGAGGCAGATCTAGCCTCCAAAGGCTAGATCTGGCCTCAAATCACTATTGTGGACAAATCTGGGTGATATTTGATTAAAAGAGTATTTCAAGGAAAAGTTTTGGATTTGCTGGACGTTTTGCTAGCTGGGTTTATTCAAAAAAAAAAAGGGGGGGGGGGGCGCTGTCAAAACGCTCATCTATTCCTATTCGCCCTCACTTCCTCTTCGTCTACTGCATTCACTCTCTTCCGTTCAACTCTTCATTCTCTCTATCGCTGCCCTTGTCTTCTTCAAACCGTCCATCAGCTCTGTCCTCCATGCAGCAAACCCTTGATCTGCTCATCGAATCTAGTAGAACCATTGCACGCTTTCCCCATACATTTCTTCTTCATCATCCATCGAGCATCCTACCAATATTTCACGCAGTCTGCGTCCTCTGTCCGTCGATTTCCACTGGATCTTCTCCACACCGCTTGCTGTCCTACGTGAGTTTCTCTCCCGGTCGTATCACCTTGCCCTCGCGTCCAAGTCTGCATCCTCTGCACCGTCAACGTCCATACCCTGGCTCCTCGACCTGCCAAACAAACAAACAAAAAAATTGAAAAACATACATTACATATGCGTTAATTTTCTTTAGTGCGGGTTCGTTCAAGTTTTAGTTTAGTCGTTTTTCTTTTTTTTATAGATTTCGATTAACCATAGCTCATTTAGTTTAGATTTAGATTTATTCGATTTTCAGATTTAGATTTTATAGAATTTTAAGTTAGCGTAAGTTTTAGACTTTAGGTTTTATTTAAATTCGATTTTAGTTTGTAGATTTTATTTGTTAAATGTTTTTTTTTAGTTTTAGATTTTAATTAATGTTTGTTTTTATGTTTAGCGTTAGTTTTATTTAGAGTGAATTTTTAGTTTTAAATTTTATTTTTAATTTAGTTTTAATTTAGTTTAGTTTTAGATGTAGCTTTTAGATTTTAGTTTTAATTTAGTTTTTTTTTTAGGATTTTAACTCATAGATTTAGATTTTTTAATTTTAGATTTAAAAAAATAATAAAAAATAAAATAAAAAATTCTAAAAAAAATAGAAAATACAAAAAAAAAAATTCTAAAAATTTTAAATTCTAAATTTTTTTTCTAAGTGCTATGGTCAAATAAGCCTAAAATTTTATTCTAAAGCTTGACCGTGGAACATTTTTATTTTTGAACTGGGTTATAATTGGAATATTTTTGTTTTCGGAAATCTTTCAAGTATCCGACATTCTCATATTATTGTGAGTTCAAGTTATTCATGGTTGTGGCGTTTTCAATTAAATATCATTTTGATCAATCGTGTTTTAATAAGCAGCAGTTAATCGTCACTTACTTGTTTATAATTGCATAACAGGATTTTGTTTGACTCCATAAGGCACTGGTCTTAAACGTGAAATCTAATTTAGATTTGTGGAATCTCGTTCATTTTATCAAGTATTTGATGTCTTAGCTGTGTCTCCTGGATTCTTCACCCTCATTTCTAAAGGGTCTACCTCCCTTAGCTTGCAAGGAGACAGCTTAAATAGAGAGATTGGGGATAAAGGTGACAGCCCCCAATATGAGCTGTTGTCGCGGTGCCTGGACAATCTGTGTGACAACATTTTTTGGCACCGTTGCTGGGGATAGAGTTTTTTCTGTCCTTGGTCTTAACGACATTTTATAATCTTCAGATCTTCTTTCGCCATTCATTAGCCTGTCACAAGGGATCATTTTCTGGCGTTCTTTCATCTCTTCATCATCTTATCTTTCATCATTTCATCATCGTATCTTTAGCACCTGGACATTTCGGTTGGATTCTTGTTTGGGTGGCGACTCCACTTATTCATCTTTTTATTCCCAAACAAGAATCCCCCCGTGATATCTATCTGCTATCTCTCGATTGTTTCTTTCTATTTTCAGAATTAGTTTCATGCTCAAGTGGCGACTCCAAATTCTTTCATTTCTTACAAGAGTTCCTGCTAAGAAGTTCGCTTCTTGAGGACCTTTTGACTATTCTTGAACACGGATCTATTTCTTAAATTTTAGGCAAGTCATCATGGGTGACACTTTTCATGACATGCCAGAAGAGGTCATTTCTAAATTGCCTTTTTTCTCAGGAGGTCATCCAGGCATTGCTCTACAACATCTAAGGATGGTCAAACTTTTTATACATAAATATTGTCGTCCTTCACAATATAATCATGAAGATGTCAAGATACATGTCTTTGGCTATTCTTTAAAAGGTGATGCTATCGATTGGTTTCGAAATTGTCCTGAGGAGTATTGTTTACAAGACATAATCAATGCTTTTAGAGATAAATATATAGAACAAGATGACTCAGATAGTGAAATTGATCTTGTAGAGAACTCAACTATCAGTAGGAGATTTCCAGACAATTCTCAGGATGAATCCACTTGTACCATAACAACACAAACCCATGATAGTGGTGAAACAAAAACAAATTGTCAAACCAGTGTTGATAACGATAAGAATCTTGTTAGCGAATTGATTCAGATGGTTAAGGACATACAGCTAAATCAAGCTCAGGTAATCAAGAATATGGAGGCCAACTAGACTCAAATCATTAAGAATATGGAACTTAATCAAGAAAAAATAATAGCGGATCGTGCCAGGGAAATTGGTTCTATGCAGAACAGGTTAAAGGTCATGGAATTTAATCACTCCAATCAAATAATTGCCATGGAAGAAAAACGTGTTAAGGAAATGATGATCATGGAAACAAATCATAAGAAAGAGATGAACTGTATGCAAAATTTCTTCATGTCCATGAAAGCAGATAATGATAAAATGATTCAAAACATGGAAGCTAACCAGATCAATCTTCAGAATCGGATAAATACCTTAGAAGAAAGTCATGCACAGGAAATAAATGTCATGGAAAACAAGTTAAAAATGATGGAATTTGATCATTCTAATAAGATGTCTCTTCAACACAATTTGTCAACTATTGAAGAAATGCATGCCAGGAAGATGAGTTCCATACAGAAGAAGCTGAAAACAAAAGAGCGATCACACATGCAAGATTTCCAGCCCAGGTCAGATTTGTCAACAGATCATAAGACTTCTTGTTTGCTGAAGCCATTTCCATCTCATCACATGGAGGTCACTTTTCCCATTAAGGAAGAGTTAACTATGGCTACAAAGGATGTCGAGAAAGACCAAACTTATGTGTCACCATTGACAGAGTATGTCCAAAATAAGATTGGTTGCGCTCCAGGTTCATCAAAGGTTTTGTACAAGTAATTTCAAGATAAGGACAAGAAATCTACAGTAGTCTCATTGCTGACATCACAACCCACTCAGACGAAGAGAAAGAAGAAGAAAGGAAGAAGTAAGCGGTTTGATTCGTCTGATGGTTGAGAGCAGCTTGACATTCGGATAAGACAAAGTCCCACAATTAGCAAGATTGGGCATGGCACATCTGAAAAGCAGCCCACAGACTTGCCTGAAAGCAGGCAAATGCTCAGCATACACTATATTGAGCACATCTGATGCCATAGGGCATCCTTTGTATTGTATCTCTAGCCTTACACCTTGTTATTTCAACATTTCATTTTGTAGTTAGAGTAGATTTACTTTTCATGTCAAGTAGAATAATAAATAAAAGAGGAGTTTCTATCTTTCATGAGCTTAATTTTATATGATGATATTTGGATGGACGCTACTTATGTAATCTTGTGTGTTGCTTGGATGCAGATTCTGGATTCTCACATTCCTTCAATGAAGCAACGTGTCCCCAAGTAGAGCCAGATGTTGACCACACTTTGTCAACTACCCCATAGCAGTACACCCCCATTTTTTTCAAATGGGATTCGTCATGTTCGACGTGGTTGCGCCATTCAGATTCCATCATCAGTCAACAGTCGACAGTTTTACAAATGATGTAAACCCATGCTGCATGTTATGATGTAAATGATCTAAGTAAGACCGTCAATGTATGTAACAACCTAGGTAAGCCTAGTATGTTGTTGATGATCTCTATCCTAGGAGGTTTTTTGTCTCACTGATTCACGAAAGTGATCGGTAGAGTTTTTCCCTCCAGCCTCACCCCAAAGCTAGGGTGGATTTTGTCATCAGCATACTAAGTGAGTCCTAGTGTTTCTATCGAGTCCTTGTAAAAGTAGTTTGAACTACTTGGTCTACTAGATCATATTTTGAGTCGCAAAATTGGGTATTTATTTGAGGGTCTATACAAATGGGTTTTCACCCTTCATATAAAAGAGGGTTGGAAAAATAATTAAAATCCCCTCTTAGTCAATTAATTAAATTTTCTGGTCAATTAATTAATAAACCAGAAATTTAATTAATTTAAGGTCCTAAGTTAGTATTAAATCTTTAAAGGCAAAATTTGTGGGTCCTTGGAAAATGATTTTGAAAGCCCCAGGCCAAGGGAATATTGAGAATTTTAAGAGATATTGGACCCTTGGGCCTTGGTGGTTAAGTCAAGGTCAAAATTTTGGGGTAATTAACTCAAAAACAATATTTTTGAGTTAATTAAAATTGAATTAAGTAATAAATTCGTTTTTTCCCCAAAATTTTAATTTCAATGCTCCGGATTAAAAGTTAATTAAATCTTTTGGACAGTTGAGATTATTTTGACGAGGATCATCCAAAATAGCCGTTAGAGATCTTGTCCTATAAATTTAGAGGTCTTTCTCATTCTTAAATCATCCGATCTCAGGATCGTGCACTTGTTCTTAGAAGCTCTTGTAAATTTTTTAGGAATAAAGCATAAAGACTTTGGGGTTACAAATCTGGATGTTCCTTCTCAGATCTATGTGGTGAATTGTCTCTAAACTCTGCTACTTTGTTTCTTGTATTTTATGGTTGATGGCCTCCATGGATTAATCTGCATACAGGTATCTTGTGCAGTTTTTTGGGTTTATAAAATAACATTCTGATTTTTCTGCAAAGGTTTCATGTTGTTTTCTTAAATCTCTATCGATCTAAGATTCAGATCTAAGTGTGCAGGGCAATTTTTTTAAAAGATTGGGCGTCTGGGGAAGTCTTCGGTTGGACCAGCTGACTCTCAATAAACATAAATCTGATAAGCTCTTTATTTGTTAAATTCCAGGTCTATCTTACGATATTGGTGATTTTGTAGGGTTTCAAAGGCTTGTGCCTCTCATTTAAAAATTTTAATTTCTAAAATGTGCTAAAATAGATTCGAATCTGACCATGAGGGTTTTAAATCTATAAACTAGTTGTAAATTTGTAAATTTTCTTTTAGGACTAAAAGGGTTTAATCGTTTCTTGGTGTGTAGTTTCAGATCTGGCTGGTTTCTTGTAGATTCAGGGTTCAAATTGATTTTGTTTTTAAGATCTGAGGCAGATCTAGCCTCCAAAGGTCAAATCTGGCCTCAAATCACTATTGTGGACAAATATGGGCGATATTTGATTAAACGAGTATTTCAAGGAAAAGTTTTGGATTTGCTGGACGTTTTGCTAGCTGAGTTTATTCAAAAAAAAAGGGGGGGGGGGGCACTGTCAAAACGCTCATTTATTCCTATTCGCCCTCACTTCCTCTTTGTCTACTGCGTTCACTCTCTTCCGTTCAACTCTTCATTCTCTCTATCGTTGCCCTTGTCTTCTTCAAACCGTCCATCAGCTCTATCCTCCATGCAGCAAACCCTTGATCTGCTCATCGAATCCTACAGAACCATTGCACGCTTTCCCCATACGTTTCTTCTTCATCATCCATCGAGCATCCTACCAATATTTCACGCAGTCTGCGTCCTCTGTCCGTCGATTTCCACTGGATCTTCTTCACACCACTTGCCTTCCTACGTGAGTTTCTCTCTCGGTCGTATCACCTTGCCCTCACGTCCAAGTCTGCATCCTCTGCACCATCAACATCCATACCCTGGCTCCTCGACCTGCCAAACAAACAAACAAAAAAATAAAAAAACATACATTACATATGCGTTAATTTTCTTTACTGCGGGTTCGTTCAAGTTTTAGTTTAGTCGTTTTTCTTTTTTTATATAGATTTCGATTAACCGTAGCTCATTTAGTTTAGATTTAGATTTATTCGATTTTCAGATTTAGATTTTATATAATTTTAAGTTAGCGTAAGTTTTAGACTTCAAGTTTTATTTAAATTCGATTTTAGTTTGTAGATTTTATTTGTTAAATGTTTTTTTTTTAGTTTTAGATTTTAATTAATGTTTGTTTTTATGTTTAGCGTTAGTTTTATTTAGAGTGAATTTTTAGTTTTAAATTTTATTTTTAATTTAGTTTTAATTTAGTTTTAATTTAGTTTATTTTTAGATGTAGCTTTTAGATTTTAGTTTTAATTTAGTTTTTTTTTAGGATTTTAACTCATAGATTTAGATTTTTTAATTTTAGATTTAAAAAAATAATAAAAAATAACAATAAAAAATAAAATAAAAAATTCGAAAAAATTCTAAAAAAAATAGAAAATACAAAAAAGAAAATTCTAAAAATTTTAAATTCTAAATTTTTTTTCTAAGTGCTATGGTCAAATAAGCCTAAAATTTTATTCTAAAGCTTGACCATGGAACATTTTGATTTTCGAACTGGGTTATAATTGGAATATTTTTGTTTTCGGAAATCTTTCAAGTATCTGGCATTCTCATATTATTGTGAGTTCAAGTTATTCATGGTTGTGGTGTTTTCAATTAAATATCATTTTGATCAATCGTGTTTTAATAAGCAGCAGTTAATCGTCACTTACTTGTTTATAATTTCATAATGGGATTTTGTTTGACTCCATAAGGCATTGATCTTAAACGTGAAATCTAATTTAGATCTGTGGAATCTCGTTCATTTTATCAAGTATTTGATGTCTTAGCTGTGTCTCCTGGATTCTTCACCCTCATTTCTAAAGGGTCTACCTCCCTTAGCTTGCAAGGAGACATCTTAAATAGAGAGATTGGGGATAAAGGTGACAGCCCTCAATCTGAGCCGTTGTCGCGGTGCCTGGACAATCTGTGCGACAACATGACTGTTTGTAGGATTCCATGACTTGGTGAATGGTATAGTGTTCCTTATCTGTTATGTTTCCTTAGTTTATCATATATGTTTTCATGCTTCTTGTTTGCTGTAGGTCAGTAAAGAATAGATTTGAGACATGCCCATGGAGGCACCTCAAGTCTCCTGATTCATTACAACTTCTATGTTTTCTTCTTTCTTGGTTATGTCAAAGAATTCTTAACTGCTCTTTGATACCCTAAGAACTTGTTATTAATTTCATTAATGGTTATTATGTATGCTATCTAGTATGATTCACGGTATGCCCTACTTACTCATAGCTAACCAAAACCCCATCACTGAAACCTTTCTCTGAATTTTTTATTATTCTAGTTAAACCAAAGAGGTCTTGTATCGATCTTGCCCTTTGCCCATGCTCTGCAATCTTAGTTCAAAGTTCCTGATAACTCAAAATATGATGTTTAGGAGTTCCCTCTTCATAGATTGAGTTTTTTGTTTGACTTATTTGTTTTCCCAAAAGTCTGAAGGTGATTTTCCCAAATTTAGAGGGTCTTATACTTCTATGTATCACCTGAATGTTTATTTTATGCATCTATCAGTTTGAGTTTCATTTCTTGCGATTAATGGTTAGCCCTACCACATGGATGTTTGCTGTAAAACTATTTATGCTTAAAAATTATTTGTCTCTCACAAACTTAGTGTCCATCTCATTTCACTTCACCTAAAAGAATCCATTTATCTCAACCAAATCGGCCCTGCAATATACCTTTTCCACCCTTTGAGGCAGTCTCGACCTTATCGACCCCATAGCCCAGTTGATCTGACCAACTTTTGATCTAGTTATCCTTTGATCATTTCTCCCTTAAAAAACCTAAAACAAACCAAAATGTACTTAACAACTAGTCTAAAATCAAATACATATAAAGAAAACAAGTTTACATCCTTTGCGCAATAGAGAGAGCTCTCTCTGAGTCCAGGAAGGCTAGGTCCTAGGGCTCCAAAGTTGGTTTGATGTTACCCTGTCATTTGGCTTGCCAATTTTCCAAATCACGAGACCCTAACAATATGCATATGTTCCCCATGGAAAAGTAAATGTGGTTTTATCCTGGTCTTCCAATGCTATCTTAATTTGATTGTATCCACTAAATCTGTCAAGAAAAGAAGAATTTCTTCCCAGCTAATGAATATAGTACTTGATCAATAAATGGTAGAGGGAAATGATATTTTAATGTGTCTTTATTGAGCTCCCTATAGTCTACACATATTCTCCGCTTTCCATTTTTCTTAGGCACCACAACTAAGGGAGAAACCCATTGACTATCAGGAATAGGATATATGAATCCAACTTGTAACAATTTCTGTAATTCTTCTTTCACTATTTCTTTCATCATAGGATTCATTGTTATTTGCGGTTGTCTCACTGGTTTGATATGATCATTAGTGTAGATGTGGTGAATACATGTCTTTGGATGAATCCCATGCATGTCTGTGTAATCCCAGGCAAAAGATTTTGAGTATTTATGTAACAGTGCTATTAACTCTTGTTCTTGTGATGATTGTAAGTTATTACCAATATTCAAATTCCTTCCAGGACTGATTTCGATGATTTTACTCTGTGAATTGGTAATTGAGTTAAGAGGAAAAATAATTTCAAATGAATTTTGCATTGATTGAATAGTACAGTTTTCCTGAAAACACTGATTTAAAAGATGACTTGCAGCTTCATATTGTGTTATTCTAAGCTGCTCTGAAATATCAGGTTCTGAAATGAAAAGGTCTAATAAATCCTCATTTTCTTCTTCTACTCTAAAATTATAGAATTAATTAATACTGAGAACAGATTTAGTTTCCTGTTGTTCTTGTTCATTAGGCCATGGTAGTAAAGAAGGAGATTGTGCTGGAGGATAGAGTGTAACATGTTTCCTTTCATCTCCATGTGCAATAATCATACTTCCTGATCTGCATCCAATGAAGGCATCTGTTGTGGCTAACCATGGTCTGCCTAAAATTAAAGGATGGCCTCCTAAATTTGTTTTTGGCTGCAAAATGAGGAAGTCTACAGGATACTCCCATGAATCCAGAGAGACAATGATATCTTCTAATATTCCTTCTGGTACAACTTTAGATATGTCTACAAGCTCTAAAATTGTAGTAGTAGGTCTAATATTGTTCAAATTCAAATGTTTCATAGTCTCTGTAGTCATAACATTTATAGCTGCTCCCAAATATATTAAAGTGTTTGGAACTAAAAAAATATTGATCAAGATGGTGACCATAGGGATCCCAGGGTCAATATATTTTTCAATTGTTGTTTTTGTAGACATGAGACTAGCTAATCTACCAATGACCTGGATTGTGGGTGGATCTCTTTTCCCTTTGCCATTTTTCTTGATGCATAAATCCTTTATTGTTTTTTCATAAATTGGAATATATTTTATTGCTTGTAACAAAGGAATTTTGACATAAGAATTCTTCAATTCATCCAAAATATTAAATTCAGGTAGAGACATGATAATTTTCTGCTGTACTAACCTCTCTGGATAGGGTGGTGTTTGAGTCATAATAGCTTTTCCTTTTTGAATTTGATTTTCTGGATGAGATTTCTGAGTTTTTTCTCCTTGTTCAATTTTTTCTTCTATGATCAGTGGTGAACCTTTGTGTAACACTTTCCCATACCTTAAGTGGACATCTTGTATGGGAAGAATAGAATATGTAGGAAAGTATGTTAATTTTTCCACATTGTATGCTGGTTTATACACTTTGTTACTTGGATTAGCTACTGGCTGATATGGCAGTTGTGTTGGTCTAGGAGGTGGTTGTTTAGAAGGAAACTGAAGCTTTTGAGGTTGAGTTAGCATTGGTACAGGATTTTGTGGTGGAAATGGCATTGGTTGAGGATGTTGCTAGAATTGTTGGTATTGGAATGGTTGTTGAGGGTAGGGTTGTTGGTATGGTTGTTGATATTGATATTGTTGACGATAAATTTGTTGAGGCGGCTGGTTTCCCTACTATATCCTCTCGAACCTTGTGTAGGTTGGTTTTGATATTATTGCGGAGGTCAAGCCTGCCATGGCATTGGAGCATTCCATGATTCTGAGGAGGATATTGATAACTCTGGGGATTTTGTTGAGGTTTTTGTTATGACATACCTCACTGAGCTGGGAATTCCAATGATTAGGAGCTTCATTCTACAAAGTAAATACAACAAGGACTATATAGACTGTCACAACCCCTTTTTCACCTATCAAAACCCTTGAAAAGGCTAAAATCCACCTTTTGGCTTTAAAAGCGCTCATTTTTAACATATCAGGCCTCTAAGTGCTTTTCGGTTTAAGCCCTTAGCCCCCATTTCTCATATGACCCCGCTCTATGTCCGAAAGATAAAAGTCCTTAAGTCTTCTTCGGCCATCAGACTTCGCTGGTTACCAAATCAACTCAGTTTCTCTTTTGTTTCACCGCCGAGATTCATCATTGCCGAAGAGATCCTAACCGTTGATCTCCGCAGATCCAACGTCCATCGCGCATTCTGTTAGGTCTCTGTAATTTGCAAGATTGGAAAATACAAACTGCAAAGCCTACATATGAACCACTTTGGGATTCTAGGATCTAGCCCTCCTGAATCCAGAGAGGGATCTCTCTTATAAGTGCAAAGATTGATTTATCTTTTAAGGTTTTAAGTATGATGTTAGGCTAGTTATGAAGAACAAGATTTTTTGTTTGTTTTGGTTGGGAAAAGATATAATGAAGGTGAAGGAAGTCTAAATGAACGGTGAAGGTGTATGAAAGTGAAGGAATGATTCAGCTAATAAGATAGGCAAGGAGCAGCTTCAATCCATTGGGCTATGGAGTCATAAGAGGATTTAATTGAAACAGCAAGGTTCAAGAGTGGTCCATGGGACAAGTCATCTATGTCAAAGGATCTCTTTAATTTTATTTTATGGAATGAAAAAATAAGAAAGGGAAATCAAACAGATGAAGGAACAAAGGGCAACCTAAGATCAAGTAAGTACTTTGAAACTATCCTGCTTTTGGCATGCACTTAAGGAAAGACACAAAGTAATCTAAGATTAGGTAAGTACCTTGAAACTATCCTGATTTTGATATACTTTCAAGAGAAAACATTTAAAACACATAGAATAGCTTAAGATCAAGTAAATACTTTTAACTTAGCCTACTTTCAGCATATTCAAAGGAAAAACATTCATGATAAACATAAAAAGTAGTCTACGATCAGGTAAGTACTTTGAAACTAGCCTGCTTTTAACATACTCTTAGGGAAACTTTCAAACAACCTTTGGAGAAAAGACTAGAAGACAGGGCAAACCATAAAATCTCCTAGTCCAACTCTACCTAGCATGTAATGAAAATATCATTCAAGAACAATGTTTAAAGTTTAGACAGTAAGACGTGGGAACACCAACATTCCTTAACTGCTTGGACTGTATTAAATCATTCTTAAATACAAAATTTGAGGAAAACATAAAGATAAAGCTTATAAGTGTGAGTAGGGTACTTCTAAGAGTAAGTCCTAGCTCTATATTTGTTGTTCTTTATCAGAGAAAGTGGACAGAATAGAAACAAATAGAAAATAACAATTTACAATAAGAAACACATCACCATTGACATAGACCAGGATCCCATAAATCAACTTGTATTTGATGTTCAAACCAGTTACAATCATCAAGTCCTGTGGGTCTCTACAGCTTCAAACTTCTCATCTCAGCTTATGTATCTTCAATTACAAACAGGGCTACAACAGCTTCAGAAAACTATTTACATGCAACAGATATCCAGAGACCAACCATTACAATGTGCTCCTCAAGAGGATTTTATAAGGAAATGAGGAGGTGAAAGGATTTCTAGGGTTCAAGTATCATTAATTCCATAGTAAATGCAGTTCCCAGCCCTGAAAACCATGCAAGGCATAAGGCAGGAATGCATTCTATCTACAACTTTGTTTTCAAATTTTTAGGCTTAATGGATGAAAAGTTTGACTTCAAGGCTCTTTCTTATCCTTTACAATAACTTCACTGACATTTTAGATTTTTTTCTTTCATTGGTAATAACTGTTCAAGTGTCTTGAGGCAAATATCTTCGGATTGGGCAATAAGTAGGCCTTCTTTTGATTTATGGAAGCTGCAGGTGGCTTTTTGTTAGCTGGAGAGGATTCAATTAGCCTCTGATGTGGCAGTGGAGGCCTTTCGGACTGATATTTCTCCTTGTTTTTCCTAAAACACCTTTAATATGTCTTAATTCTGTGTTAGGCCTAATTAGGCCTTGATCTTCATTTCTGGTCTTCATACTGTCTTTATCTCTGGATTAGGCCTTTGATTTACTGAGTTTGTGCCTTAATCCCTCAAAACTGTGTTAAAACATTTAATTCTTCATTTTTGCTTTGATTTTATCCTTTGACACTGATATTCTTCATCTGTTTGATATTCACTGTGTTTTGCTGTGTTGCAGGCGCGCATAGGGCTTTATGACATCACCAATGCTCTTAAGGCACAGGTGGAATCATAGTTTGAACCGTTGTAAATTATTTTTCTTCATGAATGATGGCCTGGGGGATCGTCATCCCCGACCTTCATTTCTTTTTAAAACTGTAGAAAAAACCTTAACAACCTGCAAAAAGCGAACACAATTAAGAAAATCTAGTGAAAAAATATGTTAAGGCCACTTTGGAGGTTTTGGGCGTGAGATTAAATCGTGACCGTTGGATGAAAACAACCAACGGTCGAGATCACTTGATGGGGTCAATTGGGAGGCGGTTGGCTGAATGGTGGTAAGATTAAGTCTGGGCCGTTGATCTAGATTAATCGACAACCAAGATCATTTACTAGAACGTTTGGGAGAAAAGAGGAAGGGTGAAAGACTTGGGATCAGGAAACAATCTGAGCCGTTGGATTAAAACGATGGATGGAAGAGATCAAACGATGAGTTCTTTCGGAGGATAGATGAATGGAGATGGCTTGGGGTCATTGTGTGACCTGGGCTGTCAGATTTAAGTGATGGACGGTTAAGATCTTGTGATGAAACCTTTTGGAGAACAAATGGAGGACAAATGAGTTGTGATCGGCATATGATTTGAGTCGTCGGATCTTAGCAGTCAACGACCCATATTAAAAGCCGAAAAGCTAATGCAATGGAGAAGGGTGGTAAGGCGGAAAACCAGAATGGTTTTCACGTGGCACTGAGGGGGTTTCAAAATGTCTCCAAAAAAACGCGATACAGTACGCTGGCTGACACGTGTCCTCCCAAAATCGCCTATTTTGCGTTTTTTTCAGTGTTAAACTTCATACGCCAAAAAAATGCGAAACGGATTTCTGGTCATTGGATGAATGGGTGCAGATTTGATGGTGCAGATCACACGCGACGGGGGAAGCTGCAGGGTTGGGGAGATAGTGGGGTCCAGGTGGCAGCTCGTGAGTGGACAGGCATTTTACGAGGTGGGAGGTAGGTCCCAAAGGAGTTGGGCCTATCGGATTTAATCTAGACCATATGATATTTTGAATGGATGGATTAGATTTAATCTCGGGGTGGAGTTATTTTCCAAATGCAAAGTTTTGGGGTTTATCGGGTTAGATCCCGACCGTAGGATCTAAAGAATGAATGGTCGAGATTTGATGATTGAGCGGAGTTATGAAAAGGGAAAAGGGAAAGTCGGATAGATGGGCGAAGATCGGGCACAATGATGACCATTGATCTGCAGAGATCAACGGTGGATATTCGTCGAAAAATTGAACTGTCAGGTTTTATGAGAATAGAAAGGAAATTTGGGTTAAGATCTTGGCCGTTATATCTTTGGAATGGACGGCCAAGATTAAAGATGGAAGGGGGTTATAACGGGGTTTAAGACTTTTTAGTGCCCGAATGCGGGGTTGTAGGTCATATGAGGAGAGGGGTTACAAGAGTCAAGCCCTCGGGGGATTAAGAAAACATTATATGCAGAAAGGGTGTTTTAGGCCTAAAAACAGGGTTTTTGAGGCAAATTTAGAGTTCCGATAAGGGAAACAAGGGAATTTAAAACCAAATAAAGGGGAGATATAAGGTTTTAAAGGGATTTTGGAGTGATTTTGAAGGTTAAATGAGGCTTATGGAGGGATTTTTATAGAGGAAAAAGGGATGAAAATGGGGTTTATTTATGAGTGAAAGGAGGGGTGAAAATGATGGAAAATGAGCTTCTCAAGCAACTTTCTTTTGGCAAGCGGCAGATTTTTTAGGATTATGAGGGAAAAACAGTGAAGATTAACTCAAAGATTAGTTATCTTCATAAGAATTTAAGAACTAACAATTTGGCCATGAAATTGTTTCTTAAAGGCTTGACAAGAGATTTAGCCACCATTTGATATGACAAATTTTTATAGGTGGCTAACAGTGGCTCCACATGGGGATGGCATCTTCTTGAAGATGTCAAGAACTTCAGACAAGTATTCTCTGGAAACTGATCAATGCCTTATCCATTGGGCTGCAATTTTCCTTTCTTTTGCTGGTCTTCTTTTGATCTGACAATGTTTGCAGCCATTAAAAACAATGGAATTCTATCAAAACACATCTCTACCTACCCAATCCTAATGATCCTATCATTTTTTCTTCTTCAGAGTGCATTTGGATTGGAAAACTCTTTTCATAAACATTTTATTCTTTTTAAAACATAAAACTAATCTAAGTCTACTCTTATTCCTCCATGAACTCATATTAAACAATCGAGTTCACAAGTTTTTCTACCTAACTACTATCTGTCAGGATTAGATTGTCTGACAGATTTTTATTATCTAAATTCTAAAATAGGAAATTTAAAAGCGGTCAAGCCAAGATTAAGCAGTTTGACTTGATGCATATCTATGGCATAAAAACAAGCTGCACATAGACTAAAGTTTGTAGAAAATTAAAACAAAATTATGAAGGCTTAAGATATGAAAATATAAGAACATCCTTCATTTATCCTTTCAGCTCTGATTTTGAATTTGTTTGAGTTGTTTTCTCTTTGTTCTCTGGTTCAAGTTTTGAGCTTATTAGAACCAGTTCTTTATCAATTTCATAGGTTCATATTTTGAACTTGTTTGAACCTTCTTTCTTCTATCCTAATCTACCTAATTGATAAGCCAAGATTAAGTTGTATGGCAAACCTAATTCACTAACCTATCAGTAGTAAATTGAAAACTAATTAGTCATGATTAAGCTGTATGAATAACTAGAAGTGTGTTTTTAGGAGTGGCATTTGAGCTTGCACACTTTCAGACTGTGTTTCTCTTTTTTGGTATGGGGCTATACCTTTCTTGTTTTCACTCTGCCCTCTTTTCTCTTTTCTATTGTTTTTTTGTATTTTTCTTTTTCTAACTTTGAATGCAATGATGAAACAATGATAATTTACAATGAGGAAAAATAAAAGAAAAGCTTCAAACTGATATGGTTAAGAAAAATAATGTTTGAGCATCCTGCCATTGAAAGGACCTTCAAAGAGTTCAGCTCCATTCAATTCTTGCAAGAAATAAGCATTATTACCAGCACTAGAATGAATGAGATAAGGGCCAAGCCATAAGTTATCAAATTTTCCATGCACCAATGCTGAAATCGTTGGCCTTGGTCCTTCTATCAAACAACTTCTTGATATTTTTTTGCTTTTGTAATGCTCTGTTATAGACTTCCACTCTAGTTTGTTGAAGATGTATAGTCTGATTGATTCTCCTTGTCATGTCATTTTCTTCAGACTGTACTTCTTGAATCAGCTTCATGACTGGCACTCCTAGACTGGTTGGAAAAATCACATATGCTCCATAAACAAGCTAGTAGGGTGACATTCCAATTGATTTTTTAAATGTTAATCTGTCAGCCCATAGTGCATGTACTAGCTTTGTGTGCCATGATTTCTTATTATCTTCCAGCAAATTTTTGATTATATTCACCAAAATTTTATTTGAGGATTTTTCCAACCCATTACCTCAAGGGTAATAAGCAGTAGAATGGCCCAATGTAATCTGATATTTGTGACAGAATTCAACCATCTTTTTGGATCCAAATGCAGCAGCATTGTCAGTGATAATCTTCCTAGGACAGCCAAATCTAGATAGGATATGATTTTCAAGGAATTTTATGATGAAAAAATCATTGGCTTGCCTAGAAGGGATGGCTTCTATCCATTTGGTAAAATAGTCTGTTGCAGTGAGGATCCATCTATGTTGGGAAGATGAGGGTGGATGGATTTCCCCAGTGAAGTCTAGACCCCACTGTTGAAAAGGAGCTTCAACAGTGATTGGATGCAAGGGTAAGGGAAGCAATTTTCTTTTGCCTTCAAAAAGTTGGCATTTGTGACAGGCAATAATCATTTTATGGACATCTTGAAAGAGGGTGGGCCAATAGTAACCAGCTCTAAGGATTTTGTCGGCAGTTGTCTTCCAATAGAGGTGGCCTCCACATTATCCTTCATGGAACTCATGCTTGATCTTATTTGCATCATTCTCAGGCAAACATTTAAAAAATAATCCACTAGCATTTTTCCAATATAGACATTTATCTACAATGCAGTAATTAACAGCTTTCAACTTTAAAAATCTTGCCTTTTTTTTAGACAAACCAGGAGGTGTATTCAAATTGAGCAACACATATAAAATATCAGCATACCAAGATGAATTCAGAAAATTATCTTCAATAATGGGAGTTGAAAACTCCCCCTGTTCATCTAATGCATTTATTATGTTTATATCAATAGCTTCAAAATTATATTTAGCCATTAATATTGCTAGTCTTTGGCCTTTTATGAGCTTAGTGGGCTTGATTTCTAAATCATATTCAAGTATCACAACTATCCACTTTCCTCTCTTGCCATCTAGATCCTAGGTTAGAATATCTTTTACAACTGAATTTTGCACAAATGCAATTATGTGGGAATGTAAAATGTAAACTCTGAAGTCTTTTAAGGCTTGACTAAGGCAAAGGCTTGTTTTTCTATGATATTGTACTTCAGAGGTGCATCTCTCAATGCCTTACTAAAGAATGTAATTGACTGCTCTTGTCCCTTCAAATATTTTTGTAATTGGACAACAATTATAGTGTGTTCTGATGCAAATGAAAAAATGAAGAAATCTTTTGAAAAATCAGGACTAATGAGAACTAGTGTTTTGGTTAATGCTTGTTTTACCAGTTCAAATGATTTCTTTGCCTCTAAGGTCCATTTAACTCCTTCTTCCTTTTTGAGCATGTTTGTTATGTTTCTAAGGATTTCAGCTAAGTTGGGTATGCACCTTCTCAAGAAATTAATCTTTCCAATAAAAGATTGAAGTTCCTTGATGTTTCTAGGATGGTTGATTTGCAATATACCATCAATCCTCTTTGGGTCTATCTTTATCCCCTCTTCTGATATGATGTGTCCAAGTAGGTTACCTTCTTGGAGACCAAAAATTATTTTCTTTGGATTTAAAGATAACCCAAATTTCCTGCACTTCTCAAAGACTTTTTTCAAGTGTTCTAGGTGTTCTTCATCTGTTTTGGAAAAAACAGTGATATCATCAAGGTAAATAATGATGAAGTGTCCTAATTCTTCTGAGAATGAAATATCCATGGCTTTCTGAAATGTAGCACCAATATTCATTAAACCAAAGAGAATTTTCACATACATGAAAGTACCCCAAGGTGTAGTAAAGGCTATTTTGAGTTGATCATCTGGATGTACTAATATCTGATTGTAACCTGAGAAGCCATCTAGCAAAGAAATTCTTTTAGAACCAACTACCTTTTTTAAAATGTGATCCATCTTGGGTAAAGGGTAATTTTCCTTCAATGATGCTTTGTTTAAGTTCCTAAAATCAATACAAAGCCTTATTTATCATGTTTTCTTCCTCATTGACACAAGATTAGACACCCACTCTGAGTATCTAATAGGGACAATAATTCTAGCTTCATACATATTCTTTATTTCTTTTTCAACCAAAGGTAATTGAAGAGGGTTTATTCTGCGCAATTTTTGTTTAAAAGGTTTTTGGTTTTCTTTGAGGGGTATCTTGTGCTGAATTATCTATGTGTCATAGGACTTTAGATCCTCATAACTCCATGAAAATACATCAAAAAATTTCTTAAACAACTCAATGTATTTCAGCTTGATGTGAGCTGGAAAAGTTTTAGAAAGTTTGATCATTTTTGGCTTTAGTTCACTGCCTATGTTACACTCTTCTACTTCAGTTTCAACAGGCTCTAGCTTTGGTTTCTTGGCAACATCATTGAAATCAAGCAATTCTTCTAATGGGACCAGAACTTTTGGCAAACTTTGAGTGTTAGATTGTAGTGTTTCTAAGTCTTCTTTTTCTAAATCTGCACTAATCTCTGTGGCATGTTCAAGTTTATTAGATAACAGATTTATATCATCAATCTTTGGAGCTTTAATTCTTCATCAAGTGGATTTTCTTTAATAGGACAGTTTTGGTCATACTCTGAATCTGAACTTGGTGGCTCAAATTCATTTCTAGACTGCAAGAAGTCTTCTATTTTTTTATCTCCATCAAACACTTGCCAGTATTTTTCATTTTCTGGGACAGCTGGTCTAAATTTGATTTGGGTTGTGCATTTCTTGGTTTCATAAGGTGTTAGACAAGTTCTAGGAGCAAAGGCTAAACCATTGGCAAGGATATTTTGGTTTGTTGGGACAAAGACAAGTTGTAATTCATCAAATGTTTTCAATAAATCCATGACATCATTTCCATAGGCTCTAAGTCTGCGATGTTTGGCACTATATTCTCCATTCACTTGCCTAATTATTAGTTCAGAATCACCATGAACCTTTATCCTTTTGGCCCCTAATTTTTTCAATAAGTATAGGCCTAAAAGGAGGGATTCGTACTCTGCTTTGTTATTTGTGCATTGAAAGTTCAATTTATATGAGTGCCATTCAGCATGATTGTTGTTTGTATTGTGAAGCCACACTCCTGCACCTGCATCATTCTTAGTGCAAGACCCGTCAAAGTTTATACTCCAAAGAGGACTAGTTTCAGATTCACTAGTTTGACTACTATCCTCTTTATCTTGTGTGCTTTCAGATTGTTCTTGACAATTAGCACTATGTTGAATTTGGTTTAGTTCCTCATGTTTTTAATTATGTTGAGGACTCTTCTCTTGACTCTCAAGGTTGAAAAGCAATGGATGACTGTTTTGTAGCTCTAGACCTGACTTGTTTGCTGTAATTTTTAGATTTGACCAACTGTTTTGATAGTTCTATCTTGTCTTCCTCCTTTTCTATGTCTGCCACTAAGTTACTGTGAGGGGTGGCCACCAAGTCAGTTAAGGTTTCTTGCTCATTGAAAGTTTCATTATTGAAGAGAATAAATGAGTCAAGGCCTGTATGTACAGAATAAAGAGGAGAGTTGTCTGGTCTCTCTTGGCTACTAACCATGTATTGCATATAAATTCCCTATAAAGTTTTCTAGTTTGATTGAAAATAGGGATGGTAGCATATTTCATATCCATTTGCATTATTCCTTGTAACTTAGCTCCCCATGATCTTGATAACATCATACCATACTTGGGGGGTACATCAGCCACTACAATATCTATCACTAAATACTTGGCTGGAATTTGTGCTAAGTTTACACAAAGGTCTTTGATCAAACCTAAACATTTCACTCTACTGGAGTCAAATGAGTATAGATCTTTGTATGGTCTGGAAATTTCAAGGCCTAGACTCTCCATTACTGCTTTGGGCATTAAATTATGAGAGGCCCCTGAATCATGCATGGCATTGTGTAAAATTTTGTCATGAATTTTTAAACTAACATAAAATGGAGGAATTGGTCCTTCTTGGTATCTTCCTTCAATCTTAGGACCAAATAAGAGCTCTGGTTGATCATCACTGAGGTTGACAGTATCATTATTTTCTCCTATGTTGAAGGCTTTCAAAACTTGTGATCTATATACATCTTGGGTGACTAATTCAGTGAGGGGAACAAAGATTATAATCTTGGCATTTTCTTGTTCCAAACTAAAAGGCAGCTGATTTTTTACAATGTTTGTTTCAACCATGTTAATCAACACTCTATCAGCAAAATCAGCTTGCTGATTTCCTCTATTTACATTGGTCAAAATTGTTTTAATAGGAGCACTAGATGAGGTGCTAACGCTGCTAAGATCTGCACTCTGTTTTTCATTAATTTGAGTGCCTTTTTCTTTGTTTTGATCAAAATTTACAGCCACTATTTTGTCTTTTTGTTTTGTAACTTTAGTTTTGTTTACAGGGCTGTTTTTTGTAGAATTATCAGAGGTTTTAGTTTTGGGAATTTCTTGATTCTTTTTACTCCTAAGGTCATATTATTTTGGGGTCTCTATGATGACATTTTCCAATTCTTGATAGTAATTTTCATCTTCCATTCTTCCATCATCATAGGGTGTATATAAAACTTGTTTCCTATTGTAATGAACATCAAAAGTATCATTGTCAACTCCCAGCATGTTTATGTCATCTTCCTCTGTTTGTTCAATTGTTTCTTCAACCTCACTTACATAGTTTTGATGAAAAGGAGGAATAATATCCTGATTAGGGTCTCTTGGTCTGTTTTGAGGTTGGTTTCTCTTGAAATTTTGATTTTGATTTTGATATTGATTTCTATTTTGGGGAGCTAATTGATTCTCTCTAGATTGTGCCCTCTCAAGTATGCTCATCTTTTTCATCACTTCTTCTAGCATCCTTTCCATTTTCGAGCTAGATGTAGAGGGTGCAGTTTCTTCCCTAAATGACACTTTCTTCTCATTCCTCATCCTAGCTCTTTTCTCCATCAAATTCACTTCCACAACAAGAGCTCCTTTTTGCATGTCTTCTAGAGTTAAACGGTCTCTTTCTCTTAGCTGATAGGCCATTTCAGGATCAAATCCTTCATGAAACTTGTTCAAGGCTCAACCTTGTGGAGGTTTCAATTCTGGGGGTCAGGCATTATACACACTATTAAATATAGTGCAATAATCTTGAACACTTTCCCCAATGTTTCTTTTGAGGTTGTTATAGTCTAAAAGTATTTGGAGAGGGTTTTTCTTGACTTCCCACTTGTTTAGGAATAACTGATGGAGGGCTTGGAGGTCGTTGATACTGTTAGGGGTTAAGCCTTTGAACCATTTTCTTGCTTCTCCCCCTAAAATTTGAGCAAACAATCTAAGTTTGACAGTTTCATCATCAATATCATTTCTATCAAAGTAGTCATTCATCTTGTCCACATGTTGTGAAGCAGTAGTAGCACCACTGGCATCAAATAATGGTATCTTGGACTAATAGTCCTGTGGTAGATTGACTAAAGGTAAAGGAAGGACTAGGGGAGCATACCATGTTGCCATGATAGGAGGTTGTGGAAAAAGTGGGGGGTTTAAAAGTGGAGGAGATTGATGGAATGGTGTAGTTTGAACAGTGGATGTGTGGATAATAGAAGTGGATGGACCAGCAAGAGATTTTTGAGCAGATCTAGGATGAGAAAAAACCAAAATTACGGAGGAAATGCAAATCAAGTGGAGTAGTTTCTCTGCTACCAGGATGTTCACCTCTATCTTGGGATGAATGTGGAGACTCTAAATCTATCTGGTCTATATCATCAAGTGACCTAGTTCTGAATGGGTTCCTTAAGTCAACTTGTGGATTTTGTAGAGCTGTAAGGTTTTCAGGGACAAAATTAGCTCTATGGAGTGACCTAACAATAGTTGAAATTTTGGCCTTAGGAGATTTCCTAAGAATTATTTCAGGATTATCAACTATCTCAGGAGGATTTGGGTCAGGATAGGCTCTAGTATGGATCTTTCTAGAAGCTACTATGCTATTTTTTCAGACCCAACAATAAGAAAAGTTTAACCAAATATGACAATCTATAGGAGGCTAACTGATCTTTTAGCAAGGAAACTTTAATCTTCAAAGTTTTCTTAACTGAGTTTGTATGATGTTATGATAGTAATGGGTTTCCCAGTGGAGTATTTAGGTCTGTTTAGGATTGTGGAGTCACCAGGTGGAAAATTTTTAGCTTTTGTGAAGATAAAATGTTTTATGGTTCCACCACTATGTTTATTAAGAAGCCAATCTGAAATATTTTTGGATTTTCTGAGTTTTTTCAGTCCTATAGGTTATGAGAGTGTCCTAAATCTATTTCAACACTTAGCTAAGGTGATGAGACAAACAACGTTTACTCTTATGGCCTAGCTAGTTGATTCCTTCAAGGTTTGATAAGTTTTTATGAGAATCCTAAGGGTTACTTAGTTTTTCATTGATTCAAATAGGTCCTATCATGATTACCATTTGCTTGGTAGTGCTTGAAGAGAGCTACTAATACTGCACTAAACACTGAGTGTTTTATTTTGAGGATTTTACTCAGAACTCCCCAGTAGAGTCGCCAGAATGTTAGGTCTCTGTAATTTGCAAGATTGGAAAATACAAACTGCAAAGCCTACATATGAACCACTTTGGGATTCTAGGATCTAGCCCTCCCGAATCCAGAGAGGGATCTCTCTTATAAGTGCAAAGATTGATTTATCTTTTAAGGTTTTAAGTATGATGTTAGGCTAGTTATGAAGAACAAGGTTTTTTGTTTGTTTTGGTTGGGAAAAGATATAATGAAGGTGAAGGAAGTCTAAATGAAGGGTGAAGGTGTATGAAAGTGAAGGAATGATTCAGCTAATAAGATAGGCAAGGAGCAGCTTCAATCCATTGGGCTATGGAGTCATAAGAGGATTTAATTGAAACAGCAAGGTTCAAGAGTGGTCCATGGGGCAAGTCATCTATGTCAAAGGATCTCTTTAAGTTGATTTTATGGAATGAAATAATAAGAAATGGAAATCAAACAGATGAAGGAACAAAGGGTAGCCTAAGATCAAGTAAGTACTTTGAAACTATCCTAATTTTGGCATGCACTTAAGGAAAGACACAAAGTAATATAAGATCAGGTAAGTACTTTGAAACTATCCTTCTTTTGATATACTTTCAAGAGAAAACATTTAAAACACATAGAATAGCTTAAGATCAAGTAAATAATTTTAAATTAGCATGCTTTTAGCATATTCAAAGGGAAAACATTCATGATAAACATAAAAAGTAGTCTAAGATCAGGTAAGTACTTTGAAACTAGCCTACTTTTAACATACTCTTAGGGAAACTTTCAAACAAACTTTGGAGAAAAGACTGGAAGACAAGGCAAACCATAAACTTTCCTAGTCCAACTCTACTTAGCATGTAATGAAAATATCATTCAAGAACAATGTTTAAAGTTTAGACAGTAAGACGTGGGAACACCAACATTCATTAACTGCTTGGACTGTATTAAATCATTCTTAAATACACAATTGGAGGAAAACATAAAGATAAATATTATCTGTGAGAGTAGGGTACTTCTAAGAGTAAGTCCTAGCTCTATATTTTTTTTTCTTTATCAAAGAAAGTGGACAGAATGGAAACAAAAAGAAAATAACAATTTACAATAAGAAAAGCATCACCATTGACATAGACTGGGATCCCATAAATCAGCTTGTATTTGATGTTCAAACCAGTTACAATCATCAAGTCCTGTGGGTCTCTACAACTTCAAACTTCTCATCTCAGCTTATGTATCTTCAATTACAAACAGGGCTATAGCAGGTTCACAAAAATATTTACATGCAACAGATATCTAGAGACCAACCATTACAATGTGCTCCTCAAGAGGATTTTATAAGGAAATGAGGAGGTGAAAGGATTTCTAGGGTTCAAGTATCATTAATTCCATAGTAAATGTAGTTACCAGCCTTGAAAACCATGCAAGGCATAAGGAAGGAATGCATTCTATCTACAACTATGTTTCATAACTCTGTTTTCAGTTTTTTAGGCTTAATGGATGAAAAGTTTGACTTCAAGGCTCTTTCTTATCCTTTACAATAACTTCACTGACAGTTTAGAATTTGTTCTTTCATTGGTAATAATTGTTCAAGTGTCTTGAGGAAAATATCTTCAGACTGGGCAATAAGTAGGCCTTCTTTTGATTTATGGAAGCTGCAGGTGGCTTTTTGGTAGCTGGAGAGGATTCAATTAGCCTTTGATGTGGCGTGGAGGCCTTTCGGACTGATATTTCTCCTTGTTTTTCCTAAAACACCATTAATTTGTCTTTATTCTGTGTTAGGCCTAATTAGGCCTTAATCTTCATTTCTGGTCTTCATACTATCTTTATCTCTAGATTAGGCCTTTGATTTATTGAGTTTGTGCCTTAATCCCTCAAAACTGTGTTAAAACCTTTAATTCTTCATTTCTGCTTTGATTTTATCCTTTGACACTGATATTCTTCGTCTGTTTTATATTCACTGTGTTTTACTGTGTTGCAGGCACGCAGAGGGCTTTATGACATTACCAATGCTCATGAGGCACAGGTGGAATCATAGTTTGAACCGTTGTAAATTATTTTTCTTCATGAATGATGGCCTCGGGGATCATCATCCCTGGCCTTCATTTCTTTTTAGAACTGTAGAAAAAACCTTAATAACATGAAAAAATCCAACAAAGTTAAGAAAATCCAGTGAAAAAATAGGTTAAGGCCGCTTTGGAGGTTTTGGGCATGAGATTAAATCGTGATCATTGGATGAAAACAACCAACGGTCGAGATCACTTGATGGGGTCAATTGGGAGGCAATTGGCTGAATGGTGGTAAGATTAAGTCCGGGCCGTTGATCTAGATTAATCAACGGCTAAGATCATTTACTGGAGAATTTGGGAGAAAAGAGGAAGGGTGAAAGACTTGGGATTGGGAAACAATCTGAGCCGTTGGATTAAAACGATGGACGACAAAGATCAAACGATGAGTTCTTTATGAGGATAGATGAATGGAAATGGCTTGGGGTCACAGAGTGATCTGGGTCGTCAGATTTAAACGATGGACGGTTAAGATCTTGTGATGAAACCTTTTGGAGAACAAACAGAGGAAAAATGAGTTGTGATCGGGATATGATCTGAGCCGTCGGATCTTAGCAGTCAACAGCACAGATTAAAAGCCGAAAAGCCAATGCAGTGGAGAAGGGTGGTAAGGCGGAAAACCAGAATGGTTTTCACGTGGCATTGAGATGGTTTTGAAATTTCTCCAAAAAAACACGATACGATACGCTGGCTGACACGCGTCCTCCTAAAATCGCCTATTTCGCATTTTTTTTTCCGTGTTAAACTTCATACGCAAAAAAAAAGCGAAACAGATTTCTGGCCATCGGATGAATGGGTGCAGATCCAACAGTGTGGATCGCACGCGATGGGAGAAGCTGCGGGGTTGGGGAGATAGTGGGGTCCAGGTGGCAGCTCGTGAGTGGACAGGCGTTTTACAAGGTGGGAGGTAGGTCCAAAAGGAGTTGGGCCTATTGGATTTAATCTAGATCGTAGGATCTTTTGAATGGACGACTTAGATTTAATCTCGGGGTGGAGTTATTTTCCAAATGCAAAGTTTTGGGGTTTATCGGGTTAGATCCCGACCGTAGGATCTAAAGAATGAACAGTCGAGATTTGATGATTGAGCGGAGTTATGAAAAGGGAAAAGGGAAAGTGGGATAGATGGGCGGAGATCGAGCACAACGATGACCGTTGATCTGCAAAGATCAACGGTGGATATTCATCGAAAAATTGAACTGTCGGGTTTTATGAGAATAGAAAGGAAAGTCAGGTTAAGATCTTGGTCGTTAGATCTTTGGAATGGACGGCCAAGATTAAAGATGGAGCAGGGTTATAATAGGGGGAAAGCATGGTAGGTTGAACGGGCGGAGATTGGGTGGCCCAGGGCTATTCATCTATAATGATCAACGGTCCAGATCTTTTCCAGATTTGAAACGTCGAGGATATGAAAATACAAAAGAATAAAGGAAATGAGGGGTTCTGACGGGGTTTAGGACCTTTTAGCACCTGATTGCGGGGCTGTAGGTCATTTGGGGAGAGGGGTTATAGGAGTAAAACCCTCGAGGGCTTAGGAAAACATTATATGCAGAAAGGGTGTTTTAGGCCTAAAAACAGGGTTTTTGAGGCAAATTTAGAGTTTCGATAGGGGAAACAAGGGAATTTAAAACCAAATAAAGGGGAGATATAAGGTTTTAAAGGGATTTTGGAGTGATTTTGAAGGTTAAATGAGGCTTATGGAGGGATTTTGATGGAGGAAAAACGTATGAAAATGGGGTTTATTTATGAGTGAAAGGAGGGGTGAAAATGATGGAAAATGAGCTTCTCAAGTAGCTTTCTTTTGGCAAGCGGTAGATTTTTTAGGATTATGAGGGAAAAAGTAGTGAAGATTAACTCAAGGATTAGTTATCTTCAAAAGACTTTAAGAACTAACAATTTGGCCATGAAATTGTTTCTTAAAGGCTTAACAAGAGATTTAGCCACCATTTGATATGAAAATTTTTTATAGGTGGCTAACACGTTCCATTTTCGCCTGTCAGCTATCGCATCGCTCATCGCCACCCCAACATTCCTTATTCATCGAATTTCTTTTCCGTTGATGTGAAAAACCCTGACACAATCCCAACTGTTGATCTCCACAGATCCAACGGTCATGGCTTATCGCAAATTTCCCATCCATCGTGCATCGCACTTCGCTTCATTCAAAGTTATCGTTCCTAAACCCTTTTCCGCTGATATGCCGATATTCCGAGATAATCTCCACCGTTGATCTCTCCCATATCCAACGGTCATCGCTCGTCACACTTCACCTATGCATCGCACATCGCACATCGCTCTTCCCCGTTTCCATCCGCCTTTTATATTTTTCGGCTGATGTGCGAAACCCCGATGTAATCCTGACCGTTGATCTCCGCAAATCCAACGGTCATCGCTCCATTGCACATCGCACATTGCTGCACTTCATCTTCACTCTATTTTTCACCACCGATGTTCTTTCCCCGCCGATATAATCTGAGCCATTGATCGCAATCGATCCAACAGTTGGCGTTGTCTCGTTGTTTCGCTATCGGGCCTCCCTCATATCCATTTTTCGTCCCCCGCGATGTGATCTGGATCATTGATCCTCCTGATCCAACGGTCAATGCTATCTTGCTACTTCGCTGTCCTCCGCCTCATTCATTCATTTATGCGAAGCCACGATATGATCTAGACCGTCGATCCTCCTGATCGAACGGTCATCGCTTCATCGGCACATCACGGTTCACCCCTCCCCTTGCACCATTCAGGCCCTTGTGCGCTTCTGCGATGCATTCTGGACCGTTGATCATCCTGATCCAATGGTCATTGCCAGTCTTCATCTTTACCCGGAAGCACTTTTAGCGCATTGGTTAACACTTTGAGTGCCTCCGCAGTTGACCTGTTTGACTATGGAAGATCTCAGATCAACGACTGAGGTTTACTGCGGAGGCACAGGTCAATAATTTGATCTGTACCCCCGAGCGCCCTCGCAGTTGATCTCCACCATTGATGTCCATTGTGATCCAATGGTCCTCGATCCATCGCGCCTTCGCAAATTTCCCGATCACTCATCCAATATTTCACTCCCCCGCTCTGATCTGGATCGTCGATCTCCCTCATCCAACAGCCCACATCACTCCTGCTTTTATAACCCCGTAACTAATCATCCTGCTACATGACAAAATTGCTAACTTCATTGTCGGTCCCACCCGACCGCGCAGGTTCGTCCATCACATTCTTCCTCCACCGTTGATCTAGATTGCTATGATCAGATGGTTCATGTTCCTCTTCGTGTTCATTTCATCAAATAACTTGATCGCACAGTTTCCACGTGAAATGGACAGTTTTGTGAGGACACGTGTCGCCCACCTAACCTTATTGCGTTTATTTCTCTTACTACTTCTTACCGCCTCCCTCCAGCGTGAAAACCACTCCAGTTTTCACAAAACTTCCCTTCGCATAACTTTGTGCCAAATTGGATTGAAGCTCTGCTTCCGCCATGGTTTTACCTTCCATTGCTGCATTCGCACTTCCTCCGCATCACTCCATAACCCCTCGCTGAGCCGTCTGAAGCAGTCTACCCCTCACCGCAGGATTTATTTAATTGGTTTGCTATTTGTGTAGGGTTTTCATGGCCTTTTAAGTACACAAGGCCGTCTCATAGCCAATCACAGTGGCTCGAGGCCGAGGATGACGATCCTCCATGCCCAGGAAGTAGAGAAAAAATATGCAGAGGGGAAATTACACGTCCAAGACAATGGATCATGACCATTGGCCATTCTATGGGACCCTCCAGCACAGAAGGCCAGTTTTTTCACTACTGGTAGTACCACATTCTCCAGCACAGAAGGCCAACTCTTCCCACAACTAACGATATTTCCTTCGCCAGCAGCATCAGTGTTTTCGCCTCACCAAACAACAATGATAATTCATGACGGGGCCTGTGTGGCCTTTTTACCTTATGTTCTCTTCACTTTGTCATTTCGGGTGAAATCTTTAATTCACTCCTGCAATTTTTACTTTCAGTTTAGTCAATTGTTACATTTCAATTAGAAACGACTTTAGGCCTACATTGTAAGATGATGAGAGGCAGTTTTACCTCATCATCATTTCTGTTTTTGATTTAGACCTAAAACAACATACAAGCACGCGAGGAAGATATTTTCCCAAAATATCTTCTCAGGCATAGGAATAAGAGGTTATAAAAACAGGAAGAAAACACTAACAAAAGGTTCCAGATTTTCCAAAGGACTCACTAGCTTAAGTATTCTGTATGTGTTTTGTATGAACTTTGATAGTGGATGTTTGAAGATCCCGTAGGGACTCAGTAATAAGAAGTTTTGCTGGAATTGGGGATTCCGCTCTGGATGATTCACAGTTTGTAACTCTTCTCCATGTTTTTTAATACAAATGTTCATTTCTTATCTCTCTACATTTCTTGTATCTAATGCTCTGGAATGCGAGTGCTCCCATGTTTAAATGTGAATTTATCATTACAGATACTCATATTTACTCATACATAGCACTTTAAATATGGCTCAGGCATGATACTTTGTTTCATTTTCCATCTCTTCCACCTTTCTTCCGATATTAACTACAATGGATTCTTGTCTTTGAACGAGCCCAGATATATGGATTCTTGTCTTTGAACGAGCCCAGTATATATGGATTCTTAAACTTGAATAAGCCCGGTTATAGTTGATATATTACTCTATTTTCTACCATAGTCATCGCTCACATATAACTTGATAGCTGTGTGTTCATTTTAGAAGTCGGCCCCCTTTTACAGTATTATGTTTTAAAGTTGTATGATACATTTACTTATTGCAGTTTGTACTCAGTTTCTGTAGTTTTCCTAGTTGTTGTGTTTAACTTTGGGGTCTTGGTTCCACCTTGATTAAAACCATTCATCCGAGTGATAATAGCATGAGAGCCTAACATTGTCAACTGCAACCAGTTGAGTCATATGCTCCTTGCATTTAAAATGTCCTAGGCACTGGTATTTATACAACTCAAGGTTGTCTCTAGGAGCTACAACAGAGGGAATTGTTGAGGCATCCTTGGTTTCCAAGGTCTCCTTGGTGCCATATAGTAAAGAGAATCTATCCCTTGTACTTATTCCATTTGCAATTCTTTCAATTTTGGATAGTTTTCAGTTGCATGATTATATGTACAAAGTGCACACACTTTTATACCTTCCAAAGGACCTTCTCAAAGTGGATGTTTATTCCTACACATTGGAAAAAATATTGCTAAGATTTGATCTTGTTATTATTTCTTCTTATTTGCCTTTAAGACATCAACTTGTGTTATCAAAGTGCTCAAAAGCTCAGTTTTAAAATTTTCTAGTAAACTTCCTATTTCTGCTCTTGTTACTTTACTTGTTGCAGATTTGGAAGCTCTTGATGTGACATCCATTTTTCCACTTTTTGATCTTCCCCTAGAATATTTTTGACAAAGTTCAATAATATCATCAAATGGTAGGTTTGAGATATCTCTTTTTCCCATCACATTGAGAATATCTAAGTATTAATCTCTGATACCCTTAAGAAAAATTGTGCAGATGGTATCGATATTCAGAGAATGTTGTTTGGATTTTTGTAGATTGTAAAGAAATATTTCTAAGTACTCCTCCAAAATTTTATATTCTTGTTGTGTCATTCTAAAAATATATTCTTTTGAGTCTCTAGCCCTACATTAGGCTTGATACTTTTTAAGAAATATTCTCTTCATATCATCCCAAGAAGAAATGGTATGTTCTCCTAAACCCATAAACCATTTTAATGTTGCTGCTTTCAAAGTAGTAGGAAAGAGAGGGAGATTGTGTTTTTCATCTGTGTATATATAAGTTCTACATAAGATATCAAATTCAAACATAAATGAGTCAGGAACTTCTGTTGAAATTCCATAAAATTTGGGCAATAGAGAAGGTGGAATGTTTTTCATTTTCACCTCTTCTCCTAGTATTTCTCTTGTGTCTAATATTGGGAAGCCAAAAGTAGCTTCATGATCATTATCATTTTCTTGTTCGTTATCATGTAGTCTTTTGTTATCATTTTCTCTTTTTGCTTCTTCCTCTCTTCTTCTTTGTGATTTTATTATTCTGTCTACCTATCTCTTTCTCTCTGCTTCTAATCTCCTTTCTTCCTCTCTTTTTCTTTTCCATTCCTTCTGTTGTCTCTCATATTCAAGTCTTTGTTCAAGAGTCATAAGTGGCATATTATATCCTTCTCCTTCTTCAGTCATTTCCTCTTCAGAAATTTTTAATGTTTCAATATGAGGCTGATTTGGTGTTTCCTCAACTCTCTTAATTTTTTCAAGGACAGGTTGTTCTAATTGTTCAACAATTGGTTTTCTTGTTTCCTTTTTTCTACCTATGAAAGGAGTTTATTTTGGTGATTTCTTTATTTTTACCTCTAAGGCCAACAATGTTTGTCTTTCAATTAGAGTTAATATTTGTCATGATATTTGTTTTTCCTCTAACTCCTCTAGAGTAGGTCTCCCAGCAACTAGTGTTGTTAATCCTGATGGTCCTGCCCCTATGGCTGATTGGATTTTTGGGGGTTTTTTTTTTAATGAATATACCTTTCCAATCTCTATCTATAGGCATAAAGAAACATAACTTTAAAATAAAAACCATATTTTTGTTGTTTTTGATGTATTTTTGTTTATTTGTTTGTTTTTTATTTTTATTTTTTATCTTCCTATTTGACTACTTTGAAATATGCTTCCTCGACAAAGACACCAAAAATGTTGGGTCAATTTACTAGGTAAACTAACACAAGTATTTAATTATCAATTCGGGTTTGTAAACTTGGAAGCATGTCCATATATATGGATTTCAACTACAGTCAATTTTAGAAGATAAATTATTGAGTTTGAAGGAAATGCATATTACAAATATAAAACTTAACTAAATAATATCTAATTCAATATGTAATAAGCAGAAGAAGAAGCTCCTAACTTAGGAGAACTAGGTTGACCTTCTCTACAATACTACTTCATGAACAGAAATAAAAAATCACTAATGAACAATAGCTTAAGATGCATAAAATAATAATAGAAGGGACTCCTAACTAAGGAGGTCCTTACTGTCCTTCTTTATACATTCATTCATCATTAATGCCATTGCATGAAAACTGGAAATTCAAAAAATCACTTTAAACAAAAGCAAGAAAGATGAATTCTAGTTTCTATTCTTTGATCAGATAAAAGAAGAGTTTAACTTAAAAAATGGTTTGAACTTTCACATGCAGATTATAATTTAGAATAATTTTCATCAACAAACATAACATATCATCATACATCTAATTAACTGATTTAAACATGAAGAAAAACTAGTTCATGAAATTTCAACTAAATTAACGAGAAATGGCACTTAGCTCGGTGTGGGGGCCATCCACCCTTGCCTCGCACACTGAAAGTACTTCTTAGCTACTGGAAATCAATCAATCATTCACCATATAGAATAGTAGAAATAATATAGAACTAATTTCTTCAATTAACTCTCAAAGTTCAGAAATATCAAAGTGAAATCATACAAATTCTACATGTTCATGCCTTTAATGTTCTTGGCTTAAATAGAAAAATATGAAACAAACTTGACTAAAATGTCTCTAACAACCATGTCTATCCTTATCCCATTTATATTGGTCAAGATCATCCATCCAATCACTCAAAATTTAGAAAATACCATAAAATACTAAATTTTTCCTATTTCCTAGGGATTTCCTGAATGACAGGTCCTGTTTGACCAGCATTGACTGAGCCTGTTTTAGCTCGGTTTGACCGAACCAATAGGTACACGTAAATCCTTGGTTCCAAAGCTTTCTAAATATGTGCTCATCTCATGCCCAGGTGTCCTGCAAGTATGACTTCAATGAAGCCATTACAAGAATTTTTAGTCTTGTCCAAAAATGCACTTAAAATCCAATTTTTGTAAAACACCTAAAAATTGAAAAACATAATTTATATACCTGAATATGCATAAATTGATAAAAATAAGGTGTATATGGATGGTGTAGGGATGTATAGCATGGAAATTGAGTATATTTAATTAAGCAATATTGGATAAAAAACAAGGGCCAACACATCCCATATAGAAACTGATATTACAGCTGATCCGGTTGATCAGTAAAATGCTAAAATTTCAAAGTGCTTGAAATGGCTCAAAACTAGCACCAAAGCGAAGATCTCGCCGCCTCAAATCCAACACAATTATTTTCACTCAAAATTGATATAGGATTATCCCAATATTGCGTTATGATCGAATTGGAAAACAACTAAATTTTTTAAAATGTGGTTGCAAGGATGCCGAGTCAGCAGTATGTACGCTGACAGGGACCGTACATAGTGAATGTACCTCCTATTAGCCAATGGGATGAGGAAAAGTGTCAGTTATTTATTGGTTCAAATTGGTGTATTTCTATTGGTTCAGGTTGTGTTTGTGTGGACCAATTAGGAGGAGCCACGTGGGCCAATCCGTGGCAGCCATGTGGCGTCCTAATGACCATGTAAAATTTTGGTGGGAGGTCGAATCACCTCCACAAGATTTGAACGCATGAACAACAAAATAGCAACAAAGTCCTCCATCGGCCCGCCTAACTTGGTGCTTATTAAAATATGAAACCCACTTCTATTTAAATTTTCAAGGCAGAGGTGTCGAGGGTCGGGACCGGAATTAACCATGGACCCCGATCCACCCAACCATGCTACATGGCTGGTAGATAAGGTTCAAGGTTAAATCCAAACCCAACACCATTTATTAACATATAAACCAAAGTTTTCAACCCAAATATTATGTCGCAACCATATGATATGTTGACCATATCACATTGAAATGAACCATATGATATATGGTATAGCCAAAGTTTAGAACGGTCAAGTTTAACGCCAACCCGGCGGTTCGAAGCCCACGTTAGAACCTAGGTGTATATGATATTTTGGTTAGCCATAACAGTGGCGGTTGATATGTCTGAGCACATACCAGATTTAAGTCGATGTCACAGTTGGTTGACACAATCATCGTAAACCATCGACGATCCGTTAACCCAACCATACCATCGAACCCTAGTCCAAACAGAGTTAAAGGATTGGCGAGAGTGGAACTAACCACTAGAATCGAGGACAACAATTGCGCCACTTGGTGTGTTTTTATCGGGTCATGGGCTGACATATTTCATTTAAGGGTTTGAAATTTGCACCCGAACAGGTGAAAATCCCATTGGCTTGGGGAAAATTTGTCGCTCCATGTGGTCGAAAAAGGTGGAAAATGTAGGATAGTTAGTAGGTGGGTGCGAATTGGAGGATAGTTAGTAGAAAAACATCTGAGGAGCATTCATTCAATTTTCAACATTTTTGAGGGAAGAAAGAGACCAAATAGGGGGTTCTTACTATTCTGGATCCATTGGAGACATTGTTTTTTTCATTTTGAGCAATGTAACTTGATGTAAACACATATTTTTGAGTATAATGAAAGAGGCCTGGAATTGGAAGCTAAACCAAGAGATGTATCCCAGGAGGGGTGAACTCCTTCATCATTTGTTGTCTTGTGTATGCTATTATGGTACTAATGTCTTCTATCCTTTTTGCAAAAATAAGTTTTAAAAGCTTGTTTATGTGTTAATGTAATTAAAATAATTGGCTAAAAACCCTAAACATTTAACTTGCAATTTTCACCACAAAATCTCAAGTTTACATATACAAATCAGTTTGGTATCAGAGCTAGAGTTATTTGGTTGTTTTCAAAGTTTAATTTTATTGCAAGTGTTTTTGATGCTTACAAGGTTGAATCTCAAAAGAGGAGAAGAAAATCTTGTGGTAGCAAGTCCTCAAGTTAGGTCAAGGAGAGAAAATTTTCCACAATCTCCACCACAAATTTCACCTCAAGTTTCATCAAAATTCTCACTGGTCATGGCACATGAAGGAGGTCCTGACAATATGTCTGAGGATGAGAAAGCTTTTAGAAATGCACTCTTTGACATGACACAAATGGTGAAATTTCTCTACGAAGTGAGGAATACAAGGTTGCAACAAGGTGAGAGCTCCAATCCTCCAAAGGGATATGGAGATAAAACTTCAAAAGGAAATGGAGGAGATGGGAACATGCCTCCAAAAGGGAATGGAGGGAATGGTGACAAACCACCTTTAACTCCACCTTTTATCTTCACCTCCATCCTCACCTCCATCTTCACCATCATCATCTTCTACATCAACCCCTTCACAAACATCTCCACATTATCCAAAGGGATATGTTAAACATCCACTGTTGAAACTTGATATAAATTTTGAATTGCCTATGTATAATGGAGAGGTAAATGCTGAGAATTGGATAATTGGGTTCATCAGCTTGAAGTGTATTTCAAGATACAAAGGATCAAGGATGATGAGACCAAGATTAAAAAAATTTCATTAAGGTTGGAAAGTGCAACACTCATCTGGTGTGAAGCCAAAACTCAGGAGGACATGAAGAAACATGGTAAGGTTTTATCCTCTTGGAATGATTTTGTTGCTACATTAAGAAGAAAATTTTATCCATTAGCATACATGCAGTAAGCTATCATGGATTGGAAAAACTTTTCGCAATGAAAGGGTCAAAGTGTGAAAAGTTATACCCAAGAATTTAGAAGGAGAGCATTGATGTTGGGTGTATATTTACCATCTCAAGACACTTTACTCAAATACATTGGAGGTTTACATAGCTATTTGAGACACACTATTCTCATTTTTAACCCTACAAGTTTAGATGAAGTTTGTGTACATGCCACACATCTAGAAGTAAGAGGGAAACATGTCTCTAATGAAACAAGTGAGAACACCTTTGATTCTGGAGAAAAAGGAAAGGGTAAGTTCAAATGAAAAGGGAAAAAAAATTATTTCGTCAAGATGGAGAAATAAAAAATTACATGCAAACATTATTCCAAAGAGCGCCGTGATGAAGATAATTGCTGGAAAATTCATCTAGAGATGATACCCAAAAATTTTAAAAACAAGGAGAAAGAAAAGATAGTTGCAACTAAAAAACAAGATTTAGGTTCAGATTCTGGGGATGAAACAAAGATCACAGCCATGGGTTTGAAAGGTAAGTACATTGAAATTACTAGTTCTTCAAATTGTCTCAATGATACTCAAAATGAAAATCAAGAATTGAGATTTTCCAGATTAAAGTTATTTCAAAACATACCAAGATAGACACACTGTTTGATAGTGGTTCACAAGCAAACCTTATCTCTGAAGACATTTTCAAGAAGTTGAATTTAGAAACAATTCCTCATCCTAAACCTTATATTTATTTTGGGTAAGTGAGAATGAAAAATTGCAGGTGACAATGAAGTACATACTTAGATTTGAAATCACTGCAAACTTTCTTGATGAGGTTGAACTTGATGTAGTTATGCTTGATATATGTGGTATAGTTTTGGGAAGCCCATATCTTTATGATAGGAAATCCATCTTTCATCACCATGAGAAAAAATATCATTTTTTCAAGAATGGGATTGAGTACATTGTTAGAGCGTATAGCAAGAAATTGAGTTTATCTTTTATGAATGCTGGAAAAATGAAGAGGATTGTTAATGTTAGTCATAATTTTGCGTTGTTAATGTTCAAGCACAAAAATGTTGAGGAACCTAATTCCTTTCAAGGATATGAATCAAGTTTGAAATATGATTGCATTGAGGTTTTTAATTCATGTGATAAGATGTTTCAGGAGTCTAACATGTTGCCTCCTAAAAGAGGTAAACACCATGATGTGTACCATGTTGGGTGTGGAGCTTGACTTTCATCTTGATTCAGAGGTCTTTGTTTCAGACGACTGTTTACCCCAGGAAGACTGTACACCCCTTTAGTCGAGGGGAGTGGGTGTGGTGGGGACTTGTCCTCCCCCCTCGGGGGTCCGGGGTGGATTTCGAGGGCTAGCAGGGGTTTCAGGGGCAGTGCCCCCGAATCTAAAAATAGATGTAAATTTTCCTTGTAAAATATTGTAATTTCGTAGTCAATTTAGGCCATTCATTAGGCAGATGATCCGACGATAGAAGATATGTTTAATGTAGGGTTTTTTTCCCTAGAAGGCAACCCCTCGTTTTGTATGAGGGTATTGTATTGTGGCTCTGTATTTGTATGTGTATTATGAGTGAGAAACAGAAAGGGGGAATAAGAGAGAGAGTAGAGGATATTACAATGGATCTGCTGTAGGTTGTGTCTCTTCATCTTGATGGATAATATAAAGGAAGGACTGGCTGTTCGGGGTGGACATAACCCAAATTGGGTGAACCACATATATATGTGTCTCTCTTGTTTTATATGTTTTCTATGTTTGTGTTTGTGCATATTTTATGTGTTCCATTGATTTGTAATATATAAATTTCTAACATAATTGCAGTAGGATGCTTCATTGTTGAACATTGGTGTGAACACGATGCTAGTGTTAGAGAATGTAGGGGTAAAAAAGCAAATGAAAAGGCTATTTGAAAAAGAGGAAATCGGTTCTAAAACATCTTATTGTGGGTTTCATAATGTTTTGTCTTTGAAAAATGATGGTGCATGGAAATGGCGATCACAAGCCAATTGCAAGGGTAGACATGCTAAGCATCGTCATGACGACAATGTTCAAGGTGAAAGGAATTTCAAAATTAATAAGTTTCCTTTGATTGAAGGCCGAGGAGTGAATGTTCAGATTCCTTCAAGGGATTTTTTTTTTCTTTTTTTTTTGCATGTCTTGGGAAATTGCAGCAAGATGCCATTTTTTACTGCAAGACAAGGACTCCAAAATCAGGGAAAGTGATGTGCTTTCATGAAAATATCAAAGCGAAAAATCCAAGAAAAGTTAAGTGGATTAAGACTGGAATGGTGAGGGAGTTGTACCCTCATCTATTTGTTGTCAGATAATGATATTTTGGAGGTCCAAAATCTTCCAGTTGGGAGGAATGATGTGGTGGACTAGTAAAATGCTCAAATTTAAAAGTGTTTGAACCAACTCAAAACTAGGGCCAAAGTGAAGATTTCTTCACCCTGAATCCAACGAAATTAGTTACACTTAAAACGGATATCGAATGCTCCTGAGATCGTGTTTTGATTGAATTGGAAAACAACTAAATTTTTTAAAATATGGTTGCAGGGATGCCCAATCAGTAGTATGTACGCTGTCTGGGAAATGACCATACATGGTGAATGTACATCCTATCAACCAATGGGATGAGGAAAAGTGTCAGTTATTTATTGGTTCGAATTGGTGTATTTATTTTGGTTCAGGTTGTGCTTGTGTGGACCAATTAGGAGGATCCACATGGGCCAATCCTTGGCAGCCATGTGGCATCCTAATGACCATGTGTGAATTGGAGGACAGTTAGCAGAAAAATTTCTCAGGAGCATAACTCAGTCAATTTTTGACCTTTTTAAGGGCAGAAAGAGCCAAGCTAGGGGTTTTTGACTGTTTTGGAGAAATTGGAGACATTGTTTTTGCATTTTGAGCAACGTAAATTGATGCAAACACATATTTTTGAGCATAATGAAAGAGGCCCAACATTGGAAGTTGGACCAGGAGATGTAGCCCAGGAAGGTTGAACTCCTTCATCATTTGTTGTCTTGTGTATGTTGTTATGGTACTGTTGTCTTCTTTATTTTCTACAAAAATGAGTTTTAAAAGCTTGTTTATGTGTTAATGTAATTGAAATAATTGGCTTAAAACCCTAAACATTTCACTTTCAATTTTCACCACAAACTCTCAAGTTTACATATGCATATTAATGTCAACCATATTGCTACCTTGGAAAGGCTATTTGATGAGTTGCAAAGAAAATTTGGTTGCGCTGAAGTAGTTATCAAGAAAATATTTTCTACAATTATTTCCAAGCTTAGTAAATTAGACAAACTCCTTGACCAACTTTCCAAATTTATTACTAGAGTTATGACCACTCACTCCCAGGAAAAACCCTTTCACCAAGAGGGAGTTGAACCATACAATTATATTGAGATTCTCTAACCCCCTTCTTTGTGATATATGCCTTCCTAAAGTGGATGTGAATAAATTTGATGGCTCTCATGCCACTCATTGATTCACTCAAATGGGACAAAATTTTTCATTGCATGGCATCACCAATATCCTAATAAAATTGCGTCAAAGTCTTATATTTATATCCCAAGTGATAGAAAGGATGGAAATGGTGTAAGAATTCCCACAAATTTTATATTGCTTGGGCTCAATTTCTCACAAATATTTATGAAAATTTTGAAATAGATACCCATGATTGGTTTGCTTGACCAAGCTGAAACCATTGGGTAAAATTGAAGATTACATCTCTACTTTTGATAAATTGGCTTTTTACACCGAAGGTTTGCATGATACCTTCTAATAATAATTTATTAGTGGCATAAAGGAAGAAATACATGCTCAAGTATTAATGGCTCACCCTACCACTTGGCTCAAATCCATTCAAAGATCTAGGGAAGCACAATAGGTGGTCAATACTCAAGTAAAAAACGACACTTTATTCATCATCCCCATTGTTAGGCTCCTTAAATTGTATCATTCAACCTTTCTTTCCATCTCTTTTTACCCCCTTGGATACTTACCTATTCTCATAATTTGTCACTTTCTTAATAAATTTGGCTCATGAAATTTGTGATGGTATTTTGGTTATTTTCCTTTATAGTTACGATTAAAAGAGTAGTTTGATTTATTGATTGTTAATTACTTAATGTTAAGCTATGGTGTGAATATAAGTTAATTTTTTAAACTATGTAAAATTTATAATGCTAACAAGTTGATGGGGATTTTGAGAGAATATTCAAACAACATTATTGCTCAGGAACCATTATTGCTACATCCATCTTCTATATGTGTTTAATCATATATTTGGTAACTATTCACATGATTAGTGAGGGATTTGGTACTAGTTGGAGCTTGTGAAAAAAGGATCTCCTTCTCTATTCATTGTTCGAAACTCATGAGTGGATTGCGGCTAATTTCCCAACTATCACCCTGATAAAATACATAACGTATCTAATTCTATACCAATCCACTTAGTGTTCATAGCAGAGAAGGATGGTGGATCGAAGCTCCTTTCCAACCAACAACGTCCAGTGCAAGGGAACTTGTATTTTGCATTTAAAAGTTGTTATGTATTTTATAAAACCGGGACACAAACTAGATTATATAATTCGATACACTTTTTTAATGAAGGAGGGAGATAAGTAATATGTATTGATTTTGTAATCATCATATTTCCTTAATGAAAGAATTGGTTCCTGATTAAGTAATAAGTTTACAATTAACAATTGACATAGTGTGAGGCAATGGGAGTTTGGAGAAAGGGCCCACTCTAAGGATCCATGTTTCCAATTATATGCATGTTGGTTCATGTATTTTTTGTGTGACTATATTTATTGTTAAATTTTTATGTGTGGTGGGATTACTACTAATTGTTCAAATATCTAGTGTTCTCCTATGTATTTTTTTATTTTTAATTTTGATTGCATAAGTAACATAAGTAATAGTAAAAAATTTTGTAGTAGAATTATTTCCTCTTGGATTATAGGTAATTCATATTTGAAGCCCACTTTCAAATTTAGGTTAATGTACATGATTGAATCCAAATAGAGCCATCCATTGGACTCAGAGTTTAGGATTTTTTATTTTTTATTTCTAAGCATTACACTTTATTTTGTGTCACTTAACTTTAAGTTCTTCTCATTTCCTTTAGTATATGAATATAAAAATGAAACTGGTATCATCTCGCCAGTCAATACAAATACCTATATCTTGCACAAAAAATTTGTGTGTGTGTGTCATTAGAGTAAAAATAAGCTAACTTGACGAATTAAATGTCTGGGTTTCTATAGGATTGAAATAAACCCATAAAGAAAACCTACCATTTTGGCACATTTCCATGGAGACATTAAAGGATTCTAGGCTACTTGTTTTATAATGGGAAAAATGGTAGAATATATCTAGACCAATTAGACTGTAGAAAATCCACATAGATTCAACTAATCTTGTAATATGCTAAAACAAAATAATTGAATCTATTCTACAAATTGCAGAACCAATTACGATCACACAATCACATGAACAAGAAAGATAAACAATTTCAATCGCACAACACAAAGATGTATATGGTGAAATCCTCAGCTAAAAAACCCGCTATATTTATATTGCATAATGTCAATAATGTGAAACAATACAATGCTTCTCTTGGGCTTGAGATCTCTCTGCACTATCTCTGACTGTATCACTCTTCCTAGGCTGACTCTGGCCAATACTTAGCCAATTTCCTAGCCTTTCAAGATCCTGCTTCCTTGCATAGTTCAATGAGGAATTAGGCCCCTATTCAATGAGGAAATTCCCTAATAATAACTGCACAGTACATCAAGGCTCTTCCTCTGACTCCATGCACCATCTGTACAATTGGATGATTATACAACTGATATTACACTTCCCTTTAACTACAATCTCAACTGGGTCTTTCTCAAAACTAACATGCATGAGTTATTTATGAGTGAATTATCACTTATATGATTGATCACTGCATGTGAATTAAATCTAATTTAATTCACTGGACCTCTCACTAGTTCCTCCATTAGTTAGAATTAGTTAAAATGATTTCAACTCAAAAAATTAAGTTAAAAAATTACAACTCAAAATAAACTGCAACTGGACCCCCTGAAACTTAGAGTGAACTCTACATGCCTCTAGTTTGAACCCAACTCGAATTGGCTATGCTAACTAAGTATTCCTAACTCAGTTAACTCATACAAGTTGTGATGTGGAATTACAATTTCCTTCTAATTTAATTAAGGGAAAATTAAATTAGAATCCCTTTTGATGCCATTTTCAACGCTCCCTCTCAACAAGAAAGGAATTCAACTCTATCCTAATCTGGTACCTTTGGAATGTTCTGCATGCAACACTTCTCTCTAGTGTTGTTGCTACTGCAACTTTTGAAACTGAAAAAAACATCCAAACTGAATCAACTGTGATCAGTATGATGCATCTGTCACCGGAGTCTCTGATTGCTACTAGTTATTGCACCGTCTACAAAAAACTCTGCGCTACTGCTAACTTTACATCGTGGCATCTGCAATGCTACCAACTCTTCTTTGGGCTCCCCAGTATCTAATTGCTTCTAGCCTTTGCATATGTCACTTTGACATCTGACTGCGTCAACCTCCACTAATCCATCCTTCTACAGTGTACCGTGGGCTCCTGTAGCACGGTAATGATCCATGAGACATAACATCTCAATGGGCACTGCCTATATTTCTGCACTCTTGGGACCATGACTTCACATCACCCCACATCTCACGTGGAGGTATGGTTGCATGTGCTCCCTATGCTCATTTGGCTTGAAATTTCCCCATGCTGGAGGTCTATGCTTGAGTGGATGCCTCCACTCGGTCTCCTATATAATTCTCTAATTATGGAATATCCACAACTTTCTTAGGCTTCTTCTAAGGCTACATGTTGACAGGTAATTCATGCTCCCTCTCAACCACCAATTCTCTACCTTTTCCTTTATCCTCAAGGATTTGTATGCATCTTCGACCTTGAGAGCATATAGGTTCTTGACTCACACATCAATATGTTTCACCTGTCCCATGGTGATGTGTCTAAGGAAAACCTTTCCTTCTCTAAATATCACATCGTAGCCACAGTATTCCAATACCGCTATGGAAACACAATTCTTATTTAGTATTGGAACAAACGATACATCTGTGATTATGAGAGGGGAGCTAGACTCCCTCTGAAAAGTAACTATACCAATACCAGTTGCGTTATACCTCCCATCATCTCCAAAATATATGTTCTTCTTGAGGTTTTTCTCCTCCAAGTCACTGAAGATATCTCTATTCCCCATCATATGGAACGAGGCACCATTGTCGAGATACCACATGCATCCCATTACAGTGCTGGCCATGCTTGAAATGAGAGTGAAATCAAGTTCAAACTGTGAATCTATAGCTTCACATGCTGCTGCTACTGTAGGCTCCTTCTTGCTTGCCTTTTGTGGACATTTCGTGGCATAGTGCTCTGACTCGTGACAGTGAAAACACTTGATGTTGAAAAATTATTTCTTCTTGTCCTCTTCGCCTTGGGAATTATTTCCCTTGGCTTTATTTCCTTTTTCGACTCATGAAAAATATTCTTCTTTGTCTTTGGAAGAGGTCCTGTCTCTGGTGTTCTTCCGAATCTCTTCTTGCACCAAGTCATACCACAATCGCTCCCACTATGGTAGCTTCTCCCTCCCATTTACCGAATCCTGGTAGTTGTGCTAGCTCTCGAGAAGGATTCGAAGTGATAGGCTCACCAGATCATCCTTGGGAATGGTAACACCAACACTTTCAATATCATCTCGACATTGAGTGAACTTCGTCAAGTATTTTGGTATTGTCTCACCCTCCTCCATATTGATTTTTCTGAGCTTGTCCTTCAGTGCCAACTTCCTATGGTCGTTGCTATTCTGAAACAAATATGTTAAAGCCTTCCACATAGAAAATTTATTTTCCTTTCCATGGAGGTTCGATACAATATGATCTCAAACTCTTTCTAACAAAATCCTTCTCGCCTTTGCTACATTCTTCTTCTATGCATTAAGATTTTGAAAATGTTCTGCTGCGGGCCTGCGAATATCATTATCTATGAATTCCTTCAATCCATTGTCCTCCAATGCTGCCTACATCATGTCCTTCAAAGATATGTAATTCGAACTACCCTCAAGGGAATATTCGAGTCTAAATCCAAAAAAACACATCCTGATATGCTACTAGTCTTGAAGAATAAATCTACAAATTCGATTCACCTATTAAAAAAAAGTTTGTATTATTATCTTCTATAGAGATTCCTTCTCTGATACCATGTATAAAATCCACATAGATTCAAATGATCTTTTAATATACTAAAACAAAATACTTGAATCTATTCTACAAATTGCGGAAACCAATTACAATCACACAATCACATGAACAAGAAAGAGAAAGAATTTCAATCACACAACAAAAGATGTATCTAGGGAAAGCCTCAAATAAAAAACCCACTATATTTATATTGCATAAATTCAAGAATATGAAACAATACAATGCTTCTCTCAGGCTTGAGAGCTCTCTGTACTATCTCTGGCTGACTCACTCTTCCTAGGATGACTCTGACCAATACTTAGCCAATTTCCTAGCCTTTCAAGCTCATGCTTCTTGCACAGTTCAATGAGGAATTAAGCCCTTATTTAATTAGGAAATTCCCTAATAATAGTTGCATAATGAATCAAGGAAATTCCTATGAATCCATGCACCATCTGTAAAATTATATGATTATACAACTAATAGCACACTTCCCTTTAACTACAATCTCAACTGGGTCTTTCTCAGAAATAACATGCATGTGTTATTTATGAGTGAATTATCAATTATCTAATTGATCACTGCATGTGAATTAAATATAATTTAAGTCATTGGATGTTGGAACACCTAATCCTCCATGGGTAGGTGTGGAATGCGAAAAGTCACAATGGAGTCCAAGTGACCTTGGAATGTGAAGCCAAGAGTCACACCATTGTACTATAAATGTACATCATGTATAATGGAAAAATATAGAGCTACACGCTTATCCTTGTATTATGTGTTGAGTCTCTTGTTGTGTGTGTTTATCTTTCTCATACACAATGTGTGTTTTTAACATGGTGTTTAACATGGTATCATAGTTGATACGTTCATAACCAGCTCAACCTTGAGTGAGCCATTTGTGTTTATGGCCTGTGCATATCTGCAAAAATTCTGATAATTTTTGCAGCACTTAGAGATTTCTGCAGCAGTCCTTTTTTCCACATTCATCAATCTTTCTGCAACATTCAGAAATTGGTAGCATTCAGAAATTGGTTTTGAAGAAGAGCAGCATTCAGAAATCGGTTTTGAAGAAGAGCAGCACTGTGCATTCTGCAGGTTTTCTCACTGCACATTATTCTGCAATTTCTGCTTTTAATTTCTGCATCATTTTGGAGAGCTGCTGAAAATACTGTTTAAAGTGGGTTTCTGAAGAAATTTTTTGGGTTTTTAAGTAAAGATTTCTGAGTTTTCACTGAAAAATTTCTGCAAATTTATGGGTTTTTCTGCTGAAAATTTCCTCATTTCTGCAATTCCTACAAACATATGCTGCTGTTTTACTGTCTAAAAAATTCTCTGCAATTCTCTGGGAAATTTCTGAGGTTTTTACCTGCAATATACCTATTTTAAAGTCTCTATTTAACTCCTCTCTACTGTTTTAAATTAAAAATAAAAAATATATATAAAAAAAATACCTCTCGGCCTTCCCAACAAGCTGCAACCCGCCCCTTAAGCTGCACACCCCACTCTGCATCGGCCCCTTGGCCTCCATACTCTGAAATACTCCCACAGTCCTCCCTACGGCCCCTCTCCAACTGCATTATACGTCTTTAATTTTTTAAATTGGAACCGTGATCAGGAGATCAAGTCTCTTGGTGAAAAATGCTTAAAAATGAAAGTGCTCAGAATAGCTCCGAAACAGATCGACTGGATATTGCTCGTCTTCCTGATTCCGGCGCCGTGAACGGTTCGAAAAATGGTCTCCGTATGCAAAAGTTATTCAGCTTCAAAGTTTTGTCAATTTCATTAAAAAATGGCAAAATTAGACTTTGGAAAAATTTTTATTAAAAAAGGAATATTCCACAGAATATTTTGGGAATATTCCGTGAAATATTCCGCAGAATATACCGAGGAATAGTCGGTGGCAACAATCAATGGGTGTCACGTGGCTAGCCCGGAGGCCGCCACGTGGCCCCAAGGCCGAATGGATTGGCATTTTAAAAGTTTTGTTGAAGGGCAGACGGATTCGAACCCGCGACCTGTCCAAGTTGAATGCAACGATTTACCAACTGTGCTACCGTGTTCTACGTTGAATATGGCGCGGAATAATTTGTATTTAAATGGTGAAATTGATTTGGGCGGGGCCCGAAGGGGGCCAGCCCCGAAGGGCCAGCCCCCATTACACAGGACCCGAGGGCCGGAACCAAAGGCCAAGCATCGGCGCGCTCGTGGCGGATATAACTTTGGTTTAACGTATTAAAGTGGGTTTGTTATTATATAACAAACGTTATGTTATAACATTATTATATAACCGTTGACATTTATCAAACACCGACGGTGCCACCATATGAACGCCACCATTCAACAATAATTGCCGACCTAACCGCACGGAACTGACTTGGCGGTTCCGCCTTATTTGAGCGGTTACTCCATATTTGGCGCCCTTAACGGCACATACTCCACATTTAGTGGAGTTTCCTAAGGAGAAAGAGGCAGTTCACTAAATGTGCCATAACTTTTGATTGGGAAGGCCTTTCAAGACGAATTTTTTTTTGATTTTGAGTGTAGAGAGCATTCTGGAGCTGTTGGAGGTGTCTGCAGAGCCATCAGGGCATTGTATCTGCGAATTTTACAGCGCTTTTGACAGAGAAGCCATCAGGGCCAAGGGGAAAGATTGCTGCATTGGGCTACTTTCCTCCAATGGAGGTGAATTTGTAGTCTATTTCTACTGATTTGGATGTTCTGAGTCTGTTTTAGCAGTCTGTTTTCTCATTGGAAAACTTTATACAGATGTAATTTTATTTGAAGCATTTAATCAAAAAAGGACTGAGCCTAATTAGAGGCTTTTGGACCAGCGGAGGTAGCCCAGAAGAGGGGTGAACCGCTTAAACAAACATATGCTGTTCATCTGTGTTTTATGGCTGTTTATTTCCAGAATTTGATTGCTTAAACAGTGAAATTTCATAAGCATGTTTTCCATAAACAAGTTTATACAGTAATCAAACTTTGTTGTTTTAACTTCAAACCTCTACACAACTATTGCAGATCATATACTCTTGTTTATTCACCTTCAAAACAGAACAATGAACACTTTGAATTTACAAATTAAATACTTTCATTGATTCTGTTATTAGTGTTTATATATTATTTCCTTAGACGGAGTCTGAAGAGGGCCAGGTAGCCTCTGGAACTCATCCTCTCTTTAGAGGTGACATGTCCAGTGAATGCCCCTTCAGTCCATCTCTGAAAAGGAAATAGTTTATTCTCACAATTTCAGATCATTTGAAAATATTGGAAAATGGATACCTTGCACAATTAAACAAGTACATTCCATTTTCAGATCAAACCGACCCCCTCACCTCTCACCCAACCCCCCATTTTCCCTTTCCCACCTATGCTACGGTCCCTCCCACTCCGCCCTCGACCCACCATACCTCACCCATATCCCTCACTCTCATCTCACAGCCACTCCGCCTTACCCCCCTCGACACTCCCCTCTCTGGCTTCACCCCTCGGCCCAAGCCCGTTCCCTTCGACCCTTCCATCTCACCCGCCTACCCGATGCACTCACCCCCAGCCCTCCCTTCCCCCTTATGGCCCTCCCCAACCCTTGGCCCCTCCCCCTTACACTTACCCCCATTCCCTCATCCTCGCCCTCTACCCGCGGCCTCACACATCAGCCCACCCGCTCTTACCCCCATTCCCCTAACCCATACCCCCTCACTCTGCACCCTCACGACAACGCTCTCCCTATACGCTCCTCACACCACCTAGCCGGTCCTTCCCAATCGTCTACCCAACCCCCTCCTTGCGCAGACCCCTCCCTGCGCTGACTCCTTACACACCTACCCCTCTCGTTACCCTCCCTAACCTGGCCTACCTGTTATACAACAGCCCCCCCTCACGTGGCCACTCATTCCCTCCCCCTTAAACCCTCCGCTCACCGTGATCCATACTCCCCCTCCCCTCACACTCTGCTCTCCCCATCTCTCGGTCCCCTTACCCCGTACCCCCTACCCGCTACCCAGACCACCACACCGCCTCCCTCCCTAACCCCCTCCCACATGGCCTTTCGGCCCTCCTTCCCCCACCTGCAAACGCCCTCCCTCATTTCATTCAAGCCCACCCACGAATTTTAAATTCTTTTTTTTTTAATTTTTAAATTTTTTTTAAGACCTACCATCCCTCTCAAATTTTAAATTAAGCCTTCCTTCCCCCCATTTTTTTTCGATTTAATTCCCTTTCCTATTTCAAAATTTTAATTTAAGCCTTTTTTTAATTTAAAAAAAAAAACAATAGAGAGAGAGGAAGAGAGGAAATAAACAACAGAGAGAGAAAATGGAAATGGCATATGAAGCAAATGGATTTTATACATAACAGAAAAGTGAAATTTACATTGAATTGTATGTGGCATAGAAGGGTGAATTTTTCTAAAAGAGATTGACATGTGAAGACGAGTTGTTATTGGTGAAAAACAACTCTTTGAAGAAAAAAATCAGCTGCCTTAAAGGCTTCTTGCACAGTGTTTTCAGCTGCACATTTACAAAATATTTTGCAGAAATATTGTATTGAACTGACATTGTATTGTGAGTGAATATTGCTTCTTCATAGTTGCAATCAGTAAATTTGAGTTGTTGATGTAAGTCATTGTTGCTTGCTAGTTAGACATCCAAGTCTATACCTTGATGTCCTCCATAATTTGAGGAGCAGATTTTGTACTTTGAGATTTCCATAGCTGGAAGTTCTTTGAAGTCATTTGTATTTCTTGAAAGAAAGTTGAATCACATTGTAAACTGGTGCATTTTCGGTTGAAGCCGACACCCTTTATTTTTTGAGCCTAAGTTGTTGAAAAATGGCTAAAATCAATGAGGCATTAGAGTTGTTGAATAACCTCATTCATTCAAATGTTCATGATATGGTAAAAATGAGCAAGAATTCTCTTTGTAACATTCAAAGTTGTTTGCAAGATGCACAAGAAAAGATTGAGTTTTTGCAGTTGGAATCTCAGCTTCAACAAGATGAACTTCAACAAAAGAGTCACCATTCTAAACATGTTTCTGTTCAGAAGATTGATAAAGACTCTCATCAGCAGCAAGAAGATAAAGTTGCAGTTGGTCCACATTCAGTTCCTTGTACAAGAGCAAATTTACATACAAATGCAGCAGCTCAACCTGCACTTCTCAAGCCCATCATCAGACCTTGGGAAGAGCTTGTCCACAACAAGCACATAACTGGTATTGGATATGACAAGGATGTGTCCTTTCATATTCCAGACTACAAGCCCATCATATTTCAGAGTGTCGGATTTCTGTATGACAGTTCACCTGCAGCTGTTCCAGATCCTGCTCCACAACAACAACAACAGATTGTAAAATGCCAACACTGTGATCGAGTTGGCCATATGAAATATCATTGTTTTGATCTTCACCCACACAAGCACTGTGGTCGACACACCCATTCTTCACACAGATGGTTCAGAAACAAGCCTCCTGCAAGAACAAAGATTCATCTTGGATGGATTGCTTCTTGGCAATGGGCATCAGCAGCCAAGAAGATGTTTATGACACATGTCATAACTTGTTCTCGAATATTGAGCAAACTTGCAGTTGAGTTTTCGCCATCATCTCACCTTGTCCCTGACAGGGGGGGAAAATGGTGGTCATCTACAAGCTTCGACGTCAGATCAAGCAAGCCTGAGCCACAATCTCTCATTCCATGTTCAGAGATGTAGCCAGAGACACGGATGCCCATGAGCATGCCTTTGGTTGTTGGTCATCCTTAAACCATCACAGGTTGTATACCTCCCTTCTTTTAGGTTGAAGGTCTTCCTTTCATATATGAGGGACACTTCCTCTAGCAGAAGCCTTCAGCTTCTTGCCAGCTTTGGTTGAGTTCTAGGAAATGCTTCAAGCATTCCAGTGTTGTTGGTCATCCTTAAACCATCACAGGTTGTAGACCTCCCTTCTTTTAGGTTGAAGGTCTCCCTTTTTTATGAGGGAAAATTCCTCTAGCAGAAGCTTTCAGCTTCTTGCCAGTTTTGGAAGAGTTCTGGGAACTGCAACAAGTATTGCGTTCCAGTGTTGGTGGTCATCCTTAAACCACCTCTTTTTGCCAACATTTCAGAGAGTTGATTCAGCCCAAGTGCTGCCATGTATACTTTGCATATTTGTATTACAACTCTCTTCTTGGACTCACACATACCCCTTCGGATTAAGGGGGGGAATGTTGGAACACCTAATCCTCCATGGGTAAGTGTGGAATGCGAAAAGTCACAATGGAGTCCAAGTGACCTTGGAATGTGAAACCAAGAGTCACACCATTGTACTATAAATGTACATCATGTATAATGGAAAAATATAGAGCTACACGCTTATCCTTCTATTGTGTGTTGAGTCTCTTGTTGTGTGTGCTTATCTTTCTCTCATACCATGTGTGTGTTTAACATTAGACCTCTGACTAGTTCCTCCACCAGTTAGAACTTGTTAAACTTATTTTAACTCAAATAATTAAGTTAAGCAATTAAAACTCAAAATAAACTGAAACTGGACCCCCTTGTAACAACCCTGGTTAAAAATCCATGTAAAAATATAAGACCATGGTTGATGGGACACGTATTACAAGCTGAATGGTGGGAAAAAAAACATCGTAGTAGAGTGTCACTTTGGTTTATTATGGCTAAGGAAATTGGCAAAGGCAATGACAGAGGCTTTGGAAAGGCATGAAGCATTAAATGGCATTTTATTTATGAAAATAATGGAAATTTGATAAACGGAAGGTGAAAGGTCACAAGTTTCATGTGAGGAGGAAATTGAAGTAAAATAATGGAAAATGAAGAAATTAGAGGCCTCATTGATAAAAAGGCTTCTGAGGACCAGTTGGTAAGATTTTTGCCAATGAATTTTTGGAGCTCTCTCATTATTCTCTATCTCTCTCATACTCTTGTATACTTAGATTTTTATTGGAGCATTCTTGGAGAGTGTGGCATACTTAGTGATTTGGAGCAAGAAGGAAAATGAAGAGAAGAAAAGTGAAAGAGGACATTGGGATCAACAACTACAACGGGATTTGATTGTAAGTATCGATTTGCATGTATGTTTTCCTCACTAATTTTGGCATGCATGGTGTATGCATGTGGTTTCTTGGTCATGATATATCATTGGCATGGAGGATTTCCTCGATTGATAGTGGATTTTCATAGCCTTGCCATTTCCTGGATAGTCATGGTGTTGTGGGTTCATTTTCATTGCTTGTTTTCTAGTTGGTTCTCATGTACCTTTAGATGTGGGTTTAGTTATTAGTTCTTGGAAGCCTTGGTTGGAAAAATGATCTAGAAGTCAGACAAACAAATTTGGGTTGATTTACTAGTCCTGAAAGCCTTGGTTGGACAAATGCTTTCGAATCCCTAGGTGGGTTGAGTTACTAGTCCTAGAAGCCCTAGTTGGAAAAATACTGTGGAAGCCCTATAACAGTTGGGGTTGAGTTACTAGTCCTGGAATCCCTGGTTGGAAAAAAATCTCTGGAGCCTTGGAACAATTTGGCTAGAGACTAATTTGTGATGGTTGTGATGTCCGACCGTGAGGTGGAATCACAGGTTGAGGGTTGAGGCGATTTGGGATTTGGAAGCCCTGGATTGGTTTTGATTGATGTGTTTGATGATATCCCACATTCATGATTATAATATGGCACGCGAGTGACTGTCTCAAGAGATATTTGGCTCAGCCAATCTATGGTTGGGTGGAACGTGGAAGTCCCATCTTTGGTTGGTTTCTACATTCATTAATGAAGAGCTCATTCATTTGGTATTTGATGTGTAAATGTACTAGTTTATATGTCGATTATATTTTGTATGTGGATGTGATTGAAGGGAAGCAAAGACACTGGGTGTTTGTCAGGTGTGGCAACTGATCTAGTGTGCATACAGAAAGGACTAGTTAAAGGATAAGTATCAACATTTGATTTCAGTTTTATTATGCATGTGATCTATGATTCTAACTTATGATGGTTACATGAGATTTATGACTATAGTTTATGGTGATTTCATCTGATTCATGATTTTTACCTATGATGGTTGTGTTTTGAGCTAATTAGACGTGATGTGTTTATACATGATGATTTGATTAAACAACTAGTTTGACTTCTTGTGAAAGGAAGTAAACAAGGTTGTAAGTGTACCTTATTAACAAGCTACCAATGAGATATTATGTGAATTTATTTCAATTTATTTTGAATCTAATGGAAGTTATGTGCTTGGTACAGGAAGCACGAAAATTCCTGGTTGGGTGGTTGAAATTGATTGTAATAACTAGAAGCATCAATAAAATGAATTGGAACATGCAACAATATGTTAGTAAAGAACTTTAGGAACAGGGCCATTGTGGGACACTGGTACCAAATAGTGGTAATTGATTTCCATGAGCATGCTATGAAAAATATGATGTTTTTGAGGTAGGGATATGCCTTGGTTTTTGTATCTTCCAAAGCCAGGAAGCCTTGCAAAAGTATTGAATACCCAGTATGGGGGTGCCAATTGAACTTGGAAGGTGTGTGACTGCACGGAAGGGGGCGACCGGATTTCCAGAGGGACTGTTTAGCAGAGAAGGGAAGGTCGAGGATGGATTTTTTTTTGTCGTTAGGATTTCCAGATGGAATCATATGCACATTAGGAGTGCACCCTGGAACAATGAGATGATGACTATTCACTGAGAGGACAAGCAGCGGAGGATTGTAGCGTTGAACATTGGATGAAGCTTTGACTTTGACAATGGATTCTGGACTTCCTGGGAAGGAGGTGAATCCTAGTATTACCTTGAGAGTAGAGGTGTGAGATATGAATTCCCTTGTTGTTGATACAGGAATCATATCCTTTTATTTACTGGATGAAAAAAAGTGCATATGTTTATATGTGTATATTATTGTAAATATTGCATCGAGCATGATTTATAAAGATCCATAGACAATATGGTTGTATATATGGTTGTTAGTGTAAATATCTTAATGAGCTATGTTATAAAGCTCAAGTAAACAATATGGTTTTCATTTTTTCAGTAGTGGTCATTGTAAATACTACAACGAGCTATGTTATAAATATCCATGGGAAGTATGTTTTATTTTTTGTGGTTTGCTGGTTTATAAATGTCATTGAACACCGAGGACGGCGTTCCTCCAAGGGGGAGGGTTATGTAACAACCCTGGTTAAAAATCCATGTAAAAATATAAGACCACGGTTGAAGAGACACTTATTCCAAGTTAAATGGTGGGCAAAAACATCCTAGTAGGGTGTAACTTCGGTTTATTATGGCTAAGGAAATTGGAAATGGAAAAGGATTTGGAAGGACATGATACATTAATTGAAATTTTATTTATGAAAATAATGGAAATTAGGAGAAAAGGAAGGTGAAAGGTCACAGGTTTCATGTGAGGAGGAAATTGAAGGAAAATAATGGAAAATGAAGAAATTAGAGGCCTCATTGTTAAAAATTCTTATGAGGATCGGTTGGTAAGATTTTGATCAGTGCATTTTTGGAGCTCTCTCACTATTCTCTCTCTCCCATACTCTTGGATACTTAGAGTTTTCTTGGAGAACTCTTGGAGAGTGTGGCATACTAGGTGATTTGGAGCAAGAAGGAAAAGGAAGAGTAGGAAAGTGCAAGCGAACATCGATATCAATAGATATGACGGGTTTCGATTGCAGGTATCAAGTTTCATGTATGTTTTCCTCACTAGTTTTGGCATGCATGGTCTATGAATGTGGTTTCTTTTTCATGATCTATCATTGGCATGGAGGATTTCCTGGATTGACAATGGATTTCCCTAGCCTTTCCATTTCATGGATAACCATGGTGTTGTGGGTTCATTTTCATTTCTTTTTTTCTCGTTGGTTCTAATGTACCTTTAGCTATGGGTTGAGTTATTATTTCCTGGAAGACTTAGTTGGAAAAATGCTCTGGAATCCTGGCAGACAACTGTGGGTTGAGTTACTAGTCCTAGAAGCCTTGGTTGGAAAAACGCTCTCGAAGGCTGGGGGAAAATTGTGGGTTGAGTTTGGAAAAAATCTTTGGAAGCCCTAGGTGGGTTGAGTTACTAGTCCTAGAATCCCTGGTTGGAAAAATGCTCTGGAAGCTCTGTAATAGTTGGGGTTGAGTTAGTAGTCCTGGAAGCCTTGGTTGGAACAAACACTCTGAAGCCCTGCAAAAGCTTGGGTAGAGACCAATTTATGATAATTGTGATGTCCAACCATGAGGTGGAATCACTGGTTGAGGGTTGAGGTGGTTTGGCCTTTGAAATCCATGGATTGGTGTTTTGATGTGATTGATCATATCCCACATTCATGCTTGGAATATGACATGGGGGTGATTAGCAGAAGAGAGATTAGGCTCAACCAATCTATGGTTGGGTGGAACGTGGAAGTCCCATCTCCTATTGGTTTCTACATTCATTAATGAATATCTCATTCCTTTGGTATTTGATGTGTAAATGTATTGGTTTATATGTGGATTCTATTTGTGTTGTATCCATGGTATTTTTGTTGTTATTATGTTGATTATAAGCATGTATGTTGATAGTGATGGTATATGGCTCTTTCCATGTTTTTACTTATACATGAATGAATAATGTATCTATGGTAAAATAGATGGTATTGCAGCTAATGATGTAAGGGAGCAATGCTTCTTAGCGATTCTCAGATAAGTATGAGACCCCTATGCTCTGTTATGTTTTTTATACTTGTAGCTTTCATGTTTGTGATATGTTTGAAAAAATGCTTGTTATGGCTAAGAGCGGTCCAGATGAGTTATTATTGATGTGATTGCTTCTACATAATTTTCTTGTTGTTATTTATCATCTCTGAACTTTTCATGGAGTTCTGGGAAGAGCACTGGGTTATGGGCTTGAAAAGGTGGCTCAAATCCTAGGGACGCTGGCACAAAAATGAGTATTTGGGGCCCTGGCCACTGGCATGCAGTGTTATGCTTGCGGATATAGCTTGTGCCTTCGAATATGGCTCAAAGAGGTCAAAATGTCAGTGTGACCTAGGGGTAAGAGCCCTGAAAGGCCAGGTTACCTCATGGGGGTGTTGTTGTTGATGTATAAGGTTTGTATGTTGTGTTTTCGTCAGTTGCACTTCCTTAAGGTCATCTAAGAGGTTGAATCTCATTATAGTAGCATATCACCACATGTTTACCTCGGTTGGGTGGTTACTTGTGTATATGTGGGAAGAGGGTGTTACACCCCTAAAACTTAGAGTAAACTCTGCATGCCTCTAGTTTGACACCCAACTCGAATTGACTGAGATAACTAAGTATTCCCAACTCAATTAACTCGTACAAGCTGTAATGTGATTGGAATTGTAATTTCCTTCTAATTTAATTATGGTAAAATTAAATTATAATCCCTTTTGATGCCATTTTCAATATTTCTTGTTGCATTTTCAACATAGACAATCATTGTTTTTTAAGTATCACACCTTAAATTATTTTAGGATGCATTACTCAAGGAACTAAAATTCCTCTAGGCCCTAGGCTGTGGTGCAGTAGGATCCACCCATGCTATTGAAACACTGTAGGTAAATTAATATGAAGAATTATTCCTTGGGTATTCCTTGAAACCAAACCTAAAATTTGATAAATAACATCTAATATTATAGGATGCCCTGCTAGGGGTGAACCCACAATTAACACTATTGTAAAATATCCTATTACAAACCCTCTCTATTTTGAAAGTTAGGGTGAGAGAAATCTAGAAAATCCTATGATAAAACCTAGTTCCTCAACAGGGTCACAAGAGTTTGAATTTTGGAGAGATCCATTTCTTGATATGGGGAAGAGGTGGAAGTAATAAAAAATAGCTAGTCACATTTGAGTTTCATATCCAAGATCCCGATAAACTAATACAAATGAAAAAAAATTCACCATGTTCCTTACCTAATTTTTATAGCTTGGTTATTAAGGATCTAGACACACTTCTCTTCAAATTTGGTGTTCTATTTCAAAGCTATGGCTACTCCTTTGATACCCAAAAATTAAAATTATTTCCTGCAACCCTAGAAGAAGCAACACTTTACTGGTTCATGAGGCTTGGTGGGAATTTCATCAAGGCTTGGAAATAATTGAGGAAGAATTTCCTAATGGAATACCAATACTATTGTAAGGAAAGTGATGTTATAAAAGAATACTTAAGACTAAACAAAAGAAAAGGAAATATGAAAACACTATGTCAAAAGGTTTCAATAGAATCTACAAAGAACAAAGCAAAACACACTAAATCCTAAAACCTTGAACATTATTATCCTTAAGGGAATCAAGGATGATTGCATTAATATATCAAATCTTATAGGGGTTTGGGTTTCTCAATTAACTTATGATGAAATTTGCAAACTATGTATGTTATAACCGAGAGGTAATACAAAATTAGGAAGGGGGCCTAGAGATACAATTGCAAGTGAAATTAATTCATATAAGGAAGGAGCTGTTGAGCCCCAAGATTGTTCTTTCTTTCATCTTACTTCACTCCATTTTCCTTTGTCCATTGTTATCCCAGGCCCAAATGATCAATGAAATTAGTTAAAATTACTTTAAAAATGAATATCATGGCTAACTTGCTAAGTTTTGTGATTTTGTCATTGTAATGCATTTTGAACTGAAACTAGCCACAGAATGTAGACATTCCGTAGCTAACCGCCAATTCTGCACGTTCAAGCATGTTCCAAGTGTCCTCTCAGGAAAAGCCACACATGGGTATATTCCACATCATGTCCTCAACGTTTGTTGCTCACCATGAAGAATGAACCGAATTCTGGACGTGGTTTTGTACGTGGGAACTCATTCAAGGAGGCAGATTCCTAATAGGACTAGGACAGTCCAGATGTCCTTTGTCCCTTTACGCTGCCATCTTTAGAGTTCTAGTACGATTTTGATAGGGAAAGACAATGATCCCCGTATTGTTGCAAGTTTTGTTATGAAGATTTGTTATAAATGTACTCGGGAAACCAAGAGACAAGCTCTAGTTTTTTATTAGATTTCATCGATTGACTGCTATATTTCTGAAGATCGAGAATACTCTGTTTTAAGTTATTTCCTTTAATGAAGAAGACAGCATTTCTTTGAACGCGTTGAGTTGATTTTGAGTTAGATTCCGTCTGGTGGTAGAGGGCCCCTGCCTCCTGAATGGCTTTACTTTCGTAATATAGATAAGTATCTTAGTCGTTTTCACGTTTTTGAAATTTGAGTTCATAGTTAATTTCATTAGTCACTATAGCTATACTTGTTCTAAGAAACTCTTCCAAAAGATCATGATAATGAATGAGAAATGGCTGTAGTGTTATAGATTTTACTTGCAATTTCTTTTGTTCATTATCACAGTTGAACTTATTCTAGTAAACTCTTCCAAAAAATCATTATGATGGCTAAGGCATGACTGTGATACTGAAAGTTTCAGTTGTTTGTTTACACTAAGTAGCATAGTTGTTCTTACTCTTAAAACGCTCTTCCAAAACATCATAACAATGGGAAGGAAATAGCTGTGATGTCTTAGTTTTTAATTGTAATTGCTTTCAGTTTTCATGTTTTCATTTTCATTGAATTGTACAGCCAGGATTTTTCTAACAAGCTCTTCCAAAATACCATTCATGATGGACAAAATAGGTTGTATAATCCCATAGATTAATTGCATGATAACTTAGTTAGGACACTCCGGAGTCAAATTGCATTCAATTCATGCTCTGTTATTTCGTTTCAAGTTTGATAATGGCTTGTTAGTTTAGCACTGTTTATTGTAGACTGGTAGCACTTTAGTTCAGTTTTAGCTTAGCTCACTGTATTTTCATTCCACATTTTAGTTATCATCCAGTGCATATTAAATTACATTAGTTGATAAACTTAAATACCATGGCCTTCATTATTTACAAAAATTCTTTTGTTCTAAAAGCATATATTGACTCATAATCATCTGAACAGAAAATAGTATCAGTCCAAGGCCTGGAGTACTTTTGCAACCTTTTTACCATTTCACAAACAAGCCTTTCCTCAAAGACTATTTTAAAATAAAATCTGTAACTTTTGAGTGAGGTTTAGTGGTGTTAAACTAAGTTGCAGAATAGGATTAGGAGCTAGTTTTAGAGTAGAGATCTTATGATGTTACCAATGTTCTTTTCCAAATAATTCAACAAACCTTTAATCATGGATGAGATGTTGTATCATTGTGAGTGGATTGTTTAATTGTTTAGTTAGGAGAATTTTTTACACTTAGCTGCCCATTCCTCAAGCTCTTCCAAAATATCCTTGATGAATGGATTGGACAAGTTAAGTTCATGTTGTGATTCATTTTCTTGAAGTCATTATCAAGCTTTGCATTTTTTCTAAGTCATAGTTTAGGTTTGGTTCTGTCTCAGTGTTTACATTTGTCATTTGTCATCAACAATTTAGGCTCCACTGTGTTGTCTAATCATTAGCTTCTTTTCACCAGCATTTAGTTCTTTCCCTTATGAACATAAAACCATAAAAAGACCAAAAACATCATAAAACACTAACACAACGCATTAAGAAACAAACACCTAGGCACATACAGTGCACCTCACTTCAGCAGTTTACCAACCCTGGTTGACAATTAAATGAACTCAATTTAGGAGACTAGGTTGAGCCCAAACAGGAGCCCCCCCCCCCTCCCAAAGAAATATCTAGGCAGATCCACCTAAATGGATCACATCATGTAGACTTATTATAAAACCTAACCCCAAGTGTGTTGATCAGGATTAACCCCATGACCTCCCATTAGCGAGGTGCTTTAGCAATGGGAACTCAACCAATTGAGCTAGCCCTTGGGGCTATATAATGGAGGAGTTACTTAATCCGAGATAAGGAATTTATTAGGTAATTTAAAGAATGACATTGTTAGCTCATTAAGTTCATACTTGGATACTTTCCAGGAAAAAATGAAGAAAGAAGATGCATATATGGATTTAGTTATCTTTTATTCCAAGAGTAAGAAGAAGCATCCCCTGAGAGAATTACCTGTCAACAATATATGAATATGTGATATATGTGAAAAAATATAAACCAAAAAAGATTGTCCCTCCTTACCTAATTTAAGGAATCCTACCAACCATGGCCACCTTGACCACCTAACATGACAGAAGAGTTGTTGAGAAATCAAGGGGCAACTAGATTAGGTGATTTCTCTTACTTTGATAATTTCTTGTGATGTATTTTAATTTACCTGATTAGCTTCTTCTTTCTATTGATTATAATTAGTGTTCTGATCATCAAACATCTACCAAAATAATAAAGAACAATGAGACAAGAGGCATAATATATAGGAAATCAACGAGGGCCAAAACCTCTCCTCTTGAGAGGAAAAACCACAAGAACTCTTCTCTTCTTATAGAAATTCAAATGAAAATTTTTAGGACCTATGACCCTTGACCAAGACCCCCCCAAGACCATGTCAAACCTCTCATGGATGAGCTCCTCTTCCAAAAATTCAATGATAATCAAACTAGCCTTCTAACAACTTCTTGCTTCTTCTTTGACCTCAATTTTGAACCTATACTTTTGACTGTAATTCTCGACCCTCTTGCAGCAACCCTAACTCACACGTGTGACAGGAATATGGTGAAGATGGTCTCTATTCTCCTTCAATTTTGAAGCATCTCCTTCTCCAAAAATTCAAATTATATATATATATATATATATATATATATATATATATATATATGCTTCTTTAACCCTTTACTTGGCTTCTTAACTTGAATGTAATTCATTCTTGCTTTAGTTGAGAAGATTCATACCTTAAAAACTACGACTTATTATTCCTTTTGTATTCTCCTTTCTTTACTGAATCTTCTAGTGTTTTCTATGCTTCATATTGAGCTAATTGTGTGTCCTTACAAATGAGTTTGAGATATTTATTTATAAGCTTTTTTCCTAGCCTGAAGTTCGACTTGTCATTGTCTCTAGGCTGACTTGATATTTGGAAAGACCGACTTGTATTGGAGCATTATGACAAGGCCTTGGAGGGTCTTCAAATCTAATACAATTTCCTTTACAATATACATCATTCCCAAAAGGGTCTTCCATACATGACAATAACTCAATTGACTTGTAGACATAATGAAAAGCTTTAGAAGCACTCAATGGGTGCTTGACCTATACAAATAATTTTTCCTTGAGCATGAAACGTATGCCTAAATAAAGACAACAATAAATTTATTTTTATCTTTACATCAAATACATAAAATCATGATTACATATGTCGTTATGAAGACTTATCCTAGTTACACTTTTCAACACTCCCTCTTAACTAGGGAGGTATTCATAATCCATACAAGGTACTTGGAAATTCTCTAAGAATTATCATAAGAAGAGTCAAATTGGTAATCCATATCATAACCTATCTTATCAGCTTATACCAAAGTATCTCATCATATCAACCAACATTGTTACATAGAAAAGTCTTAACTAACAACTCTATCTCTCCATTAGATCATAGCACAATGTTGGTGAGACCAATAACTGATAGACACCATCATCATTGTCTCTCAAGGAACATGCCCCACCTGAATTTCCTTTTAGGCCAATTACTATCTTGGAATAACAAATTCTCAAGGAATTTCCTCTTCGAATACTCTTGCATATTGGATTCCCTACCACATTCTCAAAGAGTATCATAATCAATCTCAGATGCTTACCCAATCCTCCATTATTTCTTCACAACATCAAGAAAATAAATATGCATCTATCTATCCCTCTAAACTAGGGAGGATATACTTATTCATATAAAAGGAATGTACTCAAACTCCTTCTTAGCCAGGGAATTTCCCAAGCTCCCACTCAATCAAGGACTTGTTTCCAACAAACGTTATCTGCTATTTAGTGTAGATCATGGTATTTTCAGCTGCTCATAGGGATCCTGCTTTTGATGTCATTAATTCCATATTCATTATTATTGATCCTTCATATTCTAGGTTTTCTTTTTAGGGCATCGACCATCCATCACTTTCCTGCAACGAACCAAAGGGTTGAACCACCAGTTATGCTATCCTTCTTTTCATTGGGAAGTGATCTTCTAGTCCACATTTGGCTTTTATTCATACAACTACCTCTTTCAAGTCACGTTTATTTCAAGATATTCCATCCATTCTCATGAGTACTAGTTGTAGGTGACATATACAATTCTCTTTCTGTAGCCCTGTATTCACCTAACTAGATGTTGTTCAAAAATTAAAATGAACATAAAATCATAGTTACCTTTTATGATGGCCTTTCATCATGAAATTTTCTTGCTTGCAACATCAACATCCTGCACATTAATAATCACATCTCCAAGAATATAAATGTCAATGGTCTCCTTTCTTTATAGACTTTATCAAGGTCTTCAAATCTTCTCTATGGAGATGTCCTAGCCAATTCTTCTAGTAATCAGATGTTGATCACTTATCTTATCTTATGTGACTATAGTTGCATCTTTCATGGACTCTTCTTTCTTTATTCATATATTTCTCCCCATTAACTTCTATACATAGTTTTTTCATCTTGTCAACCACCTCATATTCCATATGAGGTCATATTATGTTGATTTCATCCTATAAATATGTGAACTAGTTCAGTTTATATGCCTTCATGAATTTTTCTAAAGGAAGAGATCCCCTTTCTTCGATCATGCTTATGAGATAGAGCATTTACCCATGTTATTTGCAACTATGGCATGAATTAATCTATCAACTATACACATAACTTCTTTTCTCCTTTTGGTCATCTAGAATTCCTTCGTAAGCTTCCTTTTCTTGCTTGAAAGTACTTCAACCATGTTTACATGTTGCACTCCTTTGTTATCATACCATCACCCTTCTAAACAATGGGAATTATCAGTGATACATTTTCTTCTTCCAAGTAGAGGTGAACCTTCTAATGAAGATTCCAACAAAGGATCTTGATATCCTCATCCTACAAATTCTCCTTCCTAATGATGATTATGCATGATGAATTATTTCTATCTTCTATAATTATAGATGACTTTCTTCCAACCATATGTGTTGTGTAGGTAAATCCCCTCTGCAGACAGAGGCGATACCTCTAGCCCTAGGGTGGGTCTAGCAGCAAGAGGACATGTTAATGCGTCGATTCCTAGTTAATGAATGAAATGAGTCAAGATAGATATCCTACCTTAGATCCAACACAATTTTCGTAGCTATGGCAGCAGTCTCCTGATCTTCGTCCTGACACGTCGCGGTCCTTCAACAATGGTACTCGGGTGCCTGCACAAAGATCAAAGGACAAAAGTAGCATACAATACAATATTTTCATTCATAACCATCTAATTAGTCAAGGAGAATTAAACATATTGCATAAGATAAATCACATCAACACAAGATGGGAACCAAAACATCAGTCATGTATTCATTGAGAGAAAGAAAGAGATTACAACCGAAGCCTTGACGTTGCATCCTCCTTCAGCGAGTTCAGTCCAACGCGTCTCAAGCATTTGTTGGGGAATGGGATGTGGCGAGGAAATCAGCCTAGACTCTCTCGACAAGGGGTCTCTCTCTGCTCTATCTCACACTAGATTATTCAGACTGTTTCAGCTATTCAATCATTTCAACTCCAAACTATTCAACTAGTTGCATCTATGTGAGGGAGATGTATTTATAGAAGGAGAGAAGGAGGTTGGTATCCCTCATATGGTGGAAGGGAGGCCTTATCCTTTGGGAGGTTGCCCCAAATGTAGGGAAAAATAAGCCAAATGAAGGTGCTCGATGTTATTCAGTCGAACAACCCATGCTGAATCACTCATGAAGTGTTTAGAAATGGAAAATTCACTTCTATATTTAAAAAACTTTCCAAAAAAAGCTCGGCACGGGCAGTCCACTGAGACAGAGCACCAATGGGCATAGGGCCTAGTGCTAATTTCCTTTATTGGCACGAGGCCATAACTTCTTGCTGGCGCTGACCCAAAATCATGTGTTTTTGATGGTCTGCTCCAGGAATAGTCAACAAAGGAAATGTTATCCTCATGGTAAGGGATGAAATGACACTTTTTTCAAGGCATAAAACTATACAGAAGTCATAGAAATAGCCCTCCAATGTGTGGGATGGGGATTGCAGGGATGGTGACAAAATGATGTGTAAGATATGCCCCCTAAAGCATGAGGTTTGAGAGAGAGGGAGGAGTGAAATGCTTTACGAGAATGCGTTCAAAACAAACACCACCATCGGAAGACCTGCAAGTACAAATACAACTGATATCTATGATACATGAACATGTGGCATGGGCGTAGCCATCCATAATAGAGTACGTATAAAACTGAGATCCGAGGTATGGACGCAACCATCCAGCAGTAAGGATCAAAAAATAGACTCAGGTATGGTCGCAGCCACCCAATAAAAAGAGTCATGCATATAGTCATGATAAACCAAAATATCCCACAACCTAGATTTCATCAAAAAAAACCTAGGGTCTTGCACTCCATCTCAACTCGAACAAGTACAAATTCAAGCATGCGAATATGTGAGTTGAAGTCGAACATGCAAAAAAGTCACTTGATTACCAGCCAATGATGAAAGTTGTTAACAGGTGCAAGAGAAACCACCAATAATGACAATGGATCTCAAGCTACAACAAGTGCAATCCATGGAATGTGAACAATGATTTGGTGTCAAACACCCACAGAATCACTTGATCGAAGGCCAATGATGAGGACCTATCTTCGAATGCAAAGAACTTGCCATTGAGGCATGCAAGCTCCAAGATACCGGAAGGGAGTATCTAGATCAACTTCTTAGATAACAAGTTGAAGTCGATAGGAAGTGACTGGGTCGAAGGAGGGCTATAATGTTTCCCACATCATCGACACGAGATAGAGGAATATGATGATATTGGATCAGGACCAAAAGAGGATCACAGGGAGGTTGAAAACTGCAAACAGAAACTTCTCTTGAACATATCAGCAACACGACTCCGGATTTGGCAGTATTTGACATCAAGGGATCTTAGGTCATGATGACGTGGAAAAGAGCAGATGAATGGTCAAAAAATATTACCGAAACTGGCCATGGAGGCAAAAATGATGAAATGAGATGTCCCCAACCCGACACGAATGCAATGAGTGTCATGTTCAAGAGTGACATACTACCGACATGATTGAGAACTGGTTCCATTTCCCCCCACCATTTCTGGCGAGTACCCCAATTATTTTTGGAAACAAGCTTGAAGGGGATAGCATATGCTTGTCCTGTAAGTTTGTCCTTCAGACAAATCCATCCTAGTACATTTTACAAGCTCTAGGAAGGAGGAAATCGATTACGTCATGGTGATGGTTTCCGATGTCATTTAGGTTTAACGAGTCTGACAAAGGAAGAACTCGACAAATTTTCATGTTTAGAGAGTTTGAAAAGAAGCGGAAAAGAAAACTCCAGGAGTCCCTTTTCGTAGGTAGTCCCACAGATCCGAAAAGGTAGAAAACTGTGTCTGAGAGAACCTCTTAGTCGCGATAGGCTAAGGTATTCCTTTTTCGTAAATAATCCATCCCAGCTTGAAAAATGGGTAAACGTATACTGGGTAGATATTGTTTCGTAGCCATTTAACAAGTTCAAAATGACAAGAGTCTTGGAAATATTTTCAATTTTCGAGAGTCAGAAAAGAGCTGAAAGATGGCTTCAATAGTGATTTTTTTGCATTTTTACCGAGTCCGAAAAAGTGTAAAATAGAACTCGTTACTTCATCGTTGTTACGTCGAGGACCTGTCACTGCACAAGAGACACACGTAAAACCCATTTTTCAAAATAACATAGCGCAGTAATCAAAAAATATGCTTTAAAACCTAATTAGGGTTCTGAAAAGTTATAAAATTCCAAAAATGGTACAAAATAAATCACTTTTCACTTTTGCCTCTTGTGAGCAATTTGTTACCCTTTTTCACTGTGATTTTGTGGAGCTGATAGCGGGCAATCCGAAAGACCAATCGTGAATCCATCTATTCCAGGTTATAACTCACATCCTTACCTGAATTTTGATATCATTTTCATTACCTGCAACCCCAATTTTGTAGATCTATGGGAAGAATTTGTAAAAATTAGGGAGTGATGGTCAGCACGGGTATCGGACACGGACTCGCGCCAACTTACCTAAAAATTTAACGAGGGTGTGACAACCATGGCGACCATGTTTAGCATGTAAATTAAAACAAGAAAGCCCAATTTAACCATTCAAAAGCTTTGGATTTGGCTAATGACAACCATATGGATGTTTTTGCAGGTGTGAAAAGACAAAATGGTGATTGAATGGAAAGAACGAGAACACAGTGAAGAAGATGAGAAAGCCATGGGAAATGTGAGATGCATGGAAGCTCTTAGAGATTGTGGGCTTAATAAATTATTTATGGCACCATGTCTCAGAGCTCAACTGGAGCTGTTGTAGTACTTGATCAGTGTCTAGGACATTGATCAGGAAAAAATCATTATCCATGATCAGGAACTTGAGATTGAGGTCTTAGATATTTATTTCATAACTAGATTGTCGTAGAGGGGGCAGTACCAATTCTGACTGGTACACGACCTACAATGGAAAACATGGATATGGTTATTGACAGAGTGTGCTGAGGAGCATGGAAAGGATCCAAAATCAGGAAGGTGGATATCCAAACCATTCCCGATCTGGCACTCAGAGTAGTGCTACACACCATCATGCGAGCTGCAGGAGTTCAGGCTCCACATGAGGCCATAAAAACACAATTACTTCTTGCAGTGGATTGCATGGCACCGACACTCTAAAACTAGGCAGAGGCAATAACAATCAACATCAAATGCTAGTTGACAAAATGCAAGAATGGTAAGCTGAAGCAGTTCGGCTACGAGTCCATATTGGTACCTTTCATTTTGGAACGGTTACCAATATTCCAGCTTCAGGAGGTAGTAGTTCCGACACCACCAACCCATGATCCATGGATGGTCCGTTTGCCAGCTTTGATGCCAAGGTTAGGTGGCGGCCAACAGATGTCCTGGAGACCAAAGTTATTTGAGTGGCGCCGCCGACAACTAATTGTCGTGGAGGACTAGCCCTACTCTGGAACGGATTTCACCAGTGATGCAGATCTCCTGCTCCCAGAAGGAGAGGATTGGGATGATGTAATGGGTAAGACTCATTTTTTATTTTGATGAGTATTATGATTTTTTTTGGATGCATGTTCTGACATTAATCCACGTAATTGCAGATGTTGGCCTAGAAAGGCCTACAGGCATGTCTCCGATAGCACGAAGGGTTTTCTCACGACTTTGATGTGGCCTCTCATGGTGAGGGAGGTGAGGAGGATGAAATCATACACAACTTGGAGGGAATCTCTCTTGGGATCCCAGACTATGTGCAATTCGATGATGTTCCTCGCGCGTACCAGAGACACACTCCAGGGGTGAAAACCGTGTTCACCGCTTGTTGAGGTGGCTTGTACGCGCAGTGACATCCTATCATCAGCGTCACACTGAGTAGACACCTAGGTTTTAATTTCGGCATATTTTTTGAGAGACATGATGTCTCGGGATGTAACCGAAACACACATATTTTTTGAACTTATGATGCACGTGGATGCAAACACTTGATACATATATACATACATATATATATATATATATATATATATATATATATATATACTTTCCTGTATGGATCATGTCATGTGATGATGATTTTATTTTAGAAATTACGCAAATGTCTATCTAATACAATATTGGCTACTATATCAGTTAATGCATTCATTCACCTAAGAATATGTTGATATGTAATGTAATCAAAATGTCTTTCCAGTAAACGAACACGCAAATACAACCTTAAGATATGAGGATGTTTAACATAATAATGTCCATTAAGTTGAAGAACAACAAGCTGTGAGTCTAGGTTAAAAATCAATGCACGAATGTCGAGAGAAATGACCTTGGTTAATAGCTCAATAAGAACACTATATTCAATGAAATTGTTTGTGGTTCATCCTAGATAGATACCTTGAAGGTCTATCATCTCACTAGCTTGATCATAAATCACCTAGGTTGCTGAAGACAAATTCCAAGTACTGCAGGAAGCACCATCCGTGAAACCGACATAAGGGGTAATAGACATCTGCATAATAAGAAACGATCCAATAAGTAGGAAAATGCTCGCAAAGCACAGAAAGCCAAAATGTACAAAAATGAACAAACACATATGTACAAAGAAACATGCATGAATGACTCATGCAAAGTACTTTTTAAGATATAACCCATTTTTCGGGCTGATCCATATAGAAATTATATACAATAAGCATGCATATATCTAGACTCTCCTGATCTCAAAATATTTATCTTCTTGCAAAATACAGAATCCTTCCACTATAATTCTTGCGGAAATTTAATCAACAATTGCAAAACACATGAAACAATAAAAACACACATAACATAGTTGTTCAATGGGAAAGCCTGAAGCTGAAAACCCCAACTATCTGTATATAATATATGTCATATAGATCATGTAACAATCCTCATACAAATCTGATCATATCAAGCTCTCACTACAATACAATCGCTACACACTAATCAGGCTCGATCTTGCAAATCCATGCACCAATATTTGCCACCTGCTAGCCTGCCTCTACTGCGCAATCCCTGCTGAAGAATGGCTCTGAATGAACTCGAATTGCTCCAGCCTTGCTCATGCAATCCTCATTGGCATCTCCAATGAATTTATGGTGCAAACAATGCAACACTGTAGTCACAACTGATAGTCACACTTGCTCTTTCACCTATCTCTCCACTGGTCTCCACTGAAACTTCCATGCACTGTAGTTAACTGATGTATTATTTAGTTGATTAATGAGTTATTATTTAGTGAATTAATTAACTAATTAATTCACACCACTCTCACTAGTTAACATGTCAATCAGTTAGACTATATACAACTAGCTCAACTGTGTCTAACTGAGTTAAACTGAACACAACTCCACCAACTACTTCTACAACTCCACCAAACTCTGTCACATGAGTTCTAACTGAATTCCTCCATGCAATAGCTCCATTAAACCCTTAGGAATAGTGTAATTCCTTCTGTCATCTATTGTGCCACATCTGTGTACTTAACTAAAGTGCTCCAAGAGAATAAGATAATGTTTAGAGTCCAAATATTATTAAGAGCTAATAATATTTGACATATCTATTTTTAGGTAATGAGTCTAAAAATAAAACTCACTTAATATTCTAAAAATAGAATCTCATCTATTTTTCACATTTGACCAACCATCTACAAATAGCATCCCGCAACTTATAGAATATGCTCACCATGTCTAAAAATAGACATACACCTAAAAATAGCCTGTGTGGACCCCACCTAGTTTAGGTGAGTATTTTCCAACTAGGATCAAGGATGATGTTTCAGGATGCCTCCTTCACTGTTCTTGTTGCAATCTTCAACACTCCCTCTCAACAAGAAAGGATTGTCTTTGCATGCGACATGAAACTCCATGCATTCGCCCTGCAACCTTTGCAAGCGCCCTGCAACTCCATGCATATGCTCTGCAACTCTTGCTGCAACACTTCCGAAACTGAAAGGCTCCAAACAACTCAATCAGTATAATGCATCTATCATCAAAGTCTTCGACCTGCTGAGCCTGCTTGCACATGTCTTCAGGAACCCTTGCGTTGTTGAACCTACGCACCCATGCACTCTTGCACTTTACGTCAACTCTGAACCGTGATCCGGTATCCAACACTGTTTTGATGTTGCCTACATCAATCCAACTAATCGTACTCACTGGCGCTCTGTGGGCTCCTCGTAGCCGGGTTCAATTCATGAGATCCACACCATCTCCATGAATCCTGCCCATAAATCTCCTCTCGGGATTACTCATGCATGTCGCCCCACCTCTCACCTGGTGGTATAGCTGCATGCACTCCCTTTGCCCATCTGGCACGAAATTTCTCTGCATGAGTGGTTGCTCCCACTCCATGATCCTCATCTTGTGGCTACTCCACATCTTGAGGTTCACTCTTACTTGCATGCAAATCCTGCTCCCTCTCAAGCTTCAATTGCATGGCTTTCTCACACTTCCCAACAGTAGGAAGCTCCGTATAAATCCCATATACTTCAAGTCTGTAAAGATTCTTAGCTTGAATCCCAACCTTCTTGACTTGTCCTGTTGCTTTGTACCAAAGGAAAAAATTTCCTTCACTAAAGACAACATCATAACCTTTATCCTATAAAATTGCGACTGAGATTAAATTCTTCTTTAAACCTAGAACATGCACAACATATTGTAAAAGAATGAGCTTACCTGACTCCCTCTGAAAGGTAATGGTACCAATGTCGGTCGCATTTTATCGTCCATTGTCACCCAACTCAACATTTAACTGGAGATCTTTCTCCACCAAGTCACTGAAAAGGTTCACATCTCCTGTCATGTGAAAGGAAGCACCACTATCAAAGTACCACCCCGATCCCAATGCACTAGACCACCATGCATGCGATCAATGAGAATTTAAGCTCAAATTTCGAGGCAAGAGCCTCACCAGCTGCAGCTCCAGCAGCCATCTTGTTCTTCTTCTTATGTGGACAATTAGTGGCAAAATGCCCATGTTCGTGACAGTGAAAACACTTCACTTTGGACATGTCACGCTCTTTTCCATCTTCACCGGCCTCAGATATATAATGAAATTTCTTCCCCTTCTTCTTCTTTGTCTTGTAAACCAAAGTGAAATCCTCTTCATCATCATTCTTTGATGAAGATCCATCCCTGTTACCCCGCCTTATCTCCTCCTGCACAAGATCCGACCAAAGTCGCTCCCATCTCGGCAATTTCTCCCATCCATTGATACCTGCCAACTCTTCGGAAGCCCAAGGAGAGCCAAGATCACCAATAAAGTACTCTTCATTAACAACGACTCCTACACTCCCAAGCTCATCCATTGCATTGGACAAACTTTTTCAAGTATACCGGAATAGTGTCATTCTTCTCCATTTTTATTTTTCAGAGCTTGTCTTTAAGCGCCAACTTCCTTGGAACAAGTCTGTCAAAGCCTTCCACATTAAGAATGGAGTGGCTTTCTCGTGAAGGCTGGACACAATGTGGTCTTTCACACCTTCCAACAGAATCCTTCGACACTTTGCTACCTTCTTTTTCCATGCGTCAAGTGCGGCTCCATCACTAGAACCCAACTTAGGAACATCACTATTGATGAACTCCTTCAACCCATTATCATCCAGCACCACCTCCATCCTATCCTTCCATGCTATGTAATTCTATCTCCCATAAAGGACATACTCCAATCGCAATCCATTGAAAGACATTTCAATGATTGCTCAACTTCGACACCAAGAAAACACTGCAGCAAATTCGAATTCCACCAGCACAAAATTCAACCGCTTCAATAATTGAAATCTCCTATGATCAATACTGCTCTGATGCCATGTAGAAATTATATAACTTATGTGTTATATTTCTAATATTCTCCTGATCTCACACTATTTTAACTTCATGCAAAATACAAAATCTATTCCACCATTGAGCATTTGCAGAAATTAAATCAAGATTGCAATGCACACATGAAACAATAAAAAATCACACACATTAGCATAGTTGTTTAACGAGAAAGCCCGAAGCTGAAAACCCCAACTATCTATATATATTATATGTCATATAGATCATGTAACAATCCTCATACAAAGCTGATCATATCAAGCTCTTAGTACAATACACTTTCTACACACTAATCAAGCCCAATGTTGCAAATCCATGCACCGATCTTTGCCAACTACTAGCCTACCTCTACTGCACAATTCCTGCTGAAGAATGGCTTTGAATGAAATTGAATTACTCCAGCCTTGCTCATGCAATCCTCATTGGCATCTCCAATGAATTTTTGGTGCAAAAAATGCAACACTATAGTCACAACTGATAGTCACACTTGCTCTTTCACCTATCTCTCCACTAGTCTCCACTGAAACTTCCATGCATTGTAGTTAACTGATGTATTCTTCAGTTGATTAATGAGTTATTATTTGTGAATTAATTAACTAATTAATTCACTCCACTCTCACTAGTGTATCAATCAGTTAGACTAGATACAACTAGCTCAACTGAGTCTAACTGAGTTAAACTAAATACAACTCCACCAACTACTTCTCCAACTCCACCAAACTCTGTCACATGAGTTCTAACTGAATTCCTCCATGAAATAGCTCCAGTAAACCCTTAGGAATAGCGTAATTCCTTCTGTCAACTATCGTGCCACATCTATGCACTTAACTGAAGTGCTCCAAGAGAATAAGATAATGCTTAGAGTCCAAATATTATTAAGAGCTAATAATATTCAACATATCTATTTTTAGATTGGCAGTCTAAAAATAGACTCCACCCAATATGTCTAAAAATAGAATTCCATATATTTTTCCAACTTGACCATCCATCTACAAATAACATCCTGAAACTCATAGAATATGGTCGACATGTCTAAAAATAGACTTTGCGCCAAAAATCACCTGTGTGGGCCCTACCTAGTTTAGGTGATTATTTTCCAACTAGGATCAAGGATGATGTTTCAGGATGCCTCCTTCACTGTTTCTTGTTGCAATCTTCAACAATTTAGAGGATGACCTTCATAATCAATAAGCGCATAAGCCCCATTCTGCAAAACATGTTTAACAATGTAGGGCCCATGCCACATGGGTTGAAATTTTCCTGCCCCCAGCTTATTGTGAGCTTGGTTTTATAGGAGGATGAGGTCTCCTTCTATGAAGGGACAAGGGGAAATTAACTGGTCAATAAGAGCTTTGACCCGCATTTTCTCTTCTTCTATGACCAGAGCAGCAAAGTGGTGAGTTTCATCAAGCCTCTCTAAATATAGAAGACGCTCTTCTTCCGATGAATTATTTGACATCAATTCAATAGCTAATTTGAGAGAAGGAATTTCACATTCAATCAGAAGGGTAGCTTCTAGACCATAGATAAGCTAGAATGGAGTGAATCTGGTTGCATCCTTCACTAAGGTTTGGTAAGCCCAAAGAGCTGAAAACAACATGAGATTCTAGTTTGAGTTGTGCATCCCAATCGTATATTGAATCATAGTGATGACAAAGTTGTTCACGGTGTCAACCTGGCCATTGGCCTGAGGGTAGTATGGTGTTGAGTTGTCATGACACAGACCCAACTTGGAAGTCAACTCTGCCACCATGTAATGCTGAAAATGGGAACCATGATTGGTAAAAATGGCCCGAGGGACACCAAACCTACAAATGACATGATTGAATAGAAACTATGTTGTTGTCTTACCGTCAACTGTAAGTGTAGGCATTGCTTTGGCCCATTTGGTGAAGTAGTCCACGGCTACGATGATATAAGCACGCCCCTCGGCCGATTAAGGGTTACACGTCATAAAATCGATGCCCCACTTCGCAAAGGGACCAATGGTAATGACAGGGTGAAGATGGGAAGGCGGCGCGCGCATCTTGCGCTGATAAATATGGAAATCATGGCACTTACGGACAACAACGATGCAATCTTTAAAGATGGTGGGCCAGAAATACCCAGCACACAGAATTTTCTATGTAGTGGCATATCTAGACAAGTGACCGCCACAGGCGCTACTATGACAATCATTCAGTGCCTTTTCAGCCTCCTCGAGAGTCAAACACCGACAGAGAATGGAATCAAATCTGATGCGGTAGAGTGTATCTCTGACTATGAAATAAGGTTGCGATTGATGGTGGATGTGTCGACGGGCATCCTTCGTCAACCCAGATCGAAAGGTATAAGTCTAAAGATATATGATGATATCACCGTACCAAGGATCGAGGGTGCTTATCAGAAAAAGCATATCGTTCGGAATGTGTTCCTCAGAACTAGACGAAGCGAAATCGGAAGGGAGAGAGCAGATCAAATCAGTGAAGACTAATGACTTCTTCGACTTGGCGATAGTGAACTCCAAATATAATATTGGAGAATGAAAATCCACTTTGAGTACTTTCCCCTCAGCAATTGACGAGTGAATATGTAAGTCACAGGATTATAATCAGAAATCACAGTCACTATACGCAACAGAATATAGTGACAAAAATGTTGAACAACTTGAATAGCAGCCAACACCAACTTCCAGACATGTGCATATCACATATCAGTATTGAGAAGGTTACGAGATAGATAGTAAATGACATGCTCGTCACCATCATCATCCTCTTGTACCAAGACCATGGTAATCGTGCTAAACATGGCGGCCAAATAGAGGGAGTAATCGCAATGATAATTTGGAGGACGTAACAGAGGAGCATTGAACAGCAACATCTTCAGTGCATCTAAGGACTTTTGGGTGATCTCATCCTAGAGGAATGAGATGCCTTACTTCAGTAATCATGTAAATCCTTTGGCCACTACAACATAATTAGGTATAAAACAATGTAGGAAGTTAGCTTTCCCTTGCAGACTCTGCAACTGATGTAAGGAGGAAGGAGAGTGGAGATTAATGATAGCTTCGACTTTGAGTGGATCAAGACGTATGATGTCTTGGGAAATGATAAACCCTAATAATCTACCGGAGTCAACGTAGAATACGCACTTATGCAGATTAAGCCGGATGTTATAGTGTCGACAGTGAAGAAAAATATGATGGAGATGATCAGGGTGGTCTTTATGCTTAGACAAATGAGCCGGGAGGTCATCCAGATAAGATTGAACAATGCACTTGATATCGTGGAAAGCATATGACATTGCTCGCTGAAATGTATCCCCAAATTTTTTTAGACCGAAGGGAGCTTCTTATATGCGAAATTACCCTAAGGAAAGATAAAGGCGGTCTTATGTTGATCAGCTGGAGAAATATTTATCTAGTTGTACCTAGAGAACCCATCCATAAGGGAAAAGATCTCACTCCCAGCACATTCATCAATGATTTGGTCAATAAAAGGAGAGGGATAATTATCCTTAAGGCAACCACGGTTAATATCACAGTAATCAACAAAGACACGAATAGTACCCTGCTTCTTATCCATAGGAACTATATTGGACACCCATTATGTCAAGGGAATCAAATAGATAAAACCAGCTTTAAGAATTTTTTCAACTCCACCCTTAATAGCGGTCACCTTTCTAGGGTGCACAGGATGAAGGCACTGGCGAACAAGCTTCGAACAAGGATAAGTAGGAATTTCATGCACCACTATACTCGGGTCGATGTCGGGCATTTCTTCATAAGACCATGCAAAAATGTCGCGAAACTCATGAAAGAGACTAGTGTAGACCGCGATCTCATCGAGAGAAAAATTCACCCCAATATGGATGTTCTCAACAACCCCCGGTTTGACGGAGATGTCAATAGGCATCATCTATGTGATGTTCCCCAAGTTAACTTCCATGAAGACTTCATGTGTCAGGATGGGCGTTTGAAGCAGAGGAGAAGGAAATCGAGAAGCAAATCTCTCGAGACACGTAGACATGGCCCCAAGGCCGAGCATGAATGAGGAACGATGATGTCTATCATCCCAAGGAGGATCTTCAAGTGACATAGTTTCCACAATGGCTTCATCGGAGGGAAATATCTCACTTAAAGGATCGATCAAATCTGAATCAGCGAGCCAAAGGGATTGAGAATAAATGTCAAGAGACATACTCAAAGGAGCATGATCAAGAAGCGGAGGATCCAAAGCCGAAATAAGTTCACAATAATCAATCTTGATCAAACTTAATGGCATCTAATCTCCTAATGAATAAATCTGCTCAGGTGAAGGGATGATCCACGGATCTTCAGTCCTGGAGATCATATTAACCTGAATAGTGTTGGGTGGAGGAAGAGGAAAAATACCCATGAGGGCAGGATCTTTGAAGAGACCTGGCCCTACACTCTCGTAAGGTGTAGGAATTTGATCAATGTATGAAACGTTGCTCTCAGAAGATGAAGAAGTGAAGAAAGACAACTGATCAATAGTGATAATCTTTCCTTCGTGCGGAAATCGCAAAACACGACAAAGAGTGGACGGGAATGCACAACATGGTGTGAGTCCAACTGCGACTGAGGAGAAGATTGTAATTGAGCTTGGCATCAACTACTTCAACCTCGACATTGACTGTTTTCCCTTCTAGAGTAATCGGTAAACTAGAAAGAACACCAAGAGGTTTAGGTTCTCTTCCATCAAACGCTTCTAGAGAATTTGGAGATGAATTGAGAGATGGAGAACCGATGGCTTTCCAGCAGGCAGATGACATGATGCACATAGATGCACCCTCATCCACGATCACTCGATGGATATTTAGTCCATTAATCCCAACTTGGATGATGAGTGCAATCTGGTGAGGGAGACGTGAGACGAAATTCTCCAAGTCGAAAGTGATAAAGCTCGAATCAGCAGGATCAACCCCACCGATGGAAGATAGTAAAGCCTTCCATTGAGACAGAAAACTCTGAAGCACTTATAATGCGGACATCGCAGATGGCGGCTGAGCCAAGTCCTCAAAAATATTTTAATGTTGAGCAACACGGGCGTTAGGATTGTAAGAATACTTATGGAGTACACCTTTGGAAGGTGGTCGTACAATGGGCTCAATACTAGGCCTTTCAATCTAAAGAGGGCCAGATGCAGGCAGAGGAGGAGGACCATCAACGATCTCTTTCCCCACTGCCTGACGCGGTTCGGTATAATATTTCGACTAGGTAGTAAGATAAATAGATGCAGAACCATTCATCATGAAAACCTAAGAGCCAAATGGGGCAGAGGACTGAGGTTGCTCTACCAACTAAGTCTGCTGTGACAGAAACAATTCTTTGAGAACAATCGGATTACCTTGGGTGCCCTTAAGCAATCGACTCACTTCGGCTCGTCGAGGACAGTCCTTGGTGTAGTGCTCTTCGTCACAAATCAAGCAAGGATACTTTAGTTTACATTGTGAACCATCATCAACACAAGGTTTCTGAGAATCTGGTTTCGGGGTATCGACTTTGGCCTTACCTTTACCCTTCTTTTTACCCTTGTAATTTTTATCCGCTGGATTGGCCCAAATGAAATTCACTTCCGCGGTTTTACTAGGATTCAAGGTTGGATGAGAAGCAGTATAATTAGAAGGAGTAGATTTTTTCTTCCCAAGATTCGAAGGAGAAGACTTCCGAGAAGTCTGAGACATATAATTGATGATACCGTAGACGGGTGGTGTCAATGGTGCTTTGGAAGTTCTAGGTATAGGAGCATTAGGCAAGAGTTTGTACAATGTGCCAGAATGAGAGTACACAGATCAAGGTACTGGGCATTTTTTCCTCAATGACGCAGGCCCCCATAGCAATGTCCTTAGAAATTGGAGCAACGAAGGAGGTAGTAAACCAATCGGTTAAAATTTGATTAGGAATATCGAACTTGATCAAGCGACGACGACACCTCCATTCATGAATGTGATCAAAGATATGAGTAGCTCGATCTTGCTTCAAGGATTTAAGGAGGTGAATCCCAGTTTCATACTGAATCGGTAACTGAAAGTGTGTGAGAAATTCCATGGCTAAAGAATTGAAATCTTGGAAGACACCATGAGGTAACTCGATGTACCACTTGGCAGCGGCACCAGTGAGATTCTGTTGGAAAAGACAAAGTCGGATAGAATCGTCAACCCAAGAGTTAGAGGAACACCAAAGATGGTAGGTCATAACATGCGCTTGGGGGTCTTCTCCAGACTTGCCCTCAAACTTGGTACAATCGCCAGGAATTTTGGTTGGAACTGGAGGCCAATACGAGTTATGAAGGACTAGATCATTCGTCAACTTTGACACATCAAGCAGTTCCAACGTAGCAAGAAAAGGCAGTTGAGGATTAGAAGGCATTGGAGGTCGCTGATAGAGACCAGTATTAACATTCCACCTAGGTTGAGAGAAATTCTGCCCCCATATGTTTTGTCCCGGAGGATTCTGTCCATAGGGGTTTTAAGCCTGATAGTTCTGCCTATACAAGGGTTGAGGACCAGGATATTGATTCTGAGCATACCACTGAGGTCCTGGCTAAGCAACATATGGATTTTGCTGTGGAATGTAAGCATTTCCATGAGGTGAATTATACACCATATGGGATTGACCTTGAGGATAATAAGTGAAACCTTGGGGCGCACTATATACCATCTGAGATTGACCTTGAGGAGGGTAAGTAGTGCCTTGAGGCTAAGCAGGTTGAATTGGCTACTGAGGTTGGATAGGTTATCCCTGCGGGGCAAGTTGGCCTGGATACTAAGGGCCATCGGGTTGCCCTTGTGGAAGAGGTTGGCCCTGTTGTCAATCCTAGAGACAACCTTGAGTTGTGAAAGACCAGTGCCTAGGACATCTTATACAGTAAGGAGCGGAAGGTATAATTCAAGACTTTTAACAGCATGAGGCTCTTTACTACTTCAACTTTTAGAAAGGAATGTAATATAAATGGAACCAGAATATTCTCAGAGTCAGCAAAATAACAAGATGTTGCAGAGGAAAGGAGTGAGTCCTTAATATAGATGCATCAGACAACTCAAATACAGCTTTATTTAAGGAGGGTTGTGTTCTAAAATGTTTTACAGAGATTTAAAAAAAAATCAGGTGAAGTTTGCTGCGTAGAAAGTACAGAAAGGATATTAACTACTAATGAGAGGGGATTCCATAAACATATCTAAACATGAGATGGGCTTAAAGTGATAAGAATCCATATATGTCAATAGCTTTGAAAGGATAACATCTCACAATATTTAATATAGAGGAATAATGAGTGAAGTGGAAAGTGAAACAACATACCATGCCTGAGCCATATTTAAAGCGCTTGACAAGCTTAGTATAAGTATCAGTGGTGATAAATTTATACCAAAACTAGTGAGCCACTCGCATTCCAGAACACGATATAAAAGAAGTGGAAGTAGCAAAATGAACAGTAAAACAATATCACATAAGGAAGAATTACACACTATAAAACGTTAAGACCAGAATCCACACTTTAAAGTAAAACTCCTTGCAAAGACCCAACGGGATCTTCACATTTCTATTAAGATTTCAACAAAAAGCATACAACAATTCTTTCACAGCAAAATTCTTTTGAAAATCTGGAACCTAGTTTTCTCTTCTGACCTTGCTTATATAGAGGCCTCAGTACATGAGCAAGAAGATATTTTTTGGAAAAATATCTTCCTCGCATGCCAGGAATTTGTTAGAGGTCTTTATCAAAATAACCAAAACTTATGATGATGAATAAAGGCCTCTCATCATTTGCAGTTAGGCACTCGGCCGTTTTGAAACAAAATATTAAACAACAGTCTTGATAGAAAGTAAAATGCTAGAGTGGAATATAAATTCCACTTGAAACTTAAAAGTAATTAACTAAAGTAAAAATAAAAAGGCCACTAGGGCCAAATCGTGAATTGACAGTATTTCATTGATGAGAAGGGGTTGAGGTGGTCGCTGACACTGGTGGCGGCACATTTGCTGACGAGCTGGCGATTTGGCTGGAAAACTGGGTGTACCTCTACTGACTGTCCGCTGAAGGTTCAGGCATCGCTGTGAATCCTTCCACCTTGATGAAGGCCTCAGTGAGGTCATTTAGAATTGCCTCAGTGGGGATCTTATGTTTTATCAGATGAAGGAGAACGAATTATGGGCAGAGCGATGAAACAATTGTCTCAGCTTTTAACTAAGCGGTTTTATCTGACAAGATGTCTGCCTGGTCCATTTCTTCTTGGAGACGTGCTTCATAATCTGGTAATGATTGTAACATGGAAGGAGTGGTAGGATCCCAGCATGATGGAAGTCCCGCCGTTGTGATCTCGGCCCAAACTGTATCGAACCGGTCCATGCTAGCTGCCACCTGTTGTAGGGCCCTCGAAGCTATAATGTGGGCCGACTCCTTATCAATAATCTTCTGGCATTCAACGGCTTCCTTGAACCGACTCGCTATGCCATGCTGCTCCACCTCACTAGCTTTCAACCCTTTCAAGAAAGAAACATATCTCCTGGCGTGCTGGGCTCTGCTGGACAAGTTGAGATCTCCCTCCTGAAACTTCCTTCTGAGATAGAGTACAGAAGATTTTATTTCCTCAATGATTTTCAGGAACTCCCATTGCTCTGTTACTGCCGAAATGATCTCTGACCAAATTATCCTTCTTCCATCCCTGAGGGTGATGTTACCTTTAAGGCGGCTATTGAGATCAACGATGGTCTTCTGCTGGTCGGCTCTTGCCTTATTTTCCTGTTCAATCTCCTTCAGTAATATCTCTATTTTTCTGGTATTCTCAGCTAGCGAGGTTTCCAACTCGGTGATTCTTAGCCTCGCGGTGGAAGCCTGCTTCTCTAGTACATCATTTGTGGTCTTCGCTGTGATCAGCTGCTCGGACAGCGAACTAGTCTCTGGCAGGGTTGTAGTTGGCACACAGTTGTGCGTATCCCAGGTAGTCTGTAGCTCCGTCAGCCTTCTCTGAAGAGTGGCCATTGTTTCTGCCATTTTTTCTTTTTCCTCTTTCTCCTTCGCCAGTGAGTCAACCAAGTCTTCTTTTTCTTTCTCTGCCTGCGCTAATTCGGCCGTCTGAACATGGTGAGATGCCGGTATACTAACCTTGCATTTCAGAGACGAGACCTCCCTCTACAATTGCTCAATCACATAGCGCTGCGGATTTGAGTCTCCAGTTTCTTTTCCTTTGATAGACTCTGTGAGACTACGTACTTGATTCGAACGAGCGCAGGAATTTTCATGTTCCTTCTTCAGGGTCGCTCTCACCTGTTCATGCTTTTTCTCCAATTTTCTCAGCACAATAGTGACCTGCATTACCTTGTCTTTCAACATATCACCCACCACCTGAAACAGGTTGAATTTTTTGGGTGCTAGTACCTTGGCCATGTCAATTGCACACTCAAGCACCCTGTAACTAGTGGTAGCTGCACTAGGATCCAAGATGGCCTTGGCCATAGACAATACCAAGTATTCTGTGTCCACATTCATGGAAGCTGAAACCCTGGTATGATACTTTTCCACGTAACCTTCCAGCTCGGCCTTGTACTTATCCCTGATCGTTCTATTTTTTAGGCTCCTTTCAATTACAACTGGTGAGGTATAATCTCTGATGGCGTGTGAGACTTCAGAGTAGTCGGAGGAGGTGATACTGTCTCTCAGCACTTTAATCCTAGCTTTGCTCCCATCAGGTTGGCCATATGGTGTAAAAGGCTCAAGCAGCTGTTCATCCCCTATGACTTCTGCCTCGCTTGAGACTGTTTTCTACTTTTTTCGAAGGGGTGAACTTGTTCCTGAGGGACCCAATTCTTCTTCTTCTTGGCCTTTACTAACTTCTCCTCCTTCCCCTGTGGCAGATGAATCTGTCTCCATCTGCGAAATCAAAGGCCAAGTTTCAAGGTTAGCCCTCCACTCTATAAACGGTCTTGATTCATGTGCATAAGGAGTGGACTTGTTCCTCTTTCCTCTGTTTGAGATAATCTCCCGTGGATCATAGGGCCAAGTATTCCCCTGTCTTAGGTCCATGCCTTGCAGTAGCTTCTCAACAATGGGAAGGGCGTGTCTTGAATTCACAATAAATAGGCCAATAGTGATAGGGAGTTTCAGGATGAAACCCTTCTTTGCAGGGACAAAGTGGAGTTGGTCAGACTTGAGAGTCTGCCGAATATACTCCAGAGCATAAACTCGTTGAACAGGAAACACAGGCAGCTGGTAGGGGGGAACCTCGGCTCCATAGACCCGAATTTCAGTGTAATTGTCATATAGATACCAATCCCCGGTGCTCTGGGTTTTACTAGCTTGTAGCCAGCTCTTCATTTCAGGAAAAACCCTAGGTGAGGGTGAGTCATGGATGATAGTGTAGGAAATGGACATGAACTCATTTAGAAACCTGGAATAACCCACCCCATTTGGTAATTGGCGTACTACAAAGTTCCAGTCGAAAACTGGTCGTTGTTGAGAATTTACATCATATACCGTATCTAAACCCAAACCCTCGAACTTATCAGCATGCTGATATAAGAAGAGGTAGAAGACCATCGAACAAAAGCGGAAGTGACTGGTTTCCGAAATCTCTTGGAACTGGGTCTAAATGTTAGCAGCCAAGAAGCTAGGGATATCCAGAACTACCCCCGTTTGAGACATTAATCGCAAGAAATAAACACACGCCCTGGAAACTTTCCCCAAACTGCCTACACCTAAGAGACCTGCAATGAGGGAAAGGATGGGATGCACTTCTTCTTTGAACAGACTCAACGGGAAAGGCTCTGCAGAAGGAAGAGACATAGCCTGGTTGCTGGTTATAGAGGAAATGAAGTCTCCTTGGTGCTCCCACGGCAATTTAGTGAACTGGGAGGTTAAATTCACTTCACTGAAACTGGTATAGCTGGCACTGGTGGGAAATCGGAGCGCTTGCCTGATAATGTCGGGAGAAAGAGAAAAAATCTTATTCCCCTGAGCAGAGGTAAATGTGCCTCGATGCTCATCGTAGGCATCTCTAAGCCAACAAATAAAATCGACCACCGGGTAGACTGGGGGGGTAATCTGATGATATAAACCTGATACAACCACCCGATATCAATCCCTATTCTCGACATGTCTTCTAAAAAGCTTGGGTTTTATACTGCTGATGGGAAAAGGGTATTGAGGATCACATATTTAAGCTTGTAGGTCAATGAAAGGCTCGAACCCAAGAGGGTTTCTGGTTTCACAGACCTAAGGAGTCTCTGGTTCAGTTTTCTTGGGTGTGCCCCTTCCCATGACTGACATACAAAAATTTTAAAAACGAAAGGAAAGCAGAGGGAATATGAGGGACAGAGTACCTGTGCAGTAGGGAAATCTTTTTGGGAAAACGACGCTGGGGGTGTTGATAGTGACTGGGTAGACCTGGCACTAGCTCCCACTTAGTTTATACCGTAGCTGGAAGACCTGTAAATTTTACTGCAGTAAAATACGGGAGGACTGTTATCTAAGACTGAAAGTTCTGAGGTAAAAGGTGAAGAGGTGAAGTAAGCAGGGTGAGTGTCGTAAGGACACTGACAGTGGAGCACGCGGCGTATAGGGATTGGGTGTCAGCTGGAAGTAGGTGAACACCGCATGCCGGGTTTAATACTGGTATGAGCCTCGGTACCAGCTCACCTAGAAACTTACCTTACCTTCCTGCTGCATAAACCACACGGTTCTTGAAACATATTCTTCGTAAGACTGGTTGAATACACAGCATACAACCTTCTAGGGCCCGCACTTCACTCTGTAACATCACTCTTGCCCGCGCTTTGCTCTGCCACATCACCCTTACCTTGGGTCCACCTCGTGGCATGTCACCGTAATTTCGTGGGGGTACGGGTCTCTTCCCCCTTCCGCTTCTTGACCCCCTCGGAATTTCCCATACGAAGAGTTCATTCACGTGCATATCATGAAAGCGGCAAGCCTTTTAATAATTTTGTTTTGTGTCCTTTGCACCATACCTTTGCCTTTTTTCTTTATATTTGGACCTTTTTCATACATATGCTTCGGGTTTTAGGCACGTGACTTGTCTTACCTCGTTTCTCTTCAATCATCCCTTAAATGTTTCACCATCTGTCATAACATTCGATACATGGCTTCTCAAGGTTTAATTCAAAAATGACTCATGTTAATTAATGATCAACATTGGCTCCACCTGGGGATGGCACGTTAATTCTTGAGCGTGTCGAGGACTTCGCAGACCACCTGTTTATCTTCTGTGGACACCATTATTCAACCCTTTTAATTTTCCTCTTCATGATCCATCACGACACACACATTATTCAAAAAAAGATGAAAACAGAAACTAGTATACAATATGATACATCAGGCTCTCTCACCCTGACTCAGAACTGGATGTAAGGTTTGAGGAACTGACCATTTACAGGGGCATCAAGCAAGTATCCCTATAAATTTTCCAACCTAAAAGTATTGTTGCCCCCTTGTTCCACAATTTTAAAGGGGCCGAACCAGAGGGGGTCAAATTTATCATGTTTCCCTTTATCAGCCCTTCAAATATCCCATCTGAGCACTAAATCCCCAATCTGTAACTTCCTATCCTTGGCATGTTGATCGAAAAGATCCTTCATTTTCTCCTGATATTCAATGAGTCTCTGACTTACCTGGTTCCGTGTTTCTTCTAGCTCCACCAGCTGGTTGATTCTCCTAGTCACATCATCGGGTTCTTCTTGGATTTCTTGCATGAATCGAGCTACTGGTAATGCTAACTGTACAGGGAAAAATGCTGCCCTCCCATATACTAATTCATACGGGGACTTCCCGGTTGCTCTCTTTCTGGTAATCCTGTTGGCCCACAGAGCGAATTTCAGCTGGGAATCCCAATTTTTCTGGTTTTTGTTGATAGCCTTATTCAGTGCTCTCACCAGTGTTTTATTTGAAGACTCTGCCAGGCCGCTTCCTTGTGGGTAATAGGCTGTAGAGTGACCTAATGCAATATTATATTGTTGACAGAAGCTGACAAACTTTGCAGATTTAAAGGCCTGTGCATTGTCGATCACTATCTTGGCAGGGCAGCCAAATCTGGATATGATATTTTCTTCCATGAATTTTATTACCACAGTATCTGTTGCATTCCTGGTGGGTATAGCTTCTACCCACTTTGTGAAATAATCCGTGGCAGTTAGTATCCACTTATGCTGACCACTTGATGGAGGATGTATTTCGCCGATAAAGTCAATTCCCCACTGCTGAAATGGTTCATCCACATGAACAGGAATCATGGGCAGAGGTGCTAGCTTCTGTCTTTCAGCAAATCTTTGGCATTTCTCACAAGCTCTAACCCGGGCAAACACATCCCCAAAGAGTTTCGGCCAGTAGAAACCAGCTTTCAAGATTTTGTGGGCAGTGGCCCTCTAGTTGTAATGACCCCCACAGATTCCTTCATGAAACTCGACCATTATACTCTCTGCCTCTTCTTCTATGAGACACAGGAGCAGGATGCCTGAGGAGTCTCGCCAGTACAACCGACCATTTGCAACAATGTACTTCTGTGACCTCAACCTCAGTGTTCTGTATTTAGATTTGTCACATCTGGGCGGACAACTGAGTGTTAGAAGATATTCCACTATCTCCTTGTACCATGGGCTGATGAGGTACTTCATATGTGTCTTCTGGGAAGCTATCTCTACTCCCTAACGTTCTTCTTTCTTCTTAGACTCCTCGCTTGCTATCGTGGACAGATTTATACCCAGTGCCTGATAATTTGATTCAGACAAGATTTTGGCTAACCCTTGTCCCTTGATTAGTTTGGTAAGGCGGATGTCTAGCTCATACTCCTGTATTCTGGCAATCCATCTCCCTCTTTTTCCTTCACTATCTCCCTGGACAAGGATATCTTTAATAGCTACTGTGGGCACAAACGCAGTGACATGGGACTGCAAGAAATACATACGAAAGGCTTTAAGAGACTTCACCAGAGCATATGCCTGCTTTTCCAATATGTTATATTTCAGCTCAGCATCACGAAGCACCTGACTGAAAAAGGCAATAGGCTGCTCATACCCTTCTTCACTTTTCTGCAATAGAACCCCTGCCACTGTGTGAGGTGATGCAAAGGAAAATATCATAAAAGGTTTGGCATAATCTAGCCCAGCTAGCACAGGGGCTTCGGCAAATGCATTTTTAATCCTGGAAAAGGCCTCTCGTGATTCTTGTGACCACTTTACCTCATTATTCTTCTTCAACCTGTCAGTTATATGCCTAACTATCTCAACATAGTTAGGGATGAACCTCCTCAGAAAGTTTATACGGCCTAGGAGCACCTAAACTTCCTTTTTATTTCTGGGGAGGGAAATGCCATTTATGACTTCTACTCTCTTAGGGTCTATCTTTACTCCATCTTTGGTTACAATATGTCCCAAAAGCTTGCCCTCTTCCAATGCAAACAAAGAATTTTGTGGGTTGAGGGAAAGGCCATACCTTTTGCACTTCTCGAAAGTTCTGCGCAAGTGTTCAATGTGCTCTGCATCATCCTTTGAAAACACAATAATGTCATCCAAATATACCACCACAAACTTATCTTGCTCTCCGACAAAAGCAATATCCATGGCCCTCTGAAAAGTGGCCCCTGCGTTAATCAACCCAAAAGGCATCCTGGCATACATAAACGTCCCCCATGGAGTGGTAAAGGAAGTCTTCTTTTGATCTTCTGGTAATACAACCACCTGATTGTACCCAGAGAATCCATCCATCATCGACATTCGAGAAGCTCCTACCACTTTCTGCAAGATGTGATCCATCTTGGGCAGTGGATAATTATCCTTTAAGGATGCTCTGTTCAGATTCCTGAAATCAACACATAGCCTTATTTCTCCATTTTTCTTCCGTACAGGGACTAAGTTTGCTACCCACTCAGAATATCTCAATGGTACAATGATTTTTGTCTTCAACAGTTTCTTAATTTCTTTCTCAATCGAGGGTAGCAGCAGGGGATTTATCTGTCTAAGCTTCTGTTTATGTGGTTTTTCATCTCCCTTCAGTGGAATTTTATGCTGCATGATGCTGATATCAAAGGTTTTTAGGTCTTGATAAGACCATACAAACACGTCTTTATATGACTGGAATAATTTCTGGTAGAGTTGTTTATATTCCTCTGGGACCTTCTTGGACAATTTCACGATTTTAGGGTCAGCCTCAGTGCCAAGATTCAGATCTTCTACCTGATTCTCCTCTACAACTTTGTTCGGCTGCAGTGGAACATCATTCTTGTTAAACAACCTTTCTAAGGGCACTAGTCCTCAGGGAATGACATTATCTTTCAACTGCAGAAATTTATGGCCAGCCACCTTTTCTTCCCATTTATCTCCTAAAGTGTTTTCAACCTCCTCTTCTTCACAAGTATCAATCTCCATGTTGGAAAATTTCCCAACTATTTCCAAGAATCTCTTCACCTGTTCTTCATCTTCAAACACTTGCCAATGTTTGATGTTGTCTGGGATTGATGGCCGATAACGTACCTCAATTTCATATCTCAAGAGAGGATTCTAAGGTGGACGGAAAGTACTGGCAGCCACTGCAAGGGAGTCTGCCATCCTATTCTGCTCCTGGGGCATGAACTGGATATTGAATGCCAAGAATAAATTCTCCATCAGATCCCAAAATTCATTCCTATAAGCCCTTAGCCTAGGATGTTTGGCTTGGCACTGATTCTTCACTGTTCTGATTACCAGTTCCGAATCTCCCAGAACCTTTAGACTTTGTATATTCATGCTCCTGGCTATTTGCAGCCCCAATAAAAGTGCTTCATACTCGGCCACATTATTGGTGGCTTCATACTCCAGCTTGAAAGACAAAGGGACCCATTGACCTGCAGGAGAAATCAATAATACCCCAGCCCCATTACCTTCTCTGGAGTTTTCCCCATCAAAATGAAGTGTCCAGATTTCTGATTCAGGACTCTCTATGGATTTCTCGTTCTTGATCTGGTGAAATGATGGTTCGTGAGCGTACTCTTGATCTTCCTCCAGCATTAAACATGAGAAATCTCCCTCCCTGCTATAAACTAGGGAATTAACTGAGTCATCTGTCTTGACAAATCTAGTTTCCCGATACAGCCTCCTCTCCTAGCCACCAAAGACAGGGATAGTGGCATAGGTCAGGTCCAACTTGATTGATCCACGTATTTTAGTCCCCCAAGATCTTGACAGTAGCATGCCGAAGCGAGCTGGGATGTCAGCCACCACGATGTCCATTACTACACTTTTTGCTGGGATCTAGGCCAAATTGACCTTTTAAATCCTTGATCATGCCCAACATTTAACTCTCTTGGAGTCAAATGAATAAATGTCCTTGTATGGATGGGTGATTTGTAGTCCTAGTTGTTCCATGACTGAGAGGGTAAAAAGGTTATGAGAGGCTCCCGAATCTAACATACAGTTATGCAGCAGCAAGTCATGTATTACTAAAGACACATAAAATGGGGGAGTAGCAGCATCTAATTCTTCGACATGTGGGCCAAATATGACCATAGGCCTTTCTTCTTGAAGGTTCAAAATGTCTGGAATGTGTATTACATCTGGAGGGAGAATAAAGGATGTGACCTGGGACTGATATGCAGGTTGTTTTAACAATTCGGTTAAGGGAACTGGGATTTTTACCTTCTCAAGTTCCTTTTGTAAACTGAAGGCAGAGGAGGACCTATCTACTGACACTTATTTTGATTCTTTATCTTTGGAGTCTTTGTTCTGGGGGAGAGGTTTGACTTCTTTTAAGATTGGCTTGACACTAGGGAGTGTAGCCCCTTGTGAAGATGATGGAATTTGATCAGCAAACTGCGAAGATTGGTCAAGAGGCCTCTTACCTTTGTTTGGGGTCCTTTGAGCCGTTGCCTCCTTCTGAGCAGGTGCTTCTTCTTGAGGTGTGTCCTCCTCCTGATCCTGAGTGCGAGTTCTCTTCCTGGAAGATCTGAGGTCATATCTTCTATTTAACTGAGCTTGCATGAAATCAACGAACTGCTTGCAGTAGTCATCAATCTTAGGATCTTCGGTGTCTTCATTAGCTTTTCCTTTTGTGTGTGCCTGCACCTCCACTTCGTCACTTTCATGTAGGGGGCATTCCACTTCATCACTATTTGAGAAAGCAAGGTATGCCTCCTCTTGCTCATAAGTGGTGTCTTCGGTAGGACCATCTACTTGTCCTTCCAAATACAGAGGATGTGGTACCTGATCTTGCTGCTCCTTCCTTTCCCTTTGCAGTATATGCAAGGGTGGCTTCCTGTATTGAGGATTATAGCCTCTGTTTGGAGCATTTTGGAAATTCTTGGAGGTCGAATTCTTGGCCTCCATTTCAATTTTAACCAACTTACTTGAGATATTCTTGATCATCTTGTTCATCTCCTCAATCCTGTCATTAGCTGAATCTCTATCTTGGCTTGAGGTGGATACCTCTTCTTTTCCCCTTCTTCTAGTATTATGTTCAGGTTTTCCCTTGGATTTACCAGTAGAGGAAAAATTTGCCTCCAGCTCTAGAGCATCTGTCTGGGCGTCATCTAGGGTGGCTGGCTTTCTTCCTCTCAGAGAGAAGCCGAATTCTGAGTCAAAAGCTGCCACGAAAACAACCTTGGCAGTGGTCTGATGAGGCTTCATATCTGCGGGAAGGCTCAGGTAAAACTTGTTAAATCTCTTAATAAATTTAGCCGCCCCTTCATTATGTCTTTTCTTGAGTGTGTTAAACTCAGTAAAACAATGACCATGATATTTCTTCTCTCCCCATTTCCTTAGAAAAGTGTCCTCCATCCCTTCCCAAGAGGCGACGGAACGGTATCCTAGTGTCTTGAACCATTTTCTGGTTTCACCCTCGAGAGATTGCACAAACAGTCTTAGGACTACGTCGAGATGTTCCACATTAAAATTTTATTTGAAAGAGAAGAAGACCTCAAGGTGTTTTTGAGCTTCGATCTCGTTTTCCCCATTGAATCGGGGCAGGATCTTTAGATAGTCCTGTGGCATATCATTCAGCACTTGAGGTAATGCCAGAGGGGCATATTTATTCAACAAGAAGCCCAGAACATTTGCCATTGGAGGAGGAGGTGGAGGTAACAGAAGGGTTTGATGTGTAAGAGGAGGCGGAGGTGAAAGTGAGGTGTGAATGACAATGGGAATGTATTGAACAGTGGCTTGGCGTGATGATGAAATAGGCAGAATATTAACATCAGATACTTTAATGACTTATTTAACTTCTTCGGTCTCAGGAGTGGGATGGAATGTGTAATGAGTGGTATCTATTGATTCGGCCTCGTATTTGATTTTGATGTTTCCCAGAGGTAGACTATCTGAGTAATACCCAGTTTCTCCCATAGCAGAGTCAGAACCTTGCACTTGGGCTACTTGAGAAGAAGAGGACGAAAAGTCTTCTAAGGAAAATTATGGGATCTCAGTATGGATGAATTGTCTACCTCTCCAGTTTCTTCTATGTAGGATTCTCTCTAGGTCAGACACAGAAGGTGTATTTGGCTAAGATGTATCTGACCTTAGGTGTGGCTTCCGAGGGGCCAGGACCGCCAATAAATTTACCTGAAAAATGAAAGTGGAGTCGCCAAGGTGAGGGATATACAACTCTCAACTCTCCATGCTCACCTAATTGAAGAGTGAATAAAGGTTTTGTCGAGGCCCAGGGATTCAAATTTTCTTAACTTCGTTCCCCGGCAACAGCGCCAAAAAGATGTTGAAAATCCTAGAGACAGCCTTGAGTTGTGAAATACCAGTTCCTAGGACATCTTATACAGTAAGGAGAGCGTAAGGTATAATTAAAGACTTTTAACAACATGAGGCTTTTTACTACTTCAACTTTTAGAAAGGGATGTAATATAAATGGAACCAGAATATTCTCAGAGTCAGAAAAATAACAAGATGCTGCAGAGGCAAGGAGTGAGTCCTTAATATAGATGCATCAGACAAATCAAAGATAGCTTTCTTTAAGGAGGGTTGGGTTCTAAAATGATTTACAGAAATTTTAAAAAAAAATCAGGTGAAGTTTGCTGCTTAGAAAGTACAGAAAGGATATTAACTACTAATGAGAGGGGATTCCATAAACATATATAAACATGAGATGGGCTTAAAGTGATAAGAATCCATACATGTCAATAGCTTTGAAAGAATAACATCTCACAGTATTTAATATAGAGGAATAATGAGTGCAGTGGAAAGTGAAACAACATACCATGCCTGAGCCATATTTAAAGCACTTGACAAGCTTAGTATAGTATCAGTGATGATAAATTTATACCAAAACTAGTGAGCCACTTGCATTCCAGAACACGATATAAAAGAAGTGGAAGCAGCGAAATTAACAGTAAAACAATATCACATAAGGAAGAATTACACACTATAAAACGTTAAGACCAGAATACTCACTTTAAAGTAAAAATCCTTCTTGCAAAGACCCAATGGACTCTTCGCATTTCTATTAAGATTACAACAAAAATCATATAACAATTCTTTCACAGCAAAATTCTTTTGAAAATCTGGAACCTGGTTTTCTCTTCTGACCTTGCTTATATAGAGACCTCAGTACATGAGCGAGAAGATATTTTTTGGAAAAATATCTTCCTCGCATCCCAGGAATTTGTTAGAGGTCTTTATCAAAATAACCAAAACTTATGATGAAGAATAAAGGCCTCTCATAATTTGCAGCTAGGCACTCGGCCGTTTTGAAACAAAATATTAAACAACAGTCTTGGCAGAAAGTGAAATGCTGGAGTGGAATATAAATTCCACTTGAAAATTAAAAGTAATTAACTAAAGTAAAAATAAAAATGCCACTAGGGCCAAATCGTGAATTGACAGTATTTCATTGATTAGAAGGGGTTGAGGCGGTCGCTGACACTGGTGGCAGCACATTTGCTGACGAGTTGGCGATCTAGCTGGCAAACTGGGTGCACCTCTGCTGACGGTCCACTGAAGGTTCAGGCATCGCTGCGAATCCTTCCACCTTGATGAAGGCCTCAATGAGGTCATTTAGACTTGCCTCGGTGGGGATCTTATGTTTTATCAGATGAAGGAGAACGAATTATGGGCGGAGCGATGAAACAATTGTCTCAGCTTTTAACCGAGCGGTTTTATCTGACAAGATGTCTGCCCGGTCCCTTTCTTCTTGGAGACGTGCTTCATAATCTGGTAATGATTGTAACATGGAAGGAGTGGTAGGATCCCAACATGATGGAAGTCTCGCCATTGTGATCTTGGCCCAAACTGTATCGAACCGGTCCATGCTGGCTGCCACCTGTTGTAGGGCCCTCGAAGCTATAACGCGGGCCGACTCCTTATCAATAATCTTCTGGCATTCAATGGCTTCCTTGAACCGACTCGCTATGCCATGCTGCTCCGCCTCACTAGCTTTCAACCCTTTCAAGAAAGAAACATATCTCTTGGCGTGCTAGGCTCTGCTGGACAAGTTGAGATCTCCCTCCTGAAACTTCCTTCTGAGATAGAGTACAGAATATTTTATTTCCTCGATGATTTTCAGGAACTCCCACTGCTCTGTTACTGTCGAAATGATCTCTGACCAAATTATCCTTCTTCCACCCCTGAGGGTGATGTTACCTTTCAGGCGGCTATTGAGATCAGTGATGGTCTTCTATTGGTCGGCTCTTGCCTTCTTTTCCTGTTCAATCTCCTTCTGTAATATCTCTATTTTTCTGGTATTCTCAGCCAGGGAGGTTTCCAACTCGGTGATTCTCAGCCTCGCGGTGGAAGCCTGCTTATCTAGTACATCATTTGCGGCCTTCGCTGTGGTCAGCTGCTCGGACAGCGAACTAGTCTCTGGCAGGGTTGTAGTTGGCACACAGCTGTGCGTATCCCAGGTAGTTTGTAGCTCCATCAGCCTACTCTGAAGAGTGGCCATTGTTTCTGCCATTTTTTCTTTTTCCTCTTTCTCCTTCGCCAGTGAGTCATCCAAGTCTGCTTTTTCTTTCTCTTCCTGCGCTAATTCGGCCGTCTGAACATGGTGAGATGCCGGTATCCTAACCTTGTGTTTCAGAGACGCGACCTCCCTCTGCAATTTCTCAATCACATAGTGCTGCGGATTTGAGTCTCCAATTTCTTTTCCTTTGATCGACTCTGTGAGACCACGTACTTGATTCGAAAGACTGCGGGAATTTGCCTGTTCCTTCTTCAGGGTCGCTCTCACCTGTTCATGCTTTTTCTCCAATTTTCTCAGCACAATAGTGACTTGCATTACCTCGTCTTTCATCATATCACCCACCACCTGAAACAGGTTTCATTTGTCGGGTGCTGGTACCTTGGCCATGTCAATTGCACACTCAAGCACCCTGTAACTAGTGGTACCTTCATTAGGATCCAAGATGGCCTCAGACATAGACAATACCAGGTGTTCTGTGTCCACATTCATGGAAGCTGAAACCCTGGTATGATATTTTTCCATGTAACCTTCCAACTCGGCCTTGTACTTATCCCTGATCGTTCTGTTTTTCAGGCTCCTTTCAACTAAAACTGGTGAGGTATAATCTCTGATGGCCTTGTATACTTCAGAGTATTCGGAGGAGGTGATACTGTCTCTCAGCACTTTAATCCCAACTTTTCTCCCATCAGGTTGGCCATATGGTGTAAAAGGTCAAGCAGCTGTTCATCCCCTATGACTTCTGCCTCGCTTGAGACTGTTTTCTAATTTTTTCAAAGGGGGGAACCTGTTCCTGAGGGACCCACTTATTATTCTTCTTGGCCTTTACTGACTTCTCCTCCTTCCCCTGTGGCAGATGAATCTGTCTCCATCTGCGAAATCAAAGGCCAAGTTTCAAGGTTAGCCCTCCACTCTATAAACGGTCTTGATTCATGTGCATAAGGAGTGGACTTGTTCCTCTTTCTTCTGTTTGAGATAATCTCCCAGGGATCATAGGGCCAAGTCTTCCCCTGTCTTAGGTCCATGCCTTGTAGTAGCTTCTCAACAATGGGAAGGGCATGTCTTGAATTCACAATAAACTGGCCAATAGTGATAGGGAGTTTCAGGATGAAACCCTTCTTTGCAGGGACAAAGTGGAGTTGGTTAGACTTGAGAGTCTGCCGAATATACTCCAGAGCATAAACTCGTCGAACAGGAAACATAGGCAGCTGGTAGGGGGGAACCTCGGCTCCATAGACCCGAATTTCAGTGTAATTTTCAAATAGATACCAATCCCCGGTGCTATGGGTTTTACTAGCTTGTAGCCAGCTCTTCATTTCAGGAAAAACCCTAGGTGAGGGTGAGTCATGGATGATAGTGTAGGTAATGGACATGAACTCATTTAGAAACCTGGAATAACCCACCCCATCTGGTAATTGGCGTACTGCAAATTTCCAGTCGAAAACTGGTCGGGGTTGAGAATTTACATCGTATACCCTATCTAAACCCAAACCCTTGAACTTATCAACATGCTGATATAAGAAGCATCAAAAAAAAGTGGAAGTGACCAGTTTCTGAAAGCTCTTGGAACTGGGTCTGAATGTTAGCAGCCAAGAAGCCAGGGATATCCAGAACTACCCCCGTTTGAGACATTAACCGCAAGAAATAAACACATGCCCTGGAAACTTCCCCCAAACTGCCTACACCTAAGAGACCTACGATGAGGGCAAGGATGGGCTGCACTTCTTCTTTGAACAGACTCAATGGGAAAGGCTCTACAGAAGGAAGAGATGTAGCCTGGTTGCTGGTTATAGAGGAAATGAAGTCTCCTTGGTGCTCCCACGGAAATTTAGTGAACTGGGAGGTTAAAGTCACTTCACTGAAACTGGTATAGCTGTCACTGGTGGGAAAGCAGAGGGCTTGCCTGATAATGTCAGGAGAAAGAGAAAAAATCTTATTCCCCTGAGCAGAGGTAAATGTGCCTCGATGCTCATCGTAGGCATCTCTAAGCCAGCAAATAAAATCAACCACCGGGTAGACTGGGGGGGTAATCTGATGATATAAACCTGTTACAACCACCCGATATCAATCCCTATTCTTGACATGTCGCCTAAAAAGCTCAGGTTTTATACTACTGATGGGAAAAGGGTATTGAGGATCACATATTTCGGCTTGCAGGTCAATGAAAGGCTCGAACCCAGGAGGGTTTCTGGTTTCATGGAACTGAGGAGTCTCTAGTTCAGTTTTCTTGGGTGTGCCCCTTCCCATGACTAACATACAAAAATTTTAAAAACGAAAGGAAAGAAGAGGGAATATGAGGGACGGAGTACCTATGCAGTAGGGAAATATGCTCGGGAAAACGACGTGGGGGGTGTTGATAGTGACTGGGTAGACCTGGCACTAGCTCCCACTTAGTTTATACTGTAGCTAGAAGACCTTTAAATTTTACTGTAGTAAAATACGGGAGGACCGTTATCTAAGACTGAAAGTTCTGAGGTAAAAGGCGGAGAGGTGAAGTAAGCGGGGTGAGTGTCGTAAGGACACTGACAGTGGAGCACGCGGCGTATAGGGATTGGGTGTCAGTTGGAAGTAGGTGAACACCGCATGCGGGGTTTAATACTGGTAGGGGCCTCGGTACCAGCTCACCTAGAAACTTACCTTACCATCCTGCTGCATAAACCACACGGTTCTTGAAACATATTCTTCATAAGACTAGTTAAATACACAGCATACAGCCTTCTAGGGCCCGCACTTCACTCTGCCACATCACTCTTGCCCGCGCTTTGCTATGCCACATCACCCTTACCTTGGGTCCACCTCGTGGCATGTCACCGTAATTCTGCGGGGGTATGGGTCTCTTCCCCCTTCCGCTTCTTGAACCCCTCAGAATTTCCCATACGAAGAGTTCATTCACGTTCATATCATGAAAGCGGCAAGCCTTTTAATAATTTCATTTTGCGTCCTTTGCACCATACCTTTGCCTTTTTGCTCTATATTTGGACCTTTTTCGTACATATGCTTCGGTTTTTAGGCACATGACTTGTCTTACCTCGTTTCTCTTCAATCATCCCATAAATGTTTCACCATCTGTCATAACATTTGATACATGGCTTCTCAAGGTTTAATTCAAAAATGACTCATGTTAATTAATGATCAACAGGCCCGATGGTTGGGATGGGCCAGGTTGCCCCTGAAAACCAGGTTGACCCAGTGCAGGACCATATGGTTTTCCTTGTTGTACAAAATCTTGGCCTTACTTAACGTAAGGTTGCTGCTGTTGCACAAAAGGTTGTCCTTGTGGTAGATAAATCCCCCCCCCAGGAACATAAGATGCTCCTGGTTGAAATTGACATTGACCATAAGGACCGTAGGGTTGTCCTTTTTGGACCGAAGGTTTTCCCTGTAAGGGTTGTCCTTGTGGACCGTAAGGTTGTCCCTGTGGACCAAAGGGTTATCCCTGTTGGACTGAAGGTTTTCCCTGTAAGGGTTTTCCTTGTAGGACTGAGGGTTGTGCCTGTATGAATGGTCCTTGATGGTAAATGGTATGATAGGGATTATCCGGAAGAAAATATACGAGATTACCGTATACATCATAATGATGGGGGGGATTTCCAAAAGCTTGCGGCTACTGAGAACCCTGAGGTGTGGAACTCTACTGCTAATCATCCGAAAAGGGAGCATACCGTCGCTGAATATCCAATAGATAGTCATTCAAGGTATAAGTAGAAACCATAGGTGCAGTGCATGTAGGAGGGATTTCTATAGCACGAGGTTGTGTTCTACTCACGACCGGCCTAACCAGCATCGTGGTATTGATAAATATAGACCTGCAAAAAACAACAGACCTTGACGACTGAGTCGTACTAACAACCGGTGCAGATGAAGCGACACAAACTATGGGTCAGACTGAGATAGATGTAACAATGGCCAATGAGATGGGTGTCGAAGGCGACATTCCTACTATAGGAAAAATCTAGCTTCCAGTGGGAGTCGATGTACCGGACTGAGCCATGGATGCAACACAAGAAATGATCTGACCCAAAGTATAATAGCTGGGTGGAAGAGATACCGACTGGGGAAAGGTTGACTAGAGACATACAAGAAATCTTCTGGGAAGAGTTGATACTCCCTGGTAGAAACATGAAGCTCCTCACTGCCAAAAGGACTCGAAGAATCCATGTCTGATGAGGTCATAATATCGTTGAAAAGACAATGAGGACTAACAGGCAAAGTAATGACTAAAAATGGTGATCTCGAAGTAAGAGGAATAAATTCTTCCTTGCTCCAAAAACCGGACCAAGCAACCTGAGGTTTCCAATAGATATCAACTGACCCTTCAAGAAGAGATTGGGTAGTGAGAGGCAAGATACTGGGAAGGATATACTGCCAAAACTCGACAGAACTAGTGGACTGAGGTGTTTCCAAAGAAACTTCAGGAGAAGTATTACCACTAGGAGGTAGCGAAGAGGACGACGAAACCGGTGGTTCTGCCACTGTGACAACATTTCACAATAGGGAGGAAATGACATAGCCTACTCGAGGCTTCAAGATCAAACACTAAGGAAATACTAAAAACAAGCCAAGCAAAAATATTTAATGAGTGTGTGATTGCAGGAAGTTAATTTTATGACATTGAAACAAAACTTTGTTGTTTCATGTTTTAAGAGTCGAGAAACAGACAAAATATGACTCTAGTCACTTTTATATTGAACGAGCGTGAAAGGACAAGTGCTCGAGGATATTTTAACTTTTAGAGAGACACGAAAAGACCAAAATGACTACTCAAGTAATCTAAGCAAGAGGGTGTACCAAGTTTCTGTGAACTTCCATATACACCTTGGTGATCAAATGAAAGAGAAATGACCAAGGACTTGATGTATGTGCAAGTAGTCTCCCCGAATGCCATGTTCAGTGCATCACGGTTACAGGGCGGCAGACTCAACTTCTTATAGATAAAGGATTGCAACCTATGAGGGTATCCCTTTATATACGCGACGACACGGGGAGCACAAGTCCATACTAGTGCTATCAGATGCCATATGGTGAACGACAGCTACTAGGTTTAACGACGCCAAAACATGTCACTAGCCTAGACCACTAAAATATGTGCGTTAGGTTTAAATGCTTCCTTAGGTTGATTGAATTCATTTTAAGGTTGATCTTGAATTAATGTTGCGATTTCAAGGCCTTAACGAATGTGATCTCGAATTCCTAAATCCACACTACATGAAAAAGGACATCATTTTCGTTCAATGAATGCTAGCTAAGAGAAGGATAGGAATCTATGAAAAAGTAGCAATCAATTGAAACATAAGAAGAATTTCACTAATGCATCTAATCCAACCAAATGAGAAAATTAAAACTCTTTCCTAGTTCGCTAAGAGCTAGCAATGCAAAAGAACATTTTCATTTTCAATCAAAAGAATGCAATTTTTTGTCTTTTTAGATGAATGACGCACAAAATGCATTGTTACACTAAAAAGTGAAACAAAAACTAATTTTGAGCACTACGAATGTAAATATCTAACACAAAGAGACCAATGCAATGCAAACATAAAACACATTCAAAAGAAGGATGCACTCTTTCAAGTAAACAAAGGGCTTTCAGAACGATCCAATGAGCAATGCAATCTATGCTTGAAGTGACGAATGGAGAGTCAAACGAAATCGAAAGTGATCATCCAACAAACCAAAGACACAAAGAATCGAGAGAAAGACTAACACAATGAGTCAGTGAGTTGAAACAAAAAAGTGACTCGAACTTAACTCAGAAGGCTCAATGAGGAGAGGGCCAGAAAAACAACACAGGGCACTTAGACAACCTAGGGGCACAAACTCCACTTATAAGATGATGGATGAACAACTGAGAAGACTGAGACTACAAAGTCAAAACAATCTCAATAAAAAAATTGCAAGGAAAAAAACCAATCCAGAGCCAAGAAACACTAACAAAAACTTAGAAGAGGGGTTAAATCAAATCCTACAGGATTCAATGAGACTGTTTAGCTGCAATCCGTGCTAAACAAGGGTTGGCGCACTTGTGACAAAAGAAACATGCGCCAATCAGTGCGACTGTTCAAATAAAAACCACACCGAGATAGAAAACCATGGGAAAAAATAAAACCACTAAGAAGAGGTTAGACTTGAGACTCTGGAACTAAACATGATGGTTGAAAACAATCAGACAATTCAAGAAAAGAAAAAAAACAATTAAACGAAAAAATTCAACTCGACAAGCCAAACGCTCAACAAACACACACTGATCCCCAATGGAGTCACCAACTTGTTGTGTAGGTGAATCCCCTCTGCGGACATAGGTGATCCCTCTAGCCCTAGGGTGGGTCTAGCAGCAAGAGGAAATGATAATGCATCGATTCCTAGTTAATGAATGAAATGAGTCAGGATAGATATCCTACCTTAGATCCAACGCGATTGTCGTAGTTGTGGTAGTAGTCTCCGGATCTTTGTCCCGACATGTCGCGGTCCTTCAACAATGGTACTCGGGTGCCTGCACAAAGATTAAAGGACAAAATCAGCATACAAGACAATATTTTCATTCATAACCATCTAATTAGTCAAGGAGAATTAATTGTCTTGCATAAGATAAATCACATCAACACAAGATGGGAACCAAAACATCAATCATGTATTCATTGAGAGAATGAAAGAGATTACAACCAAAGCCTTGACGTCGCAGCCTCTTTCAGCGAGTTCAGTCCAACGCGTCTCAAGAATTCGTTGGGGAATTGGACGTGGTGAGGAAATCAACCTAGAATCTCTCTCGACAAGGGGTCTCTCTCTGCTGTATCTCATGCTAGCTTATTCAGACTGTTTCAGCTATTCAATCATTTCAGCTCCAAAATATTTAGCTAGCTGCATCTATGTGAGAGAGATGTATTTATAGAAGAAGAGGAGGAGGTTGGGATCCCTCATATGGTGGAAGGGAGGTCTTATCCTTTGGGAGGTTTCCCAAAATGTAGGGAACAAGAAGCCAAAGGATGGTGCTCGACGTTATTCCATCGAACAAACCATGTTGACTCGCTCACGAAGTGGTTAGCAATGGAAACTTCACTTCTATATTTAAAAAAAATTCCAAAAATAGCTCGACGCGGGCAATCCACTCAGACAGAGCACCAATGGACGTGGGTCCTAGTGCTAATTAATATTTATTAGTGCAAGACCATAACTTCCTGCCAGCACCGACCCAAAATCATGTGTTTTTGATGGTCTTCTCTAGGAATAGTCAACAAAGGAAATGTTCTCCTCATGGCAAGGGATGCAATGACACTTTTTGCAAGGAATGACACTATAAAGAAGTCACAGAAATAGCCCTCTAATGTGCGGGATGGGGATTGCAGGGACGGTGACAAAATGTTGTGTAACAATATGTACTACTTATTTTGGTTGAAATTTTTCATGCTTTTAATGAGGTTATGATGAGATACTTCCTTTCTATCATGATGACTGCTATAATCATGTAAAATTCTACTCCACTGTCATTTCAAGCTTCTATAATGATGTCATGATCTCTTGCTTTAATCATATGCCTCTAATGTGATGTCATCTTCTAATATGATGCAACCTATCATACTTACAATCCTTCCTACCATGATAGTTGCCTTTCACAAAGCTAAAAATAACTAAGTGAATGAGGTTATCTTAGTCATAGTAGAGATATTTCACTTCCTCCTTCTTTGATTTCTTCTTCTCAGGTTCTTCCACTTATTTGATGATATGGGATTCATTCCTTTCTTTTATTTTCTTGTTGTCCTTATTGAGTTTAGGAAAATATCTTTTGAAATTCCCATAATCCTGAAAACCATAGCATTGGATCTTTGACATACTGTTCTTCTTCCTTTTATTAGGACCAAACTTCCCAAATTTTCCTTTTCTCCTAGCCATGGCAACAAATGATTAAAATTTTTCATTTGATCCCACATCTCTTTTTTCTTTCAACGTAGTTTCCTTAATCTTAGATATTGACAAAATTTCACTGAATGGGGTAGATTCCTTCTTTCCATAGATACTTGATACAAAGTTCCCCATTCATAGGGTAGTGCATTGAGCACAATGGTGGACATTTCTTTGTTGGAAATTATTTCCCCTAACTCTTGTAGTTGGTCTCTTATTTGTGACACCCTCATAAGATATGAAGCTATCCCTTATTACTTTGATACCTTCATCTTATATATCTTGGTTCTCAAACATATCACTTCTCCTGTAGTGCTTATAGAGAACAATTATACCATCTTATCATAGATGTATTTTGAATTATCCAATTTATCTACATAAGGGATGAGAGAATCTTTGATTTATTCTATAAGGATTCTTTGAGCCCGTATTTACCCCTTCATATATTTCGCTAGAGCTTGAGATTATTCTTTTGGTGGTTTAGTAATTGAACCCTTAACATGTTCAATGACTTCATTTTCTATAAGGATAAAATATGTCCTATTCTTCCATGCAAGGAAATTTGATGACCCAACTAATTTATTGCTTTCCTTGCAAAATGAAGTCATTTTGATAGTAGATTTAGACATAGATATAATGGTACTTAATTGTCAAGTGAAGATGCTTCTTTGATGATGATAGCTTCAAATTAATGCCTTCTCTATGATGTTGATAATAGAAGATGTATTATTGAATAATATATCTTTCTTAAAGTATAATTTGAAAAGTGATCCTTTCTTCAATGAGAGGAAGATCACTTTGATTTCCTTGATAATGATGATGGAAATACTTCTTCCTGCTTTCCTTGGATGCAGAGAATTCAATATGATTCAATTTGTAGCTCTTCTTTTAATGGAGGTAGGATCCTTGAGGTCTTCTTTTCCTTGTGATGATGATTGTTAGTTTCCCAATAATTCTTCAAGTGTAGAGCCCTTCTTTGAATGAGATAGGGTTTTCAAGTCTTCTTTGATACTCCTTAGTCCCTTCCTTAAAGATGATGAGTGGGTTAGTCTTTCTTGATGATTACCTTGTGCTCAGATCTTATGTATCCTTCTTCAATAATTATTTTAAAGCTACCTTTTCTTCTTGTATTATTCACCTTAGCTCTAATACCATGTTGAGAAATCAAGGGGCATCTACATTAGGTGATTTCTCTTACTTTTATAACTTATTGTGATAAATTTTACTTAACTTGATTAGATTCTTCTTTATCTTGATTATAATTAGTGTTCTTATCATAAAATAACTACCAAAACAATAAACAACAATGAGAAGACACAAGATATAGGTGATCATACAGGGTCAAAACCTCTCCTCTTGAGAGGAAAACCCACAATAGTTGTTCTCTTCTTATAGAACATCAAATGATGAATTCCAAGACCTATGACCCTTGACCAAGACCCCTATAATACCAAGTCAAACATCTCATGGATGAGCTCCTCTTCCACAAAGTAAATGATAGTAAAACAAGCCTTACAACAACTGATTTCTTCTTCTTTGACCTCAATTCCAAACCTATACTTTTGCCTATAATTCTTGACCCTCCTGTAACAACCCTAAATTGCATGTGTGACCTGAATATAATGAAGATGGTCTCTATAATATAGTGAATAAGAAGCTATATAACATCTCCTCTCCTTGGACCAAGCATCAATTTTTTCTAGAGAAATTGAAGATGATCTCCTTCTCAATTTCATAACATATCCAAAACTTACTCTATTATACCCCTCTTTGGGACATATTATGGGATCACACCCTCAAGCGAATTTGTTGTTAGAACAGATGGAAGAGTAAATTGATTTATCCATTCCAATAGTTAATGCCCCCGAAAATAAATGTACTTTGGATGAAATTTATCAAGGGAAAAATTTAAATATTAACTCCAACTTAGATGCTCCTCAACAAGATCAACTCTGAAAAACATTAAAAAAATATAGTAATTAACTTGCTTGGAGTCACACTCATATGAAGGGGATTCATCCTAGCATATGTAATCAATATATCTACATTAAGGAGGATTCCAAAACTGTTACACAACCCTAACACATAATTGATTTGGATCTCAGGGATAAGATCATCAAAAGAAGAGTTACAAAATTTATTTGATGTAAATTTATTTATTTAATTTTAGATAGTGAATCTATATTTCCATTGGTAATTGTACCCAAGAAAAATGGAAAATGGGGAATAAACATTGACTATAGAGAAAAAGTCAACTTTTAGGTATTACATTCTACTACCATTCATTGAAAATTTCCTTGATACTATACCAAGAAATACATATTTTTCTTTTCTTGATGGATTTAGTGCTACAATAAAATCTAGATTTCCTCTGCAAACCATGAGGAAACTACTTTTACTTGCCCATGAGGAACTTATGCTTACCAAGTACTACCTTTTGAGCTATGTAATGCTCCCAATAAAATTCAAAGGGTAGTCCTTGGAATATTCTTGGACTTGATCCATGACTCTATTGAGATATATATGGATGCATTCACTGCATACATTGACATTTTTGAAGAAGCATTGATAAACCTTGAAAATGGTCTAGTGAGATGCTATGAAACCAATATTTCTCTTAGTAATGAAAAGTTTAAAATGCTCCTTACCAAGGGAATTGTTTTAGGAAACCAAATACTACTTATAAGGATTAGAGTAGATCCTTCAAAAGTAGAAGTGATCCTAAAAATTCTAGTACCATCATCACAATTTTTTTTACAGTTTCTTAAGATATGCGAGGTATTATTGAAGGTTTTAGAAAACTTTACTACGATAACATCACCATTATTCTAGTTTCTCTAGAAAAATGTAGAGTTTTCTTGGGATGCTATTTGTCAGGAGGATTTTTAATCCTAAATTAAGAAACAAATATTAGATGCCCCAATTTTTCAAGGCCTGAATTTGTCTCTACCCATCCATATCTCTACCTATGCATCACACACTACTATTGGGGTTGTGCTGGGAAAAGGGAGGAACAAAAAAATTATGTTATTTATTGTATTAGTAAAAATATCACCCCAAAAAAATAAAAGTATATAGTGACTGAAAATATTTTTTGGCTATTGTGCATTCAATCAATACATTTTTTCATTACATTACTCGATACCATATGCACACACATACTATTCATTCAAATAATTTTTAGCTTATGAATATACAGGTTACTAATGGCAGGGTCACTAGATGGATACTTCTATTACAAGAATTTTATATTATAATCTTAGTTAAGTATAGAAAAGAGAATGTCGTTATTGATTTCCTCTCCAGACTTAAAAACTAGGAGGATGTTGATCCAATGGAAGATACCTTCCTTGACGAATAATTGTTTTCCTTGTTTATTAACACACCATGGTTTGTAAACATTGATGACTATTTGGCTACAAAAAAGCTTCCACAAAAATTGTCACCAAAGTAATGTTAGAATGTCATTAGAGAAAGCAATATGTATTGATGTTTGAGATTTCTTCCAACACAATCCTAGATCTTATGATTTGAGATGTGTCAAGGAAGACAAAATATGAATTTCATGAAGCTTTCCATGACGAGCCTTGTGGAGGTCATTTTATTGAAAAGATTATTTCAAACAAGGCACTTCGCCTAATACTATTGGCCTGCCATTTATAGGAATTCCAAGAAGTATGATAGGAGTTGTGGTAGCTACTAGTGAATAAGTCAACTGGTTTAATTAGATGAAATTCCATTGCAACCTCAAGTTTTTATTGAGCCATTTGAAAAATGGGCCTTTGAATTTATAGGTCCAATCAATCCTCCATCCAAGAAAAATGTGTATATCTTCATATGAATTTATTACATCACCAAGTGTATCTAAGCCAAGGCCTTACCGAAGGAAAAAAATAGGTACTAGCAACATTTCTCTATGAATAAATGTTTGCTCATTTTTATGTTCCTCAAGAGAGATTTTTTTATTTTTATTTTTTATTTTTTTATTCTTTGTAATTTAACACCCATGGGGGATTTGAACTACTGACTTATTACAATAAGTGCCTTAAAAATGCACCCATTCACTTCCAATCTAAATCCATGTGGGATATTTTAGAGATAGTTACCAACCAAGGATCTTAGTTCACATGATCTCAACTCATCTAGAATATTATGCAATAGTTGGGGATTATAAATTGGATGACTACCCCATATCACCCTCAGGAAATGGTCAGGTAAAAAAACAAATAAGATACTAGAAACCATGCTAACCAAGATTTTCTAACAACATCATAAATATTGGGTAGATAAAATTCTTGAGGCACCTTAGGCTTACTACACGATTCACTCCATATGAGCTGGTATCACGTGGGATTCACTAAGGGATAAATACCATACCACGTGCATTGATATTGGGGGATATATATTGAGGAAAAAATGACATAATATATTGAACATATAATCGGGGGTAAATGGTTTTTATATTGGAAGGTATACAAATGGAGCTCAAATTTAATGAAAAAATACAAATGGGTATAAAAATGATAATGAAAAAATGGATACCTACAATATCTAGTCAAAGTATGGGTTTTATTTAATTGGGAAGGTGTATTGGGTTCATATTGGTAAGGGGTTAAATAATGTGATTTTTAGAAGTACTTTCCAATATGTAGTCAAATTAAGGGTATTGTTTAGTATGCCATGAATTCACGCGATATGCCATAGGTTCATTGAGTGAATCCCTCGTGGCTAGTATATGACAAACATGTGGTTCTCCTGATAGAATTTTAAATTAATACCTTGAGAACCACAATGCAGGTGGGATTAGACCTTTTCGAGGTTGAACACCATAGGCTATATCAAATTTACGAGCTTGATGAGATTCATCAATATTCTCTTTAATCAGCATCCCTTGTTCAACAACAAAGAGCCAAGTGGCGTAATGGATTTATCAAGAAAAAATAGTTTAAAGAGGGTGACTAGGCTTGCCTATTTGAATCAAGATATAAGGATTTTAAGGGAAAAAAATTTACTCAATGTTTGGGACCTTATGAGATTGATATCATCTATGATAATGAATTTTTCAATCCCCACACCATTATCAACAATAAAACCCCACTCATGGAAAATGACCATATATTGTGTTTGTATCCGAAGAAAATATGAAAGGAGGAGTTCATTTGGGACGTGATCAAACAAGCTAATCATGATATTGTGAGTCAATGGGAAACCCCATTGAAGCTTACTCTCTATTTGATTTTACGACAACAAGAAGAAGAAAAAAAGGGAAAAAAAAGAGAAAAATGAAAAAAAGGAAGAAATGATCTAGGGATGAAGACCTATTATAGGGATACTTATATGATGAGATTCCAAAAAACCAAGTTAGTGGATGATGTCTCTTGGATAAAATAAATAACCCAATTGTGAAACCTAATTAAGGTACAATTGGGTATACTTTGCTTGAAAGCCAGTCTTCTAGGAAGCAAAGCTTGTAAAGAAAAGAAAAGAGATAAATAAATTCAAGTTTTAACCGTAGAATGCCTTTGCTATCTAAGGTTAAGTCTAGTTATTCCAAGGAAATTTTTAAGGATGGAAATGTATCTTAAAGTTTATAAACCTTGGAGAATCGTACTAGTCCATGATACGCAAACTATAAAATATTTGGTGATACCTTTGTAAAAATATTCAAAAATTTTAATATTTTATATATAGTCTCTAAATAATTTTGGCAATATTTGAAATAAATAATTTATACTATAAAATTTGGGTGAATCATTTTTAGAAACATTTGAAATTGGTGAGTCCCTTTTTTTGAAAAAAACATGGAAAATTAGCCCACATACGGATGTTAGCCCCTTAAATTTTCCTTGATCTACTCTCACCACATTTTCTCCTACCTGATAGTCCAATTACATGGTTTGAATACACCATCATCATACTAGGAAATGATTATAGATATTTCATTATTAACTAGACCTTGCCACTTGTTTGTTTCATAAATTACTAGACTTGCCAACATCAAACTACATCTAAAGGAATCTACATATCCATCCCTAACTACCTTCTATAAAGTTTTTGAATACCATAAGAAATTTGTTTTTTTTATAAGGTTGTAAGGAACTTATTACAACAACATCAATAAAGAGCCATGATGTGATCATATTGGCTGAGTTACTTGCAAGATTATTGGAGAGTGGAAAGAATTTAATACTCATGTTTTTACAGGTTGAAGTTTCCTTGATTCTTTTGGGTTGCAATGTAGTTATTTCCAAGGATGGCATAATACTTTACTTTTTTCAATAATTCTCGATAATCTAAAGATTGGGGCCCTGTGCTAAAAGCAACTTGTTTATTTTCTAAGGAAAGAAAGGATCAGGGATAAGGAAACTTGTCTTAGCTAGTGCTTAGTAACAAGGAAGGCTGCAATCAAATACATTTTGATATTTCTATAGAGTTAATTATCCATACTAGTTCATAATTTATTTGAGCTAAATAATGTTAACTTGAGTCCTCCCCATAACCATTATAACTTATTCTCCACAATTACTATGATGCAAAACCTTAAACTGGTGTTTCACACCTCCATTACCATTACCCTATAGGTTGGCACTATTAAGCTTGAGAAAATTTGTGACATATTATTTTGCCACATTCATAGAAATTGATTTTGTACCACTACCCTTTGTTATTTGAAGTATCATTGCCATTAATGCCTAAAGAAGATGGAAGAAAAACCCTTTTGTTGAAGAATATAAGAATCTTGTAAAAATACCTTAAAAAACCTAAATTCAAGAATATGTCGCATGTTGAGAATTGACAAACTGTGACATATGTCATTGTCGTAGGTTACATAACTATTAAGGTGCGAAAATGTCACAATTTTCTAGTTCACAAGGTGCAAAGGTGTCACAATTTGCTAGTTCACAAGGTGCGACGGTGTCACAATTTGCTAGTTCACAAGGTGCGACACTATTTTAACGAAGGCAAAAATAAAAAGTGTGAGAAGCTTATAAAATAGAATCCTCGTGGATGACATCCCCTCCGATAAGTGTGGATCTCAATCACATCCCTATATTTTTGGATGTCAACCCTCATCCCTTATCCTCCTCCTATCCTCTCCCAAGCCCACAAGTACAACCATCTCCCATTAAGATGACCAGTTAGCAAATATTAAGAAAGATATTGGGTTGATGACACTCTTCTGAAATACCAAAATTTCGATCACAAGACTTTTGAAGGCAAGGAATTGGAATGGAGGATAGTTGGAAGGGGACCTACAACATCAAGGCTTAAGTTGTAACTTCTTTTATGATTAATACAATTATACATTTATTTCCCATAAATATTGTCTACATTTGATGATTTTTATTACATCTCCTTGATCATACGTATAGGTCTTTTTGAAATCATATTGTATATATGTGTTTTGAATCTTTTGTTTGTTTGTGTTATTTTCAAGTCTCTTATTCATGAAGACTATAGACAAAGTTGCAAGCTAAATATTACAAGAAACTAGCAAGGACAAACATTGATTAACAAGGTACAAATCACTCATCTCATTGTTTACATCTATGATTTGATCATTTATACCTAGGGAAAGTTTTCTATTCCTGTTTATTTTGTACTAGATCTAGGTGCAAGATCTAAGGAGATTGCTCTTTTCTGCAAGAGGGATTTATCTGTAAAAAAATTTGGCAAATCCATCAGGGAACGATATTCAAATCTATTCTTCAGATACATTTTTATTCTTCAAATCTATACTTCAGATTCACTTTTATTGATCAAGTCCTTGTATTCATGAGTATTTTTCCTTTCAGAGTTGCTGGAAATCCAAATTTGACTCCTAAACTCCCAAATCTATTAAGATTTTTGTTTTTATTTTTATTTCTTTTTGCACGTATTGCACCCTTATTTGGGAAACAATGTGACACTGTCAAACTATGCTAGATTACAAGTTGCAACACAACATGTATATGACACTGTGTTGTACTTCTAGCCTGTGACATTGCATCGAAAATCAGATTTTCATAGGGTTTTGCCCGAATTGATCTTATGTATTTTTTTTATATCATTTTTTAGTTGGTTTACCATTTATTTACAACTTAAAATTTCGATATTAGATATCTTTCGCGTGCCTTTTTGAATTTTTGTTTGAGTATGTGTTGGAAGAAAAAAAAATCATTTGAAGTTTTTCAGTGTATTTGGAAAGCAAACAACAAAGGAAAAATAATGCATTCTATTTCATAGGTAGAGTATTTTTTATCGTGAATTTTTAAGAAAAGTATCCTACAATTTATTTGAATTTCATTAAAAGAGTAGTTTATGTTTCTTGCATTGAATGTTACACTTGTTTATTTGCTTAAAAACTTTTACTCCTTACTGTAGCTAGAATTCATTTGAATAAAATCTTGCATTTCATTTCGTTGCACTTGAGATTTTGAGTCATGTAAAAATATGATTTCGCATACTCTATATGCCTATTATGTAAACAACAACCATAAAATTAACACTTAATCAAATTTATTCGAAATTTTTGCATTTCTTTGGTAGCACACCTACATTATTTAAAGTGTACGGCGTTGGAATATATGGTGAGTCTAAAATCTCCAAGGATACAAAAAAAACTTAGAATATTGAGCTAGGGAGTAAAAATTCATTTATTACATCATGTTGTCTGGGAAGCTCCTCATACACAAGATTTAAGCACGAAGTCACATTAGGACCAACAAAGTAATCTACCCTAGTTTTTTAGCCTTGGTGTCATTAATATGCATGTATTACAAATTGTTTTTAAAAACACTTGGGTATAACTTGGGAGGAAAAACTCACTTTGAGGGACCTCTCAAGGGGATTTAAGGTTTATTACCCTTCCCTTGCATGTATTATCTAACTATCGACTGTCCCCCCATGTCGGGTTGTTGTAGGTGGTGACCTTAGTATATTTTACTTTAGGGTTCATACATAAAGTGACGATGATAGGTACATCCATGTTGTACCTAAGATAGACATTGGTCAAACTTACTCTGGCCTTCCTAAAGGGTGCTCCACTATATGTGACGGAAATTTCATCTAGGTTGGACCATTAAGAAAGTCGCTAATGTGACTATTCCACCCACTCTCTCTTTAGCCACTTTTCATATTGATCTCACGATGTTAGATTTCATCACGAACTAGTGTGGTCAATGTGGGAAGGTTTGTGTGTTTGCTTCCTTAGATTTAATAGCATGTGGTGTTTGTTTTCCCATTTAACAAACCTTAGATTGCATCTGATCGAAAAATTTCCAAAGGCTACCAATCAAGGAACCCCTTTAATAGGTATCTTGGTCCTTTTCCTTGCTTTGGAAATATTGGTCCTCCTTACATGGCTGCATTGCCCCTTCTAGGATTCACATTAGGTTTACTGGTGTGGTTGTTTTCAACTTCATTTGTCGCAAATACCCATACTACTTCAAAACCAAGTTCTCCACCTCAACAACACGAACCTCCTGTTGACCCTTTTCCTTCTTCACGCATTTTGTCTTTTCCCCTTTATTATTCCTCTCCAAATGAAAGTCTTTATGATAGTAACTATGAAGCTAAGAATAAGAAGAAAAGGAATAATAAGAAGATGAAAAATAATCAGGGATGAAAACAACCAACCATTGTTGGGAGTGTTGATCAGGTTAATAAATCTTCCAACATACATCGTAAGCTCAAATTACCTTGAAATATTTGTAAGGGTGACTGCCTTCTTATCAATTGTCCTGGTATGCCTAAAGTATTAGAAGTGTGTTCTAAGGATTCTCATCAACTAGTGAGTATGAGGTTCTATGGAAAAAGGGTAAAGTTAGGTTTCCTTGTAGGTTATGTGAAGGGAGTCATCAAACTCACCTTTTCTCTCATATGGATGAAGCCTCAAAATTATTTGAAAATCTTGTTGTTTCTCAAAATCAACTACCAATTGGTTATCGTACACTTTCTCCAAACCCACCATCATTTGATGAAGTGATCGATACGAGTCCACCATTGGTTGATCCCAATATTCCCTTTGAGAGTGAAGCCCGTACCACTCAGGTTGATGAACCATTGGTTGATGAAGTAGTTGACTCAATTTCATATTCATTCCATCCCACTCTCTCCTTAGATATTGAAGTTGATACCGCTCACATTTTTCTTGTTACTTCAAATTCCACTATACAAGGGATTATTTATCCCGTTCCCATGAAACCCCTTGCAAGTACTGAGGCCATTTACTTTGATTGGAATAGACTTACATATCCTCATCTCCCTTCTTGCATTCCTTTCCAATACATTGTGTAGGCTTGTAATAAGAACATATTTGGCACTATAATAGATGAAGGCACTTCTATTAGCATTATATCCTTGACTCCTTGGCAAGCTGTAGGTTCCCCTCAAATTTTGTCCACTAATCAGAATTTGTTGGCTTTTAATAGAAGAGATAGTGAATCTTTAGGGATTATTCCTCAAATTCCCTTTACCTTGAAAAGAAAAACTGTTTGTATTGATGTTATGGTAGTCCAAGGCCCCTTGGGTTTCAATTTTCTTCTTGGAAGAGATTATTTCCATGCCATGAAAGCTCTCATATCCACATTCTTTCAAGTGACATTTTTCCATCATAATGGAAACATTGTGACTATTGAGCAACTTTTGTTCGTTGTTCCTTATTCGACTGCCAACCATTCAACCTCTCTAAAATTTCCCTATATGCAAGTGGTATCCCACCCACCATAGGTGAATTATGTGGTAACTTGTCCCATGCCTTTGCTTGCTGATGAAAATGAGCCTCTCACTGTATGTTCAACTTATTTTGACCTAGATCCGTTAGATAACATGGTGAACCCTTCAATGGGGAAATTTGGGCTTGATCTTCCTACCCCTATTGAGTTCCTTAAAATGTATTCCTTCCAGAGAATTTTTCTTCTGTTCAATGAAGACCTATTGGAATCCATGATTAAGGTAACTATCATGAGCATAGTTCCTTTTCTGTGTCAAGCTTGTTAAAAAATGAAACAGGTCACCATCAACATAGTTCTGATTCTATTTCAAGCTCGTTAAAAAATGAAACAAATCCCCCTCTAATTGATTTGAGTATTTAACTAGATCTCAGAACTTTTTAGTTGAGTCTTTCACCTAATATTTTAAATGAACCTTCATTTTATCTGCCTATATCACATGATTTTCTTCCTTCCTCCCTATGTGGCGAACATATTCCTATTAGTAACCAAGATTCCTCTTGGGTGCATAATAAGAGTTGGTGGACCAAATGAAGCTTGGGGGGTGTGTCTCCAGCTGTCATGTTGGAGTGAAGTCGCTAACCTCTATCGTCATGTTGTGGGCATGATACCAATCTTCGAGCATAGTTATTTATGTATTTCAAGCTCACGTAAAAATGAAACCAACCTTTGAGCATAGTTTTTTTTTTTTTTTTCAATCTCGCGTAAAAATGAAACCAACCTCCGAGCATAATTTTTTCACCTATTTCAAGTTCTTGTAAAAATGAAACCAACTTACAAGTATAGTTTTTTCTCCGTTTCAAGCTTTTGTAAAAATGAAAACTATCTCAAACATATTTTTTTCTTTATTTAAATCTTGTGTAAAAATGAAACCTATCCCAAGCTTAGTCTTTTTTCCTTCTCATGTTCATAAATGCATGATAATAAGTTTGTTTTGTGGATTAATCCCTCTTGCGGAAAAGAGCGATCTCCCTAGTACCCCAAAAGGTAACTAGAAACAAACGAACATTTGAATGCCTCTTTCTCTAAACTATTTTCATTTAAGACTATTATAACTCAGAAATAAGAAGGTTATTCTCCTACCTTTCAATCGAGACGTTTGATGTTGAATTTTTCCTTTCGCTCCAAAGAAATCCTTCAATGCTGAGAAGAAACTTCAATCAGAAACAATGCAAAGGATCAAAGCACCTGTAGTATATAATAATAATAAATACTAGTTCAACTTAGTGATCAAGGAGTCTAAGTATTGACATCATTTCAATGAATTCAGAAACAAGACAATGAGAAAAAGAGATCAATATGTATTATCAGAAATAAAAAAGAGCAATCTTACAACTTGATCCTTGATGTTGTACAAACTTCTCCCATGTGTCTGCACAATTGTTTTCCTCGGTTTGAAAAGACTTCCTCTCTATAATGACCAGCATGAATTCTTGTGCAGAAAGGTGTGATCTTCAATGTACAACCAACAAATTTCTAATTCAGAATCTACTATGAACTCATAATAACTAGTTTAGTATCTACGAGTCCCCTAAAACCTGAAACTTCGGCTCAATTTATAGAGTGATAGAGGAAGTTTTAGATCCATGAAAAAAGGGATGAGATCCTCCAACTAAGGGATGAGGGTTCCTTTAGCCAAGGGATAAGCTCCATGAGTAGAGGGATATAACTCGAACTGGTGCGACTCTAGAGGCTTCCATTTGGGAGAATATTCAACCAACTAGGCTTCTAGAATTTACCTTTTCATGTTTACTTCATTTTTATGGGGGGGAGGGGGTGCACAGTTTTTAGTTGCGAACAAAGTGGTGATCGCCACGAATAATAGAAGAAGTATCAGTGCATTCACAGGTAATGGTCACAAAAAGTGTGCAGGTAATATTTTAAAGGTTTTAAAGAGATTTGCTCCAGTTTCCAAGACATGGTTCAGAAACATGAGTATTTTTGACCTCTAAGGGAGCATAATGAGCATAATATGGATGGTGATAGACCCATAATGACAGTCAAATGTAAGGTGAAAAAATGACATGTAACCGATTGCCCCCTAAAGTGAGAAGTTTGAGAAATGTTTTCGAGAGAGTGAAGTGCTTTATCATTTTGTTGACGGGAAAAAGTTCCCAGCCAATAGTAGGGGATCTCCCCAGTATAAATTCCCAATTAGACTCTATACCGTTTGTTATAGGGATCCCGTCCGGGGTGTGGGTCCGGCTACTGCTGAATACACCTTTTCTCGGACGGAAGATGTGCCCTGGAGACTTGATGATACACGGTTATTCGAATGATATGAAACAAATGTTTGATGAGTTCTCCTCTAAATGAAACATTACAACTAGAAAATCGAGTTTCGAAGCATGCAGCCAAAGGAAATGTTAGCAACACATAATTAGGGTCATGCTCATAAAAGCTGCTTGACCACAAAAGAAATAGTTCTCTATGGTCGAAACACCCTTCAATTCCTTAAGAGTTTTCCGAAAGATGGAGCGACATTAATAACAATGTTATTAAACATCTCTCAATGAAATATTCACATACCATTAACACATCTAGAAATATTAAACGTACAAATGACATATGAACAGAAAACGCAGACTAGTCAGTTATAAAAGATAACAAATACATAAGACATAATATTCATAATGCTAGCACACATAATTCCTCATCCGATCCAGTAGTGGAATCAAAACATTCATTTTTATTCATTCTTGGAAATATGCATTCAATGCAATACAATTATCTCTTCTCCTTTTGGAGTCCCGAAAAAAGGTCATTTACATTGTCCCCGGAGGGAGTACTTATAGCAAAAATGGTGACTTTTGGGCAACCCCGTACTTTCAGCTTCCCGACTGTTGGCATGGTCTGCAATCAAAGTGATTCCATGACCTGCGACTAGACCTAATTTGCAACCTGCAACTTGTGAAATTTTTCCTTTTAAGGTAGCAGCCTTGTGATGAATAATTCTAGAACTTCTACCTGTTGTTGTTCCCTGAGGTAAGTCTGCCAAGCCCTATAGTCCGCGGCCACTGGAGTGACTTGAGGTGTGTCCTCCCCAAATCTTTGAAAGCACTCGAGAGTGTCCAGAACCAAAGTGTGCTTCTTCACAGAGATTTGATTGGAAAGGGAAGCTAGCTTGGTGTAGATCTAGACTGGTGCGATGACAAACTGATTAATGTTCTCCCTTGAGGCCAGAAGGTCCTTGTTAGCAGCTGCTTGTCTGATGGTTCCAAGAACGCTTGGATGTCTTGGGCTAATTCATACCTTGTCTTCTGTGTGTCCCATCCACCCAAGGAAGGGATGTGATGTACTCCCACCATCGAATCGATGCCACTAATGAGATGTTCATAATCAGTGCCACTAATGAGATGTTCATATTCAGACATTACTTTCTCCACATCCTTTACTAGCTTGTCCTTAGATTGTACCTTCATCCATATCTGCACTTTTTCATTCTGTGTGCAGATCCAATCTTTCCTCGGTAAGGTGTCGGGAGCTTGTGGGTACCTTTGAGACCATTCAAGCACATTGTCTAGTGCCACAGAGGCTTCCTTTAGTTGTGCGGTTTTCTTATTCCTCTCTCCTCCTTTCAACCTCTTCTTTATCGTGTTCCTCTTTTAACCTATACTCGGCCTCCTTCTTCTGTCGTTCCTCTTCTTCTTCCTTCTTTTTGAGTTCTTATTCCTCTTTCTACGTTCCTTCCTCCTTCTTCCTTCCTTCCTCCTTCTTTCTGCGTTCTTCTTCCTCCTTAATTTTGCATTCTTCTACCTGCTTCTTCTTTCGTTCCTCCTTTTGTTGTTTCTTCTACTCCTCGTCAGCCTGATTCTTCCGCTTATCTTCTTCCTGTTTTCGTGCTAAGGTATCTTGGGTCTTTCTGAGCTCTTACTCGCTCATTTTCTTCTCAACCTATTGTTGTGCCTTGGCCTCTTTGTCTTTCTTTTCCTGTTGTTCTTTAGAAAGACCGCTACCTATCGCATTATTTGGTTTTTAGCTTTAGAATATGAAGCTCCCCTACTGGGTCCTTTCTTTTCAGCATGCCCGCCCTTTATTCTAAAGTTTTGTCATCCTGACCGTCTTGATCTCCACTCAGGTTGACTTATTCTTCCGAAGAGGTTGCCCTATATTTGTTGTACCAATTTCTTACTTTCTCTTCAACACAACATTCCATGTGCCGGTACTTCCAAATGAACTTGGGTTTGCAGTGTGTAGGGGCGATCCTTTCAGGATCATATGATCTATGGGAGAAGGTTACGAAATGAAAGCTTTTGATTTCCTCTGCCTCAACTTCTACTTCCTTGAAGTATTTAACAGTATAAGCACCAATAGGAAGCAAGAGGGTAGGCCATGGCTTCTTCTTTCCTTTGCTGAGGATCGTGGAGAATCCGCTTGACATCTGGTAACACACCTCTTGTAGCAATATTTTGTGAGTGACATATCTGGGTAACGCATGAGGTGCCCTAAATGATCTGAAGACGCTGATAAAGGTGCTCTCTGTGATAGGAAACCAATAGGCCACCTGAGTCACTATTTCCATAGCCCGCCTGGACATGCAAGGGGCATCTATATCGAAGAGCTTCCTGTAGAGCGCGGGAATGAAATTGTGCAAGATAGATTCTATATCTTGCTTGTATCTAGAAGCCCATAATACGCTCAAGTCTTTGTGAATGGTTCCATCATGATTCGCATCCCAGTTTTGTGACCATCCTTCAAAGTGACATCTTGCGCACACTACATCTAACAAGTAAGAGGCCATGTAGAAATCTGACACACATCCCTCTTCTGGTGCCTATGCTACTGATATATTTTCTCTAAGAGCCGACACTACCAAGTAACCCCAGTTGAATCATGTGTCGTAGGTTGTGATTGCGTACATGAGAGGGACCCAGGATCCACTGAAGGTAGTGGTGTCTTGCCAGTCATACATTTTGCATATCGTTGCTACCACAAGCTCGTAGGCCTTCCCGAGGCCATTTGTCTTATATTCATGATCCTTTTTGATCTTAAATGTTTCGAGGTCCTCCCACCAGCCCCTAAAAGTTTATGGCACTGGCACTTCATGCGTAGCGACCCAATCGGTGCTGAAAGATTCCTCTCTAGTAGGGAGTGCATAATAGACTTCTGCATCTTTCCCGTTTAGGTTGGTAAAGGGTTTCCCTAAGTCGTTGCGGATGCCCATACCTTGGAATCAACTTTCTGAAGAATCCATTCAATGACCTCCGCGCATGGGAATATTAGCCGATGAGCACCTACATAATGGAGTTTGGACCTTTTAACCTGAACATAACCTTGCTGGTCTGCGAGGTCTTCTAGGAATTTCGGCTTTGTGAATTCCTGGTATACTTAGTACCAATACATCCTATCTCCTTTCCCAAAGATGCAGGCGGTGTCTCCGTAGATAGGGGTGGGGAAGGAGGCATATCTTCTCCTGATATTTATATCTCGAGGCTTTTGTTTCTCTTCCGAAATACTGGAGGCCCCATATTGCTTGAGGACAAAGAAATGGAAACACACTCGATCTCTGCTTCGATATCACCTGGCATGTTCAAGAAACAATCCCACGATAAGATGGATGGCATGATAACGAATACGAAAGGACTGCCTAGACCCCTTAAATGTTAACTTACTAGGCTAGGTAGCCGGGACCTTTGTTGGTCGCTAATGGTGAGACTGAAGAGGTTTTGCGACTTGGCGACCCAACGACCAGGTCGCACAGTCGCAAGGTCGCATCTGCCTGAAATGATCGAAAACAACAACTCTACGACTTGGAGACCTAGCGACTAGGTCGCAAGGTTGCTAAGTTGCAATTTGGATGGTTAGCTAATGATATGCGACCTAGCGACTTCGCGACTCAGTGACCGAGTCACGAGGTCACTAGGTCACATGGTCACTGGTTCGCTAGATTGCAGGTTCTCATTAGGGATTTCTTAGGTTAATTGGAATGATCGCGACCCGCGGGGGATGAAGTGCAAAGAAGGCAAAAAATCAAAGGAAGATGGGAAAATCATAGCTAAGGGCCCTCCCAGGAAGTCAAGAAGAAGGGTTTGAAACAAATTGAGGCAAGGAAAGGCTCAGAGGAGGAGGCAGAGTGGGATGATCATGAAAAGGTTGAAAAACCTAACTAGAGAGCCGGTGAGGACTTGGTTTGCAAAGAAATGAAGCCAAGGGGAATTAATAGGCTACGGTAGGGGTAGGTGAGGCAATATTTGAGAAAAATAGGAAACAACAGGAGGATTAGGAAACTTACCTAGAAAAAACGTGATCTAGTTGGCTTGTCAGAGGCGTTCTTTGCTCCTTCGCACAAGTCGAATGCGACCTACACAACCCCTTTATTTATAAGAAATTCACACGTGTGGTCATTTAATATAGGTCACTAAGTCGCAAAACAGGGCCGGTTGAGGAGAGATGCGACCTTGCAACCTTGCGACCCTGTGACCTGGGGTTCACAAGGTCGTTATGTCACACAGTCGCAAATACGAAAAATTAAGCCAGGGTGTGACCTTGCGACCTTGCGACCCCGCGACCTCGAGCTTGCTAGGTCACTAGGTCGTGAATGTGAAGTTTTAGGTCAAGATTCGACCTTGCGACCTTGCGACCTAAGGGTCACACAGTTGCTAGGTTTCATGGTAGCAAATGTGTAATTTTATGAGTTTTGCGACTTTACAACTATGCGACTAGTTTTAGAGAAAACAAGTCATGAACCAAAATTTGAAGGCATAATGCATGAAAAGAGACTTTCTCAAGGCTCAAGTCTGAGGGCGCATCAGAATTACCTTTAACAAAGAGATCAGGGGCTCTGAAATTTTAAGATGGGACTCAATTTTGGAGGGTTTTGTAGCGGCTACAACAAATGACGATTCACTGGTAGAACCCAGGATCTCTGTCGGTGCTTCATCTTGAGGGGGGCAGGGGGGCTTAGCAGGTTGTTCCTTTCACCCCTGTGGGTCCCACTACTTTCATCTATGGCCCTTGCGCATTTTCTCCACCTGTTTGCACTGTCCAGTATGCTAGTTCACCGTGTTTTCATTTCCGGAGACCAGATGGAAGGGGTCGTAGTAACCTCAAGGGCTTCAAGGATTCGATATAGTTATTTGGTCCCCTTGTTTTTCTCCGCTTATAGCAAACCTGTTGGTCCTGGTGGAGTCACTTCCTAGGAGTCATAGACTTTGCTCTACAGCTAGCGAGCCTGGTCAGTACCCTGGCGAAGTCGTTGCATCGCCTCTCTGTGCAGGAAGCCTTTCTCAATCCTTTACCCTTTATTTCATGTACTAATAGCACTTATTTGAACGTGTTCGAGGCATTTATTTTGAATGTGATCAAGGCACTTATTTGAATGTGGCAAGTATTTCCTGGGCAGATGAGGGATCTTGACTTATGTTACTTGGAAGAGAGGTTGTTCCTGGTCTGCATATAGGGACCTTTGAGTTTTCTTGAATATCCTTTTGCTACCTGAGGTTGGCCCTGTTCCCTTTCCATTTAGTGACCTATTTCACTAAAAATTCCTCTCGTACAATAATCCCTCAAGTTAGCGTACTAGGTGAGCTACTTGTGCTTAGGTTCTGGGACTCGGTTGTGTTTTCCCCACGGGGCATCTATTACGGGCAAGCTTAGGCCATTTTGTGTTCCAGGGTCGATTCTTCACCAGCAGAGTTTCTGGTACAGCCTGCCAATTGAGTAACTGCTATGACTATCCCTCAACCTAAGGTGTTAGGGGAGCGGATTTTCGAGAGCTTACTTGAAGCAAGCTGCTTATTGAAACACACAAAAAAAAAAAGAAAAAAACAAGGGCAGCAAAGCAAAGGAAAATAAATTATGGTACAGAGCATGGTGATGGCCCTTGGGGCTGTAAGGTGAAATAATTCTTGAGGTCATGCCCATTTATCGGAAGGACCTCGATCCTCCCTTCTAAGGTCTAGAGTCTATATGTGTGCGAACTGACCTTTTCTTTGATTTGGAAGGGGCCTATCCACAGGGCTTGGAATTTGGTGTGTTTTCCCTTATCCTCATGAGCTTTGTCCCATTTGAGGATAACATCACCCACCTCGAAAACCTTGTTTCCGACAGACTTCTTATCAAAGCATCGTTTATTCGGCTCTGGTGGATGGCAATTTTTTCTCGGGCCTTTAGCCTTTCCTCCTCCAGTTTCAACAACGTGTCTATACGAGCTTGTAAGGAAGGGCACGGGGTACCATGTGTTTCTTGCGACAAATGAAGGGCCAGGAGAGACAGGTTGGGAGGGAGGATTGCTTCTTTGCCATAAACTAGAAAAAATGGGGAGGCGCCCAAGGATGGTTTGGGTGTGACTCGATCGGCCCATATGGTGTTGTGGAGGGAGTTGTTTTAGTTTTTTTGTTGGGACAAAAAAGTATTTTTGATGATGTGGATGAGGTTTTTATTGGTTGACTCGGCTAACTCATTTCCTTGGGGATAATAGTTGGCGGAATGTTTGAGCACTATACCATTTTCTAGAGAAAATTCATTTAACTTGAATGACGAAAAATAAGTAGCGTTATAAAAAACAAGGGAGGTTGGAACGCCAAACCTGGCCATGATGTGTTGAGTTATGAAAGCTATTACCTCTTGATCGTTGATTTGACGCAACGGTATTTCTTCAACCCACCTTGTGAAGAATTCCGTAGCTGTAAGGATATATCAATGCTTCTTAGAGGAATATGGCAAAATTTCCCCGATCACGTCGAGTCCCCACTGCTGAAATGGCTCTTCCCACGGTGACGGACTGTAACGGGGCAGATGATCATGACTCCCTGTTGGAAAACCTTTGACATGGCAGGCATCTCCGAACATAGGCATGTGCATCTTTGAACAGAGTGGGCCAATAAAAACCAGCACGCATAATTTTGTGAGCTATGGCATCCCCTGCATAGTGCCCACCGGTTGGGCCATCATGTAGTTCCTTCAGGAACTATTGAGCCTCATTATGTTCTAAGCAGCATAGCAGGACTCTGTTGTGGTTCTTGCGGAACAACTTACCTTGCACTAGCTAGTAGTATGTAGCCTTTAGTCTGATGGCACGTTTGTGCTGGGCGATTAAGGTGGGGTCCATGATACTGCGGCCAAGATATTTCTGGAGATAAATGTACCATGAAGGGGTGATTTTCTGAGGTGTACTGTCGGTTTGGTACATGTCTATTTCGTGATCCCAACATTCCTCTTCATTGCCCCGTAGGTCTGCGGCTTCAGCAGCCATCCGGCATAGCCCTTGCCCCTTGAAAGTATGTGCAGGATTGAATTCCAGGTCATACTCTTGAAGGCATGTCATCCAGTTGCCTCGTCTCTCACCCAGATCTTGCTGCACGAATAGTGAGTGAACCGCTGGGTGAGGTACAAACACTGTGATGTGGTTCGTCAAAATATATGTCCTGAAATTTTTGATTGCCTTATATATTGCGTAAGCCTGCTTGTCAATATCCGGATAATTCATCTCGACACCTTGCAACCCTGCGCTCATGAATGATATAGGCCGCTCGTCACTGCTGCCATCTTTCTAAGTGAGGACGACTGCAAGAGATGAGTCTGAGGCGAAGGTATACAAGATAAAGCCTTTGCTGAAATCTAGGCTATGAAGGGCTGGTGCTTCTACGATGGCTTGTTTGATATTATCAAATGTTTCTTTCTCGGGGGAATTCCATTTAAAATTTGTGTTCTTCTTGATCATACCTTGCAAAGGTTTCATGATTTGGGCGAAGTCCGATATGAACTTTCGTAGGAAGTTTATTTTTCTGAGAAATGACTGCATGGCCTTTTTGCTACTCAGGGGAGGAATATAGGCGATGGATTTTGCGCATTTCAGGTCTACCACTATGCCATCTGATGTGGCCCAGTAGATTTCCTTCGGAGACTGTGAAGATGCTCTTTTTGGGGTTAAGTGAGATCCCGTATTTTCGACACCTTTCGAAAATCTGTTTGAGGTGGTGTAAGTGGTCACACCTGCATTTTGAAAATACGGTGACTTTGTCAAGGTATACCACCACACTTTTCCCCATTAAACCCAAAAAGGTGATGTCCATGGCCCTCTGGAAGGTTGCCCCAGCATTGATGAGGCCAAAGGGCATGCGTCTGAACACGAACGTTCCCCATTTAGTCTTGAATGTGGTTTTCAGATGATTGGGTTCAGCCACTAGCTGTACTTGGTTGTAACCTGAGAAACCATCTAGTAATGAGAACATTTCTGACCCGGATACTGCTTGAAGGATCTTCTCCATGGGGGGCACTGGGTATTTTTCCCTGTCCGATGATCGGTTCAAATTTTGGAAGTCCAGACATAAACAAATTTCACCAGAATTTTTACGCACTGGGACCAAGTTTGACACCTAGGTTGAATGTCAGACTTTGAAGATGATGCGTGTGTCTAGGAGTTTCTTCAGTTCTTTTTGGATCATCAAATCCAAAGTAGGGTGTACCTTCCTCAACTTCTTCTAGAAAGGTTTAACTCCTTCCTTCATTGGTAGTACGTGCTGGATGATTCGCGTGTCATAGGTTCGCATCTCATCATACATCCAGGCGAAAACATCTCGGTATTTCTTGAATAATTAAATAAAGGATTGCCTCTCTTGAGGGGTAAATTTTGTACCGAGGTTGACGAATTTTGGTTCTGTTTCTATCTCGAGATTTATTTGCTGGTGCTGTAGGATGGAACTCTGCACCTTTGTGTTGGGAGGTCCCCGAAAACGGTTTTGTAGGTCAAATAGATTTTCAAGCGACACGACCCCTTTGGGTATGGGATTCCCCTTGTGCTCCTCTCATTCCTTTTTCAAGGCCAGGTCATGATCCTCCTCTTCGATCATGGCCTCCTTGAACACGTCTGCATTAAGCATGAAATCCAGTACTTTCTGATCATCATTAAAAACACACAGATTAGTTACATTGTCCGGCACGACAGACTTATAAACAATTTCAATAGAGAACCCATCCCTTATTGGGGTAAATCTAGTGGTAGCATTCGCGAGTGTATCGGGGCTGCATTATGCATTCTAAGTATGGACTTAAAACCAAAATCATAAAAGGCAGAAATCAAGCACCATACCTCTTGCTGATAACCTTTCAAATGCAGAGATAGGTAGTGAATGGTATTACGTACTTGTCGGGTGATGATCTCAAAGTCTCCAATTACCTTCAAACAGCTGACTTTGAGATAGATTGCTTTCTTGAGGCCGAGGATCAGTGCTTCATACTCGGTTGTATTATTGGTACACTGGAACTCCAGCTGGCAAGATATTAGGAAATTATTCTTCTGGGAGTCCAACAAGATATAGCCCGCGATGGCCTCGTCATGGGCCTTGGAACTATCGTAGTACAGGTTCCAAACTTTTTCTTTAGATTTTGTAAGATCATGTGAACGCACCGGAGGTGTACTCGAGGTGGAGGCATATAGTGGTCCTTCTGGTGTGACACAGTGGGAAGCAATGGCTAGGAGAAGCTCTGACTGGGCGCCTTAGGCGACTGGAGATTGGGGTGTTTGATAGAAACTAAACACGACCTCTAGGAAGCACATGCCCAACTCCTCTTGTGCGAAGTTTATGGGTTAGTTGGTTGCCTCCAGGTTGGTCACTGTGTGTTTCATGTAAGGTTTTCTTTTGACCTAGATCTGATTGTTCCTACCCTTGTATGGGAGCCACAAGTGGGACCAGTCGGTGGCAAAGTATCCTTGCAGCTTTCTTGACCAATATCGGCTCAAGACCAAGCCGTAGGCTTCTGGGATATCCACGATCACTATATCGATGCACTAATGCACCCTAGAGTCTAAGGAGAGGTAGATGAGGACATTATTCAATTCACCCACTGCGGTACTTGGGATCTATCAAGCTGGATGATCCTGGCGTCGGTATTCTTAGGATGTATGTTCTATTTCTTGCATACAGACAAGGGCATGACATTGGTGGATGCACCAGAATCGACAAGGCAGTTATGAACATTGAAGATGAAGATCTCAAAAGACAAAAGGAAAGGGGGGTTGGATCCTCAGTATTTTGTGTTGACGAAATTCACAATAAACTAAGGGCTTACTGCGGCTTGGGAGGATGTGAAGCTCATGGTTTTGGACGTCGGTGGGTTGGCGAAAGCTTTGATAATAAGGTCTCGTTGGTTAGCGATCCGGGCAAGCTCGTAGAGGGAAATGTTGGCTCGCATTTTATTCATAACTTAGATGATGTTATATCTGGATTTTAGGTGTGGGAGAGGTTCAACAGAGGCTCCTAGTGAACTTGATGATAATCTAGCCTTGGGGGTGGCTTGGGCAGTGGTGGAGCTATATTTTTCAGGGGTTGTGGTTTGGTTTCCTTGTTTGGTGGTAGAATATTTCTTAGGAAGGCTTTTCTCTTTTCTTCGAAGGAATGTTCAGGGACCGGGGCTTTTCTCCTTAGGCCATAAATTCAGCGGGGTTTGGATTGAGAATCATCAACCAAGTTTATCTCTGTCATGGGGGAAGGTCCTTTTATGCGGATTACCTCGAAGGTGAGGATAGTGGATCCCGCATCCTCATCCGGGGGAGAGGCTTCTTCACTATCTGAGTTGGCCTCCTCTTCTAACTCTCCTATGGTTTGATCTTCTAGGAGTTTATTTACCATGACGGTAATGCTATTGATCCATTGAGGGTAGGTTTTTTCCAAGTGGGAGGCTTGATGGAAAGAGCAGAAATTGTCTTTGTCGATATCTTCTATGTTGAGGTTAGTGTTTGGGTTCGGCGGAGGGCGACTGACCGTGAGGTTTCTCTTCCTAAAGAAAGGTTTTTTCATTTTTCTACCTGAGGTGGAGTCATTGTTTTTTCTCATCAAATCAGAGACTTTTTTTGTCAACATCTTGAGGGACTTCACGATGCTCTCGAAATCGAATGGGTCTTTATCCTTGTCTTCGGATTTATGGGCTGAGGGTTGCGCTCTTTTCGCAGCCAGTCTCGAGTCGTCTCGGCCATCATGATCAATGGCTCCTATGGATAGCATGTCCTTTTCGACAGCAAGGGTTGTGGTGTAATTCTCTTCCTAGGTAGCTCTAGCTTCGCGCTTCACGAATATGGTGATATCCCGAGGAAGGGTCCTTATGTAATAATCAATGGTGATGGAATCATCCAAGGCCATGTTCGGGGGGAATTTGTTTAATATGGTGGTGAATCATTGGTTGAAGTCTTTAAATTTCTCCTTCTATCATTTCAAAGTACTCAAATCTATAAGGAGCATAGAAGGAGTCTTTTCCTCTGAAAACTTTTGGAGGAAGGTACGGCGGAATTGGTCCCAAGAGGAAATGGAAGAGACAGGAAGGGAATGGTACCAAGTAGCAACCTTATTTTCTAGGGTGTGGGGAAAGAGTCGGCATGCTACATCGTCGGACTGCACTCCCATCATCTGCAAGGCTAGGTATAAATTACTGTATGATCTTCGGCCAATGTACCCTTCTCGGGGTCAAACTTAGGGAGGCGTTTCTCAGGATGTCAAGGCATGTCGTGAAGGGGACCGTGGAGGCCTAGAGGAGATTGCGCCATTTAGGCTAAGGGATGAACCCATCTAGCCCTATGGTGGGGTGGGATGAAGATATGCCCGATTTGATTCTTGGATTTGCTTCCGGTGCCAAACTTGGAGGCTTCTCCCTCATGTTGCAAGTGCATGTCGTGATGACCTCCAAGGTTTCCCACGTTTCTATAATTTCTCTAGTTGTAAAGGAAGGGTAGCCTTTCTTGGTTTTGTTTACGGTGGTGGTGAGTAAGATTCGCATTTTGACCGTGTCCATGGCCCCTATCTCCCCGGCCTCTGTTTCCCTGACCCCTTCCGGCTCCTCCTTCAGGCGGGTCATTTGCTTGAGTGTTATCATTCAAAGGCTGGTTGGGTTGAGGGTCGATGTATGATTGGGATTATGTAACTTCAGGGTTGTCCCCTTTGATCCCTCAAGGGCTATTAGAGAGTTTGGCTGAATTTTTCTCAACTGCATCCGCGTAACATTCGAGCATAAGACCTATCAGTTGAGGGATGGAATTGACCAGGACATCCTGGTGAGTTCAATGCGTCTCGAGAGTCTGTGGATTGGCCAAGGAACCAGTGGTTGGGAGGTTTTGAAGACCTCTATTGAGATCATGGGCGAGCGAGCGCAAGGCCCTAAGCTAGTCTAAGGTCACCTCATAATAGGGTGGGTCCTCCTCTAGGGAATTTTCAAGGGGCGGAGGACCAATATTTTCATATATGATCTCCCCCTGCAAGGTTTGCAACGGGATATTACTTGTGTGGTGGGAGCCTGCCATTCAAGCCCTCCTTCTAGCGCCAAAATCTGTTGAAGAGAAAACGTGTCTAGCCAATAGTAGGGGATCTCCCTAGTATAAAGTCCCAACTAGACTCTAGACCGTTTGTGATAGGGATCCCATTCGAGATGTGGGTCCGGCTACAGCTGAATACGCCTTTTCTCGGACAGAAGATGCACCCTGCAGACTTGATGATACACGTTTATTCGAATGATACGAAAAAAATGGTCAATGAGTTCTCCTGTAAATGAAACATTAAAAATAGAAAATCGATTTTCAAAGCATGCAACCAAAGGAAATTTTGTTAGCAACACATCATTAGGGTCATGCTCATAAAATCTGCTTGACCACAAAAGAAACAATTCTCTATGGTCGAAACACCCTTCAATTCCTTAAGCATTTTCTGAAAGATGGAGAAACATTAATAACGAAGTCATTAAACATCTCTTAATGAAATATCACATACCATTAATACATCCAAAAAGCTTAAACATACAAATGACATATGAACAGAAAATGCACACTAGTCAGTTATAAAAGATAGCAAATACATAAGACATAATATTCATAATTCCAGCACACATAAGTCCTCATCCAATCCAGTAGTGGAATCAAAACATTCATTTGTATTCATTCTCGGAAATTTGCATTCAATGCAATACAGTTATCTCTTCTCCTTTTCGAGTCCCAAAAAAAGGTCATTTACATTGTCCCCAGAGGGAGTACTTATAAAAAAATGGTGAATTTTGGGCAACCCCGTCCTTTCAACTTCCTGACTGTTGGCATGGTCTGCGACCCAAGTGATGTTGCGACCTGCGACTTGTGCACTTGGTCCTTTTAAGGTAGCAGCCTTGTGATGGAAAATTCTGGAACTTCTACTTGCTATTGCTCCCTGAGGTAAGTCTGCTAGGCCTTGTAGTCTACGGCCATTGGAGTGACTTAAGGTGTGTCTTCCCCCAATCTGTGAAAGCACTCGAGAGTGTCCGGAACCAAAGTGCACTTCTTCACAGAGATTTGAATGGAAATGGAAGCTAGCTTGGTGTAGATCCAGACTGGTGCGATGACGAACTGATCAATGTTCTCCCTTGCGGCCAAAAGGTCCTTGGTAGTAGCTGTTTGTTTGATGGGTTCCAGGAACACTTGGATGTCTTGGGCTACTTCCTCCCTTGTCTTCTGTGTGTTCAATCCACCCAAGGAAGGGATGTTATGTACTCCTGCCATCGAATCGATGACACTGGTGAGATTTTCATAGGCAGACATTACTTTCTCCACATCCTTTACAAGCTTGTCCTTGGATTGTACCTTCATCTGTATATGCACTTTGACATGCTATGTGAAAATCCAATATTTCCTCGGTAAGGTGTTGGGAGCTTGTGGGTACCTTTCGGACCATTCAAGCATATTTTCTAGTGCCACAAAGGCTTCCTTTAGTTGTGTGGTTTTCTTCTTCCTTTCTCCTCCTTTCAGCCTCTTCTTTATCCTGTTCCTCTTTTAACCTGTACTTGGCCTCCTTCTCCTGTCATTCCTTTTCTTCTTCCTTCCTTTTACGTTCTTCTTCCTCTTTCCCTTTGTGCTCTTCTTCCTCCTTCTTTATGCATTCTTCTTCCTCCTTCCTTTTGCGTTCTTCTACCTGCTTCTTCTTTCGTTCCTCCTTTTGTTGTTTCTTCTATTGCTCATCAGCCTGCTTCTTTCGCTTATATTCTTCATGTTTAAGGTATCTTGGGTCTTTCTAAGCTCTTCCTCTCTCATTTTCTTCTTAGATTCTTGCTGTGACTTGGCCTCTTTGTCTTTCTTTTCCTATTTTTCTTTAGAAATGCCACTGTCGGTCGCATTCTTTGGTTTTTTAGCTTTAAAAGATGAAGCTCCCCCTACTGGGTCCTTTATTTTTAGCATGTCCACCCTTTCTTCTAAATTTTGGTCATCCTGATCATCTTGATCTCCACTCAGGTCGACTGATTCTTCTGGAGAGGCTGCCCTGTCTTTGTTGTACCAATTTCTGACTTGCTCTTCAATAGGGCAATCTGTGTGCTGGTACTTCCAATTGAACTTGGCCCATTTGCAGTGTTTAGGGACGATCCTTTCAGGATCATATGATCTATGGGTGAAGGTTACAAAATGAAAGCTTTTGATTTCCTCCACATAGGCTTCTACTTCCTTGAAGTCTTTAACAATATAAGCACCAATAGCAAGTGGGAGGGTAGGCCATGGCTTATTCTTGCCTTTGCTGAGGACCTTAGAGAATCCGCTCGACATCTAGTAGCACACCTATTGTAGCAATAGTTTTTCAGTGACATATCTAGGTAACGGATGAGGTGCCCTGAATGATCCGAAGACCCTGATAAAGGTGCTCTCTATGATAGGAAACCAATTGGCCACCTGAGTCACTATTTCCATAGCCCGCCTGGACATGCAAGGGGGACCTATACCGAAGAGCTTCCTGTAGAGCGTGGGGATGAAATTGTGCGAGATAGATTCTATATCTTGCTTTTATCTAGAAGCATAGAATAAATGCAAGTCTTTGTGAATGGGTTCACCATTATTTGCATCCCAGTTGTGCGACCATCCTTCAAAGTGACATCTTGTGCACACTGCGTCTAACAAGTAAGAGTTCGTGTAGAACTCTGACGCACATCCCTCTTATGGTTCCTGTGTTGCTGATATATTTTCTCTGAGAGCCAACACTACCAGGTAACCCCAGTTGAACCGAGTATCGTAGGTTGTGATTTCATACATGAGAGGGACCCGGGATCCACTGAAGGTAGTGGCGTCTTATCGGCGGTACATTCTGCACATCATTGCTGCCACAAGCTTGTAGGCCTTCCTGAGGCCACCTATCTTATATTCTTGATCCTTTTTGGTCTTAAGATTTTTGGGGTCCTCCCACCAGCCCCTCAAATTTTCTGGCACTGGCACTTCATGCGTAGCAACCCAATCGCCGCTGAAAGATTCCTCTCTGGTATGGAGTGCATAATAGACTTCTGCTTCTTTCCCATTTAGGTTGGAAAACGCTTTCCCTGAGTCATTGCGAATGACCCTGACCTTGGAATCAACTTTCTGAAGAATCCATTCAATGACCTCCGCGCATGGGAATATTGGCGGATGAGCGCCCACATAATGGAGTTTGGACCTTTTAACCTGAACATAAACTTTCCAGTCTGCGAGGTCTTCCAGGAATTCTAGCTTCGTGAATTCCTTGTATACTTGGTACCAAGACATCTTATCTCCTTTCCCAAAGATACGGGCGATGTCTCTATAGATAGGGGGTGGGGAAGGAGGCATATCTTCTCATGATATTTCTATCTTAGGGATTTTGTTTCTCTTCCAAACTGCTATAGGCCCCATAAAAGTTGAGGCCAAAGACATGGAAATGCACTCGAGCCCAACTTCGATATCACCTGGCATGTGCAAGAAAGAATCCCACGATAAGACAGACGACATGATAACAAATATGACAGGACTTCCTAGACCCCCTAAATGTTTTAACCGTCCATGCTAGGTTGTTGCGACCTCTGTCGGTCGCTAATGGTGAGACTGAGGAGGTTTTGCGACATGGCGACCCAACGACCAGGTCGCACGATCGTGAGGTTGCATCTGCCTGAAATGCTTGAAAAAAATGACTCTGCGACTTGGCGACCTAGCGACTAGATCGCAAGGTCTGTAATGTTCCAAAATTTTCCGACAATAACTTGGAACATTAATTTTTTCTGATTTCACCTAGGAGGAGAATAAATGGGTAAGGATACCCATGCATAATAAAAATATCAATAAAATCCCTCTAAGTATGAAAGGGGATCATCATTGGAGCTGGTTTTCACACCCTCATGTGTGAACAGGGTTATTTGCAAGTGGACAAGGTCAAGTTTGACCAAGTCAACAGCGCTGGGCCAAGAGGTGGAGCACACTTAGAGAAGTAGCACAGTATGAATGAGGAAAGGGTTATTTGGTGGAGGAAACCCTAAGAGAAGTGGGACCCATGGAGAGGGGCTTTCATTTGTTTAAAAGGAGGGCAAGGCAACCATTGTTTCTCATGCTTGTATTATTCATCTCATTGTCTATTCAGACAATTGAGCATTCTTTGTTGTTTAGCAAGAATTGCTGGGGGACTTCCTGTTTAGGATTCCTTCACCTTCTTGAGAGGTCTCTTGAGGGATTTTTCTGCATCTTCCTCACATCCAGGCTTGAGGCCAAGCATCCTCTATCAATACAACATTATTTCTGCAACAGATTAATGTTGTGTTGCTGGGTGTTGCAGTGAGGGTTCACTACACCACCTTCATCAGCTATTTTCAGAGGAGGAGTCCCTCTTTCCTTTGATATATCAGATTGGAGGCATTCCAGAGCATATTGCAGACTTTGGCATCAATTCCAACTCATTTCCTAACCCTACAGTGCAATTCCATCCAATGACTACGTTATTTTGAGAGGAGCATTTGTAGTGGGGCTCTTGCAGATTGTTGGAGGGTGGTGAAGGGATCAGCCTTTCATCCTAAAGATCCATTGGAGGAGGCACTTTCAGTTTGGGTATCATTTAGATCCATCTCAATCCAGTTCTATTTTTGAGTTGTTGCAACTACCCAGCAACTCCGGCATTTTGCAGTTTTTGTATTTTATTGCCAATCCTTCCAGGATTGACATGAGGTAGTCTTTGGCATCTGATATCTTCACTCCTAATGTTGTATTGGGAAATATATTGATTTATCCATGTATTTGACATATGTAGCATGCAGTTTCTCTATAAAACTGCGCTGTCATAGCTTGAGCTCACATGTATTGCAGTATTTCATCATGGTTTATGTACTTGTTCTTTGAGGCTGAGCATTGCCTATCTTGAGCACCCTTTTTCCTCAAGATATTGTATTCATTTGTTGCTGCTATTATTTAATGAAATGGCTATGAATTTATCTCATATTTCTATGATTTGAGTGTTGTTGCTGCACCATTATTGTTCTTTCTTATTGCTAGAGCTCCAACTTTAGAATATCTTGAGATATTCTCATTGTTGTAGCATTTTCCTGATTTGGAACATTACAGTGGTATCAGAGCATGATCTCTAGCCCAGCTAGTGGATCTCAGCCATCATGCTAGCAAGGAGAGAAAAAATGAAGACTCTATTAAATGGAGAAAAGAGGGAAGAAGATCTTACCAAGCTTCTTCCAAAATATGTACATAGCATTCATGAAGAATTTGAGGAGTTGATGAGGGAGATTGGTATAGGATCTCCAAGAGGGTTTGAAACTGAGTCAAACTCTAGATTTTCTTGTAGGGAATGTGAGCATGAAGCTACACCCTATGATATACAACACAGTCACATGGACAGTTTTGCCGTGAGAGAATAAGGAGAAGAAGAAATGCCGAAGAGAGGAACTCTTAGAGGTTTCTTGCATGAGTATGAGTCTCAAACCGAGAGGTTTAGAGATCATATTACTTTTCCAGAGTTTTGCAAGATCATGGTGAGGAGGAGAAAGCAACATGATAAGGATATATTTCTTCTATCGATCTTTGATGGTTCCCCTACTTGTTCAGCCAGGGCTTGGATAGAAGAGCTAGACACCTTTTTGCAGCAGCATCAGATTTCCGAAGATGAACCATCAGAGTAGCAGCACTGCACTTGGGAGATAAGGTCTATGCATGGTGGTTATTTGAGTCATTTACTTTGAAAAATGCAAATACCTCTTCCTATGCAAGGTTCATTAGAACTTTGATGAAGATATTTGGTAGGAGGAATTCTGAAACACATGTGGAGGAAACAAACGCATTCAAACAAACAAAACCCCTGAATATAATGAAGAAAACCGCAGACTCAGAATCACTGCAGAAAACTATGAAGTAGGGCTATATCTTTCATGATGCTTATTTGGAGGCAAGATCTTCATTTTTTGCTCGAAGAGGCAAAGAGATCTCTTTTTCAAAAAAGGATCTAATCATTGGAGGGTTGCCCACTCATGTTGAGGAGGCTGAGGGCAATAGCATTGTCATTTCTAGAGTTGATCTAGCACCTCATGCAGAGGAAGGAAGAGCTCTTGCTCCAACTAGAGGGATTCTTGCATATTTTCAAGGAGATCCCCAGGATCTTATTCATGGAGGTCCCATCACAATCAATGAGCAGCATGATTGTGTAGCACTGCAGCTGGAAGAAGGAGGAAGGAAGGGAGAGCATCATCATATGATGAGGATTCCACACTCTTCTCTATTTCAGAGAGCTAGTGCAAAGAGGAGGCATACTGTATTGCGCTGTGAGAGAAAGGGCAATATTTCCCAACTATATGTGCAGTCCACTCTTGACATAGATGTCTCACTGCATAGAGGCATTCCACCAGGGAGGCCACCTGATCTACCATTAATGAGAGACATTTTGTCTTTGGATTCACCGTTCTTGTATTTTGGAGAGGTGAAGAGTTTGGAGGAGAACTTTGGCATGAGGGATGTCAAAGTAGCAGACAACAGCTTGAGGAGAGTTACACATGCCAGATCACCAGCGCTGTCCCTGAGGAGGATTGATCCTTACTAGAGATCTCAGCTCTTAGTTGAGTACTCCAAGGATCTTGGTGCATGCATGATTCTAGATGACCCGAAGAGAGATGATAGATACATAGTGGATGATATAGTCATCTATTCACTTGGCAGAGTCTTCTTGACTAAAGGTTCTAGTCTCAAGGAGAAGCTTTTGCATGCAGCATATGAGGACTTCTTTTCCATGCATTTTGATGCATATCTTGCCTTGGCAGAGGAGTTTATTTGGGAGGGCATCCAGCAGGACATACATCAACATATGGAGAGATGCATAGGCTGGATGATGATGGTGAGGATCTCACAGCCACCTTCCTACTCATTGGGAGTAAGGGAGCATTTTCAGTTAAGCCATTTCAGCTCAAGTCTTCGAGTACATGATGGAGAATGTACAATTTCACCTCATGTTTTGTACTTCTTGTCTTTTTATGAGTAGCATAATGTACCAAGGAGGATTATTTCTTCTTGCATATTGTATGATAATGTACTTGAAGCCATTTTTAGCATTGATATTGGCTATCTCATTGGTGGTTTGTGGGGAGAGCCACATGATTTTTGGTGTGCACCATTGACACCCTTTTGTACTTTCATGTTCACATCTTATAGGATGATTGTGGTAGCAAACAAGTGGCTAGAGGAGCACTTGTTTTTGTTTGATTTGATGCAGGTAGGGCATGCATTGCATTGGTTCCTTGTGTGGGACCTTGATCCACTTTTCGGTTGTCATGTGGCAACTTGTTCTTATTGTACTATGCTTCCATGTATTGCTGCTATGTTTTTGTACATGGGAGGCTTTTATTGGAGAGTGGGCTTGAGATTGAGAATTCCCATTAGGAACATGTTTCTCCTTACTATACATGTTGTACATTTCTGGAGGAACCATGGGCCAACCATGAGGGCCACATTACATTTCCTTTCTTCTTGTGGAAGGAACCACTTGAAGAACTTGATGAGGCACTCCATGGATCATGAGGAGATGGAGGAGTTAGCACAGTCAACTCTTTTCCCTTTAAGGATGAGGGAAGACTCATCTATGAGCCACTCCATTTATATGAGCAAAACATATGGTAGGAGTATTGGTGGATTGCATAGTTATTTTTCTATATATATGCATCTCTTAACCATATATGTGCAGGGAATTTCTCAAAGGAAGGATATTCCTCCTTCTAGATTTGATGGTATACATAAGGCCATTATGGATGATCACTCCCTAAGTGAATATGGGGAGGGGATTTATTGTGGAGAAAATACTCACATTTCACATGACATCATTCACTTTCTCCAGGAGATTGGGGCAGCAAGCAAATGGTGGGGAGGCCACCCATCATTTTATTTTCTATGGCAGTGGAGAGTCAAACTGCACTGGCTACATTTGAGGGACCATTGTCCTTCTACTTTACTTCATATGGAAACCAACATGATTATCCTTATGTTTCCCTTGATCAATATTGCTAGATATTTTCTTGGGAGCATGATTGGAGGAGAGACACATTGGGTGGATGTGTCCTTAGAGGGAGAAAACTCCCACACACTTTGCACTACATGTTCTAAAGGGAGCATTGGAGATGGTATGGCCACTACAGTAGCTCATTTGTTTCATTATGAGGTGATCCATATGAGGAATGAGATTCCATATGATGATGAATTCCAACTCATCATATATGGAGAGACTTGGGCCAGGATGATTTGCAGCGTTGGAGGAGAGATCCTTAGGGATCTAGTCTTCATCTTGCCACTTGAGGGCAAGTATTTTTCAGCCCAAGATCAGAATTTTCTCTACAATTATCATGATTGGAGAGAAGGACAGTGTGGGGTAGGATACATTGTCTACCATGAGCATATTTTCATCCCACCTACTTTGCCGGAGCCAAAGGTGGAGGATAGTTTCCAGGAGTTGCCTAGTTTTGAGGTAGCTCATTTTGTATGGATGATTGCTTGGGGATGGAGGATCCACATGAGGAAGATGTTCCTAAAACACTTCATAGAATACATGCCTTGAAGAGGAGGCTTTCCAATTCTGTCTTTGCAGTTTCTTGAGGACAAGCAACATTTGGGAGGGGAAGGCTGTAATGTTCCAAAATTTTCCGACAATAATTTGGAACATTAATTCTTGTTGATTTTACCTAGAAAGAGAATAAATGGGTAAGGAGACCCATGCATAATAAAAATATCAATAAAATCCCTCTAAGTATGAAAGGGTATCATCATTGGAGCTGGTTTCACACCCTCATGTGTGAACAGGGTTATTTGCAAGTGGACAAGGTCAAGTTTGACCAAGTCAACAGCGTTGGGCCAAGAGGTGGAGCACACTTAGAGAAGCAGCGCAGTATGAATGAGGAAAGGGTTATTTGGTGGAGGAAACCCTAAGAGAAGTGGGACCCATGGAGAGGGGCTTTCATTTGTTTAAAAGGAGGGCAAGGCAACCATTGTTTCTCATGCTTGTATTATTCATCTCATTGTCTATTCAGAAAATTGAGCATTCTTTGTTGTTTAGCAAGAATTTCCGGGGGAATTCCTGTTTAGGATTCCTTCACCTTCTTGAGAGGTCTCTTGAGGGATTTTTCTTCATCTTCCTCACATCCAGGCTTGAGGCCAAGAATCCTCCATCAAGACAGCGTTATTTCTACAACAGATTAATGTTGTGTTGCTGGGTGTTGCAGTGATGGTTCACTACACCAACTTCATCAGCTATTTTCAGAGGAGGAGTCCCTCTTTCCTTTGATATATCAGATTGGAGGCATTCCAGAGCATATTACAGACTTTTGCATCAAGGCCAACTCATTTCCTAACCCTACAATGCAGTTCCATTCAGTGACTGCGTTATTTTGAGAGGAGCATTTGTAGTGGGGCTCTTGCAGATTGTTGGAGGGTGGTGAAGGGATAAACCTTTCATCCTAAAGATCCATTGGAGGAGGCACTTTCAGTTTGGGTATAATTTAGAGCCATCTCCATTCATTTCTATTTCTGAGTTGCTGCAGCTACCCAGCAACTCCGACATTTTGCAGTTTTTGTATTTTATTGCCAATCCTTCCAGGATTGACATGAGGTAGTCTTTGGGAGCTGATATCTTCACTCCTAATGTTTTATTGGGCCTTATATTGATTTATCCATGTATTTGACATATGTAGCATGCAGTTTCTCTATAAAAATATGTTGTCATAGCTTGAGCTCACATGTATTGCAGTATTTCATCATGGTTTATGTACTTGTTCCTTGAGGCTGAGCATTCCCTATCTTGAGCACCCTTTTTCCTCAAGATCTTGTATTCATTTGTTGCTACTATTATTTAATGAAATGGCTATGGATTTCTCTCATGTTTCTATGATTTGAGTGTTGTTGCTGCACCATTATTTTGCTTGCTTATTTCTGGAGCTCCAACTTTAGAATATCTTGAGATATTCTCATTGTTGTAGCATTTTCCTGATTTGGAGCATTACAAGGTCGCTAGGTCACAAAGTTGTGATTTGGATGGTTAGGCAATGATATGCAACCTAGAAAATTCGCTACTTAGCGATCGAGTCGCGAGGTCGCTAGGTCGCTGGGTCGTTGGGTCGCTAGATCGCAGGGTCACATTAGGGCTTTCTGAGGTAAATTAGAACGAGCGCGACCCACGAGAGATGAAGTGAAAAGAAGGACAAAAATCCAAGGGATATGGGAAAATTAGAGCTGAGGGCCATCACAGGCAGTCAAGAAGGAGGGTTTGAAACAAATTGAGGCAAGGCAAGGCTCAGAGGAGGAGGCAGAGTGGGCTGAGAATGAGAAGGTTGAAAATGCTAACTAGAGAGCTGGTGAGGACTTGGTTTGCAAAGAAATGAATCCAAGGGGAATTAATAGGCTAGGGTAGGGGTGGGTGAGGAAAAATATAAGAAAAATAGGAAACAACAGGAGGATTAGGCAACTTACCTGGAAAAAATGCAATCCAGCTAGCTTGTCAGAGGCGTTATTTGCTCCGTCGCGCAGGTCAAATGTGACCTACGCGACCCCTTTATTTATAATAAATTCATACGTGTGGTCATTTAATGCAAGTCTCTAAGTCACAAATCAGGGTCGGTTGAAGAGAGATGCGACCTTGTGACCTTGCGACCCCGCGACCTAGGGGTCACAAGGTCGGTAGGTCATATAGTCGCAAATACGAAAAATTAAGCCAAGATGTGACCTTGCGACCTTGCGACCTGGAGGTCGCTAGGTCGCTAGGTCACATAGTCGCGAATTGGAAGTTTTAGGCCAGGATGTGACCTTGCGACCTTGCGACCTAAGGGTCGCAAATTTTCTAGGTCGCATGGTCGCAAATGTGTAATTTTATGAGTTTTGCGACTTTGCGACTATGCGACTATGCGACTAGTTTTAGAGAAAATAAGTCATGAACCAAAATTTAAAGGAAGAATGCATGAAAAGGGACTTTCTCAAGGCTCAAGGATGAGGGCACATCAGACTTAACTTTACCAAAGAGATGAGGGGCTCTGAAATTTTAAGATGGGACTAAATTTTGGAGGGTGTTGTAGTGGCTACAAAACATTCCAAGGATTGTATTGGAGACATTGGTCGAAAACATGTAAGAAAAATTCAATGAAAATATATATCATCACTTAGGTAGGCATTCCCATACTCAGAGTAAGAATAACTAAATGTTTTGGTACATATATGACTTTAGAATTACATCAAAAGTAGACATAGTATGGGTGAAACCATATTTCTTAAATAAGTCTACTATATCATGAATACATAACTCCTCGCAGCCTGGATGGTGGAAACTAGATCCGAGGTCTTGATTTCCTCTTCTCGAACTAGTACGAATGTATCCATGCGATTGATTGTGTCGAAGTCGAACATGGTAGAAACCATTTGATTACTGGTCAATGATGAAAACCGTTAACAAGTGTGAGAGAAACCACCAATAATGAAAATGGTTCTCAAAGTACTTCAACACAATATATGAAGTGTGAATTAATGATTTGCAGTCGAACACTCATAGAATCATTCGATCAAAGGTAAATGATGAGAACATGTTGTCGAAGGAGAGAAACCTGCCATTAGGGCATGCATATTCCAAGGTACTGATTGGATTCTAAATCAACTTTCTAGATAATGAGCTGATGTCGATAGAAAGTGATCCATCGTAGGAAAGCCTACGACATGAAACCAATAGGTCAAGTTTTGAAGAAATATTTTTGTAAGGATTAACTCAGGGATGGTCAACGTGAATGGAGACAAATGTTTGCAATGAATAGTGAATTTAAAATTGAACTTTTTCTTGAACACATAACGACACTATAAACTGGCTGAATACTTTCAATGAGGTGTTGAGATTCAACAAGATGATGAGCTTGGTGAAAAGAGTCGCCTTCACTAAGTGGAATCGCAAGCTATTTTTGGCGCAAGTCTATTTTTAGACATGATGATCATATTTCAAAAGTTGTAGGATGTTATTTGTGGATGGTTGATCAAGTTGGAAAAATATATGAACTTCTATTTTTATAATATTGGGCGAAGTCTATTTATAGATCGTCAATCTAAAAATAGATGCATGTCGATTATTATTAGCTCTTAATAATAATCAGACTCTAAACGGCAACTTATTCTCTTGGAGCACTTCAGTTCAGTGCACAGATGTGGCACATACGGTGGACGAGGAGTCTGTAATTCCCAAGGGTTCAACACAGAGTAATTCATGAGAGGGGACTCGATTTAGAACTCAAATGGAGGAAGTTGACCTGGTTCAAGTACAAGTTTATGAGTTGTATTGATTTAACTGAGTTAGATTCGATTGAGCTGGTTATCTAATTGTGATTGATATCATTAATTAATTGAATTAATTATTTGGTGTTTAAAACTAATAACTCATTAATCAACAGAAAAACATCCGATTTAACCTATAATGCATGGTTTGAGTGGAACCCCGGTGGAGAATGGGTGAAGGGCAAGATAGACTATACCTTTGGCAATACGGTGATGCATTGATTACATCACACACACATTAGAGTTGCCAATGAGATTAATAGTGGATAAAATGGAGAGTCGGAGTTACATTCAGGCTATTCTTGGTGGGGTGTAATGATGCAGAGTATGAGTGCTTGGAAGATCGGTGCATGGATTTGCAAAATTGGTCCTGATTAGTGTATAACCGTTGTCTTTATCTTTAGGAAACCATAGATAAGCTTTGTATGCTTGTATGAGATTTTCATATGATCTCCATGTTACATAATATATAGTTGGGGTTTTCAGCTTTAGGCTTTCTTGGTTAAAAACCGTGTTATGTGTGATTGATTATTTTTGTTTATGCTTCACATGTGTGTGCAATTAATTTTTCCGCAAAAGATTAACAAGTGGAATAGATTCAGTATATTTCATAAAGTTAAATAGTGTGAGATCAAGTGGATCTTGGACATATGAATGCTTAGTGCATATAATTTCGACATGGTATCATAGCATTTTTGATTGAATATTGCAATTGTGAAGTGAGTTTGTGCTGGTGGACAATTCGAATTTGCTACAGAAGATTCTTGGTGCAGAAATCGAGTATACATTGAAATGTCTTTCAACAGGTTGAGATTGGAGTATGCCCTTGATGGGAGCTTGAATTACATAGCCTGTAAGGACAGGATGGAGGCAGTGCTAGAGGATAATGGGCTAAAGGATTTCATCGATAGTGATGTTCCTAAGTCAGGATCTAGCGATGCTGCATTACTTGATGCATGGTAAAAGAAGACAGCAAAGACTAGGAGAATTCTGTTGGAAGGTGTGAAGGACCATATTATGTCCAGCCTTCATGGGAAATCCACTCCATTCCTAATGTGGAAGGATTTTACAGACTTGTTCCAAAGCAGAAGTGACCAGAGGAAATTGGCGCTTAAAGACAAGCTCAGAAAAATAAAAATGGAGAAAGGCGACAGTGTTCCAAAATACCTCACGAAGTTTTTCCACTACAAGGATGAACTGGGAAGTGTGGGGGTTACTGTTGATGAAGAATACTTGGTGAGATGGCTCTCCTTTGGCTTTCGAAGAGTTGGCATAGCTACGAAGACTCTGTCAATGGACGGGAGAAACTGCCGGTATGGGAGCGACTTTGGTCAGATCTTGTGTAGGAGGAGATAAGGAGGGGTACCAGGGATGGATCTTCATTGAAGAATGAAGATGAAGAGAATTGCGCTTTGGTTGCCAAAGCAAGGAAAGGGAAGGGGAAGAAAAATCCTTCAAAATCCGGTGCTAAAGGCAAGAAGTAGGATTTGTCCAAAGTGAAGTGTTTTCACTGTCACAAACATGGACATTTCGCCACTAACTGTCCACAAAATAAGAAGAATAAGCAGGCTTCTGGATCTGCAGCTGAAGAGGCCTTAGCCTCACAATTTGAGGTGGATTTTTCCTTGATTGCATGCTTGGTTTCAATTTTCATGGGATCGGTGTGGTATCTTGACAGTGGTGCATCTTTCCATATGAAGGGAGACAAATAGTTGTTTAGTGGCTTGGAGGAGAAGGACCTCCAGATGCATATAGAGATGGGTGACGATGGTCGGTATAGTGTGACTGGAATTGGGACCATTACCTTTGAGAGGGAGTCTAGTAATCCATTCTTCTTAAAGAATGTCATGCATGTTCCAGGTCTGAAGAAGAACTTGGTCTCAGTCGCAATGCTAGAAGACAAGGGTTATGATGTTGTTTTCAATGAGGGAAAATCCTTCCTTCGATATAAAACAACGGGTCAAACCAAGAAGATAGGGGTTCGAATTAAGAATCTCTACAAGCTCGAGGTAGATGGTTGCACTGCAATGGTGGGCAAAGCAGAAGAAGTGGTGAGCCAGGATGAGGGCGAATTATGGCACAGGAGATTGGGCCATCTTCACCATGGCGCTTTGAAGATTTTGCAGCAAATTTATATTGGACTTCCCAAGGGTAATCTTGCGCAGTCAGATCAGCGCAAGGGATGTACCATGGGTAAGTTTGTGAAGACCACCTTTCATGAGAAGGAGAATCGTGCTTCGGTAATCCTGGAGAGAATTCACACAGAGGTGTGTGGACCATTCTCGGTTGTTTCAACAGCAAAACACAAGTATTATGTTATATTTGTTGATGACTATTCTCGTAGATGCTGGATCTTCTTCATGCAGAAGAAGAGTGAAACGTTTTCAAAGTTCTGTGAGTTCAAGGCATTGGTGGAGAAGGAGTTGGGAAAGCAATTGAAAGCTCTACGGAGCGATAATGGTGGTGAATACATCTCGGGCAGATTCAAAGACTTATGTAGCAAAGAAGGAATTCGAAGAGAACTCATAGTGCCTCATAACCCACAGTAGAATGGGTCGCAGAGAGAAAGAACATAACGATCGTGGGTGCTGCATGAGAGATGCTGCATGACCAGGGCCTACCAATGCACTTGTGGGCGGAAGCATGCAACACTACGGTTTATGTGCAAAACCGTTGTCCTCATAGAGTACTTGGCATGAGTACACCTGAAGAAGCATTTTCTGGTAAGAAGCCTAATATTTCTCATTTGAAGATTTTTGGCTCACCTGTTTACATTCATGTGACGAAGGACGTCAAGAAGAAGCTGGAGCCGACTACAGAAGTTGGGATATTTGTGGGGTACATAGAAACACCCCATAACTATTGTGTGTATTTTCTAGAAATTCGGATGACTGTTGTGCGACGGGATATAAAATTCAATGAGGTGAAATCCATGAAGTTGTCGCTTGAGAGGGAGCTACACTTGCATGTGGAAGAGGAACTTCTTGTTCCCAAACATGAGCCTCTGGATGTGGATCAGCCACAGGAGGAGATTCATGGAGTGGAGGAGTCCATTCATGCAGAAACAAACATCATACAAGGCAGAAAACGTACCACAGAAGCTGAGAGACTGAAGCTTGATGCGGCATAGAATGTAGGAGTCCCTACATCACAGCGCAGACAAATACAGTCACCTTACTAATATACTGGATACATGGCTCTTATGAGAAAGTGTATCGTGACAGAGCCATATTATTTCAAATATGCAGTGCAGGAGCCCACATGGGTAGATGCCATGGTGGAGGAGTATGACTCCATTGGCGAAACAGTGCTTGGGATATTGTTCCAAGGCCGGTGGGAAAATCAGTTGTAGGATCAAGATGGATCTACAAGGTAAAGAAAGTTGCTGATGGGAGCTTCGAGAAGTATAAGGCAAGATTTTTTGCCCAGGGCTTCTCGCAGATTGAGGGGATTGACTATGAAGAAACCTTTTCACCTGTCGCACAGTATTCTTCCATACGGACCATCCTTTCTCTCTCAGCGCAGATGGGTTGGCACATTCATCAGATGGATGTGAAGACTGCGTTCCTTAATGGAATCATCAAGGAAGAGGTGTACATTGAGCAGCTTGAAGGATTTGAGATCTTCAGCAGCGAGTCACATGTGTGCAGGCTCAAAAGAGCGTTGTATGGGCTGAAACAAGCACCCCGTGCTTGGTACACTCGGATCGACAACTATTTCACTGGACTTGGCTTCACCAAGAGTGAGGCGGATGAAAACCTATACCAAATTGTGGTTGAGGGTAAGCTTTTAATCATTGTACTTTATGTTGATGATTTAATACTAACAAGTGATGAGCAGTTGATATACTCATGCAAGGCAGATCTTGCAAAGGAGTTTGAGATGAAGGATTTGGGCCTCCTTCATTATTTCCTTGGATTGGAAATATGGCAATGGGAAGGTGAACTGTTTGTGTCTCAAGGCAAGTATGCTCGGGAGATACTAGAGAAGTTTCACATGCAAGGCTACAAGCCTATCGACACTCCTCTTCCAGGAAATTGGAAGAAAGAGGATGCTACATCGGCAGAGGTAGTGGATGCCACTGTTTATCAACAATTGGTGGGTTCGCTCATGTATTTAGTTAATACAAGATCAGACATATTCTATGCAGTGAACCAGCTTTCACAAGCAATGGTTAAGCCTACCAAGCTCTTTTGGAAGGCAGGCAAGCATGTCCTGAGATATCTCAGGGGCACATCTGAGTATGGTTTATGGTACAGATAGACGGATGAGGTGAAGTTGCATGAAAACACACGGATCTTTGAATTGGGGACAAACTGTAATTGAAAAAGAACAAATCGGGAGAGGGTTTTGTATCGGATCTATGGCGGTTTCTTGGTGCAATGAGAAGGCTGTCTGCCTTTTCGGTTCAACGGAGACGGGATACATGGCGACAAGTCTAAGCTCTGAGTGAGGCTATTACGATGAGAAGATTACGGTTGGGTTATTTCGGTTCACATTTAGATCCCACGGTTATTTATGAGTATTAGAACTGCATTAAACTCTCGATTAATCTGTGTTTCATGATAGATCTAAACATATTGATGTCCATTATCATCATATGGAAAGTTATTAATACGACGAAGATCATGTTTCTTGATGCATACCTACGGAGGTTCGGGATGCAAATGTTTTGGTGAAAGTGCTAACCGGGCAAATTGGTGCCTGGAGCGGGATCGGGGTGAAGGATAATCCCTATCTTGTTGAGAGGGAGTGTTGAGATTCAACAAGATGATGAGCTTAGTGAAAATAGTCGCCTTCACTAAGTGGGCCCGCAAGCTATTTTTGGCGCAAGTCTATTTTTAGACTATGTCTATTTTTAGACACGATGATCATATTTCAGAAGTTGCAAGATGCTATTTGTGGATGGTTGATCAAGTTGGAAAAATAGATGAAATTCTATTTTTAGAATATTGGGCGAAGTCTATTTATATATCGTCAATATAAAAATAGATGCATGTCGATTATTATTAGCTCTTAATAATAATCAGACTCTAAACAACAACTTATTCTCTTGGAGCACTTCAGTTCAGTGCACAGATGTGGCACATCCCAGTGTGAAGGAATTACAAAATTCCTGGGTTTACCTAGAGCTAGCATGCATGGAAGACAGTTGGGAAAACAGTGGCGAGTTATGTACGGTTGGAAAAGTAGTTATGGAGTTGTATTCGGTTTATTCAGTTAGACTCGGTTGAGCTGGTTGCTGTCTAGTCTAGCCGAGTTAATTAACTAGTGAAAGAGTGAATGATTAACTAGTTAATTAATTCACAACTAATAACTCATTAATCAACTGAACAATACATCAGTTAACTACAGTGCATGGTAGTTTCAATGGAGACCAGTGGAGAGATAGGTGAAAGGGAAAGATATACTATCTGTTGTGACTATAGTGATGCATTGATTGCATCACACACACATTGGAGTTGCTAATGAGGATTTCACAGTCAAGGATGGAGTAATTTTAATTCATTCAGAGCTATTATTAAGCAGAGATTACACAGTGGAGGCACGCTAGCAGGTGGCAAAGATCAGTGCATGGATTTGCAATATTGGCCCTGATTAGTGTATGAAGATTGTACTATACTAAGAGCTTGTGATAAGCTTTGTATGCTTGTATGAGATTGTCATATGATCTCCATGTTACATAACATATAGTTAGGGTTTTTAGCTTCAGGCTTTCCCGGTTAAAAACTGTGTTATGTGCGATTGATTATTTTTGTTTATGCTTCACATGTGTGTGCAATTAATTTTTCCGCAAAAGATTAACAAGTGGAATAGATTCAGTATCTTGCATAAAGTTAAATAGTGTTAAATCAGGTGGATCTTGGACATATGCATGCTTAGTGCATATAATTTCTACATGAGGTTTGATTAACTGTAAGACAAAAGGATTACCCAACCCAGACACAAGTGTGACAAAGTGTCATTTTCAAGAGCAACATGTTGCTTTTTAAAACAAGAATAAAAAATGGATTCATTTTCTCACTTCCCCCCCCCCCCCCCAACATTACTGGAAAGTACCTCTTTATTTTTGTCAAGATTGAGGAGGATAACATTTTCTTTTCATGTAATCTCATCCTTTAGAATATTCCATATCAGTATTTTTAACGAACCCTAATAAGGAGTGGTTCGGTCCTATTGTAATCAGCAGGTCATGTACTGTTTAGTTTTAACAAGTCCAGTATAGGATTAACTTGGTGCTTTTCAGTTTTAGGGAGTCAGAAGAAAAACATAAGTAAACTCCGTAGTGTTATTTTTCATAAATTTAGTCTCTTAAACACGAAAAAGGATAAAATAATGTAGGAGAGACCTATGTTGACCATACTTAGTCAAGGTATACATTTTTCGTAAATATTCTAATTCAGTGTGGAAAAGGGGTAAACTTATACTGAATAGATGATTGTTCATTTAATACTTTAACAAGTTTGAATAATCAAGTGATCAACGATCTTTTCATGTCTAGAGAGTCTAAAAAGGGCTTTAAAGAGGACTCCAGGGTTTCACTTTTTATTTTATTTTTTATAGAGCCTGAAAAGTGATAAAAGTCTACTCATTGTCAAAATGATTCTTTTCAAACTTAACCTGTTTCCTGCACAAAAACTCAAAAAATTACAATCACCTCCTCTTCAATTATGGAAAAACATTAAAAATTTAACTCCTAAAGCTGAAAATAAACTAAATAATATTATTTAATTCATTGAAACCTATAAAAAGAGGTAAAAAAAAAACATTTTTACCTTTTGATTTTTAGAGCAGAGAAAAAGAGTTTTTCCCTAAAACTTCTGGAGTAGATATTGAGAGAACCAGTCATCCATTTCAAGAACTGTCAGTTCCAGGTATTCCACCTCATCATTATCTTTCTTTTCATCCATTTAGTTTTTCACTTTGAGATTTTAGGACATTTTTTAGAGGGAAATAAGGTTTTGAAATCCGACCTCGAGGGTGCGCAGGTTTTCGTGGCGAAGCTTGCGCACCCCGATGGTTTCTTAATATAAAAAATCATTGGGCCGTTACGGTTTTTATGCATAGATTTTGTGCAAAAACACACTGTGTATGAATAAAACCCACACAAGTGCCATGGAGTTTTCAAAATCATAATTCCAACCATAAAAAATGGCTCAAATTCTCTCAAATAATTTCTAATGTTCTTCATTGATTTCTTGCAGGCTAGCAATCATGTTGGAATGGAGAGAAAGGGAGCATGAGCTGCATGATAATGAAGCTATGGATGACCCAGAAACACTTCGCACACTAAAGAATTGTGGTTTGTATAAATTCTAGGTGATTCAAGGAATGAAGGTACACGCAGAACTGATGACCTGGTTAGTCAATGCTTGGGATGTTCGGGAGCAATGCTTCATAATTGGGGATCATAGGCTTGTGATCGAGCCCGAGGATATATATTTCCTCACTGGAATACCCCGTAGAGGGAGAGACATATCCTTGTTTGGGTCATGACCAGCTGGTCTACCCACTGCATATTTTATGGCACAGTATTGTAGCCAAGATTAAGAGCTGAAGGATGGTCACATTGACATCAAAACCATTGTGTGACTAGATATAAATATATTTTCATTTATAGTTACCAGGTTGTGTGGCAGTGCAGCTCCACATGTGACTACCAAAGCATAAATGCAGATTGCAGTTGAATGTTTTGGGGGAACAATTTTCAACTGGTGCGAAGGAGTGTTGGTCAACATGAAAGGCCAAATTACGAGAGCGAAGAATGGGAAGTTGAAAAACTTTGGCTATGGAGACATTATTGTGTCTTTCTCCTTGGAGAGGATTCCACTCCTAGCACATCATCAGTCTCTAGTGGATTCGACGGGACTTAGGGAAACACGTATGTTGCAATGGGTGTCATTTATGGCTCGACATGGTGGCGATGGTGGTCTTGTGGTTCGATATACCCCTCAGTTCTTTATATGGCTCATGAGCCAAATCTTCATGATTAAGGATTTTCCTTACGCAGGGGTAGATTTCAAGGGTGACCCTGACACATCGCTTCCACCGAGAACATAATGGGATGCATCAGGTAAAATATATCATTTTGAAGTTTTTGTGTTATCTTATTTTTATTTGATTTTTGATCATCCAATATTGATAAAAATATTAAAATGCAAATGTTGGCCCATCATGACCAGCAGTGCTTCATCGCTTTGACAGACGAGATGCATAGCCTATAGCAGCAGGCCCACCACAGACCGATGCAATAGAGGCCCTTGTAGAGCTAGAGTACAACCTATAGAGGTTTAATATTGACATCTCGGAGACAAGGATGAATGATATACCTCTCAAGCTCCAGAGACATGTGACTGGGATCCCAGGCCCATTCAGGAGAAATTTGTGTAGGGTGGCACGTGCCATAGTCGGCTACCATGATCATCATCATCGATAGCTAATGGTCGATCTAGATTGGAATTTTGTTTTTTTTATCAGTATGTTTATATCATAAGGTATTTGAAACCTATGATCACAGACGATGTACTATTTTTTGACACACAACTATTTTAACCTAATGATATTACTACTTTCGATCTCTGGGTATCGTGTTCAATATGGATCAAATATTTTTTTGTTTTAATTTTAATGCTGTGGATGTATATTTAAAACTTGATTAGCTAATTCATCAGCCAATTTTTTTAAATTTCTTGAAATTTGTTGATATTCAATGTAATAAAATTGTCTTTCCAAGAGACAAACCCTTAAAAACATTCTTAACAAAGTTGGATTTCTAATAGCATAAACACTGTTTAAATGTAATACAATGAGTTGCGAATCTAACCTAACAATCAAACGTCGAATTCCAAATGAAATGGAATCAGATAATAGCTCAATGACTGCATTATATTCTGCAATATTTTTCGTTGTTTGGCCGAGGTAAATCCCATGAATAGAGACTAACTCATCAGTGGGCGAATAGATGACCCAAGCAACAGAATAAATGTTCAGTGTACTACGACAGACGCCATCAAAAAAACCAATGTAAGTATGAAGGAACGTCGACGTCTGCAATATCAAGAGTAATAAAGTTAAGTAGTGAAAGTAGTGAAAACTCGTCAAGCAAAATAACTAATCTAAGGCACACTTTTCTAATCTAAGGCACACTATTATAAAATGTAACTAATGTAAAAAGATGATATTCACACGAAGAATCATGCATAATATATCTTGAGATAAAGACCATTTCTAGGTTTATCTAAAGAGACAATGTCATAATCAATTAACTCATAGGCTCCTTTTGTAAGAACACGATTAACAATATAAGGACCATGCCACATTGGTTCGAATTTACCAGCACCTAGTTTTTCGTGAGCTTGATCATATACTAGAACTAGGTCACCTTTTGAATATATACGAGGGTTAACACTTTCATCATACTGAGCCTTAACACATTTTTTATGAGCTTTGACAACTAATGCAGCGGTGCGACGAGTCTCATCTAACTGTGCTAGGTATAGGAAGTGTTTCTCCTCTTCAGAGGTAGCTGGTAACAATTCAATGACTAATTTGAGAGATGGGATTTCACATTCAATGGGTAACACAAATTCCATACCGTAAAAGCATTGAAAAGGAGTGAACCCTGTGGATGTTTTTTTAGAGGTACGGTATACCCACAATGCAGAAAAAATCATGGTATGCCAATTTATTTTATGAGTTCCGACAATATGTTTAATCATGTTGGTAAAAACCTTGTTGAAAACCTCAACTTGACCATTATCTTGCGGGTAATATGATGTAGAATTATCGTGGAGTAGGCCAAGTTGAGAGGAAATTTAGGTTATCATAATGTTTCGAAAGTGGCTTCCATGGTCCGTAATTATAGCTTGAGGGACACCAAACCTAGCAATCACGTGATTGAATATGAAAATTACTATAATTTTTCCATCAACCGCGAATGTAGGCATCGTCTTGGCCCAATTGGTAAAGTAATATACGACAAAAATAATATACCTATGCCCCCCGTTCGAGTGAGGGTTACATGTGACAAAATAGATGCCCCATTTGGAGAAAGGACCGACAACAATGATTGGGTGAAGAGGAGTTGGAGGTGCATGCATCTTTTGATAAATAATCTGGCAATTGTGGCATTTTCTAACCACGAGAATACAGTCCTTGAATAGTGACGACTATAAATAGCTAGTGCATAGTATATTTTGGGCTGTAGCAAACCCAAACATATGACCACCACGTGCTCTAGAGTTTCAGTCATTCAAAACCCTTTCGGCTTCTTCATGAGTTATACAATGTAGAAAAACAGAATCGACACCACGACGATAAATATTTTCACCAACAATATTGTATTATTGAGATTGGTATCGTATTCTGCGTTGATCTGATCATGAAATATCTGGCCGAAAGGTTTTGGTCTGGAGATATATAATGATATCTCAATACAAAGGATCTAATGTATTGATTAGAAACAGAGATTCATCAGCAAGATGGTCCTCTGCCACCATTTCTGATTCACTATAGGGAAAATCACACATAAGTTCAGCAAAAACCAGTGATTTCTTAGACTTGTATTTTTCAAACTCCAAATCAATCTCTTATAGGATAAAAATCCATTTGGAGTATTTTCCCCCAAGAAATAGTTTCATCAAAATGTACATCATCGGGTTGCAATTAGATACCACTATGGTTTTACATAACAATATGTAATGACAGAATCATTGGACAACTTGAACGGTTGCCAAGGCCAATTTCTCCACATGCGAATACTTGATTTCTATCGAGGTGAGATTCCAGCTTAGGTAATAAATCACATGTTCATTGTTGGATTCATCCTCTTGAACTAAAATCATTCCAATCGTGGAATCAGACGTAGCTAAATCCAAAAATTAATCTCAGTGATAATCAGGCAGATGCAATAACGATGCATGGGTCAACGCGTGTTTGAGTGCATCAAAATATTTATCGGCAAGCTTGTCCCAGATGAATGGAGAATCCTGTTTTAATAACCGAGTGAAACCTTTAGTTAACTCCGCATATTTCGGGATAAAATGAGGCAAAAATTCTACTTTCCCCTACAACCTTTGGAGTTGACGAAGTGGAAAGAGGAGGTAGATTTACAATGGCCTCAACTTTCAATAGGTCGACACGAATCCCTTCTTTTGAAACAATGAACCCAAGTAAACATCTTGATTGTAAACATTTGTGCGGATTCAAACAAATTTTGTAATGCCTACATCACATAAAGATGACACGTAAATGTGTAGGATGATCTTGTATGCGTAAAGAAGGAGTAGATAAGTCATCCAAGTAGGGATGTACAATGTGTTTGATATCGTGAAATGCGTAAGACATAACTCTTTTAAAAGTAGCACCAGTATTTTTTAGTCCAAGTGGTAATTTACAATATGAAAATGTTCCCTATGGACATGTAAATGTCTTTTTAGGCTAATCAACATGGAGTATGTTTATTTGATTGTGGCCAGAAAATCCATCCATAAATGAGAATATTATGTTTCCAGCATAATCATCCACAATTTGATCGATGTAAGGGGTAGGATAATTGTCTTTAAGACAAGCCTTGTTAATATCCCAATAATCAACACATACTATGATAGTTCCTTGTTTCTTGGTGATGGGAACTATGTTAGATACCCAATCTATCAATGGAATAGGATAAATAAATCCTGCACGAAGTAATTTTTCAACTTCAGCTTTAATTGCAGCAGATTTCCATGGATGTATTGGATGTAATATCTATCTAAATGGTTTAACATCCATGTATGTCTTAATTTTGTGAATAACAATCTCAGGATCAATACTTGGCATTTATTCATAAGACCAAGAAAAAATGTCTCGGAATTCCTGAAATAGGGCTTTATATATATAAATTGATATTTTCAATTGAGAAATAAGTGCCTATATGAATGTTTTCATTTATCCCAGGTTTAATTGATATGTCAATAGGAACTGTGGAAAAAATATTTCCCAAATTTGTCTCAGAATCTGAATGAAGAATGGGCATAGGATTTTGAGGTTCCTTGACATAGTCAATCGAAAATATGGATGAAAATTCTTTCTCGAGTCTATCAAGGTCAAGTAAAAAAGAAGATCGATTATGAAGATCGTTCCATGGTAATTCATCCCATGACAAGATTTCTCGTATATTTTCATCAGTTGAAAACACTTGTTGAAAATGATCTGAAAATGATGTTATGGCTGAGCTTGATAAAGAAGAATATTCTTCACTGAGCACATTCATTTGATCAGTATAAATTGATGGAATGTCATAACACGATTGTACCACTACATATGCCGATTCAAATGGACTTAAAGGCATCTCACCACCATAAGAGTCCAATTCAGATTCTAAAGGCACATTCCATATGTCATCAAATGGAATTATGCTTGATGTAATCATATTGATATTGGAAATAGTTCGTGGTACGTTAGGAGGAGGTATAGCGAAATTTCCCATGAGAGAAAAATATTTAATTAGTCCTACCCCAACATCTTCATAAGGGATAACCATTTTTCTGACATGTTGGATACTATCTGTAGAGGTAGGGTCTGAAGTGAAGTGAGAAAACTTATTGATTTTAACAATATTTACTTTATGAGGAAACATGATCACCCGAAAGACTGATGAAACGAAAGAGGTCATATCATAAGACCAAATTCGACCCAGAAGAACATTGTAATCAGGAGGGGCATCAAAAACTTCCACCTCTAGCATTATGGTTTTCGTTCTACCTCTATAGGCAGATCCTGGAGTATTCCGAATGGGCGAAAACCTCTTCCATCAAAGGCTTTAAGAATCGTCGGTGACTGGCTGATTGTTAGAGAACCAAGGGTTTTCCAACAAGATATGGACATAATGCACGTAGATGCTCCCTCATCAATTATTGTGCGAAAAACTCGCCTTGATTTGAATAATACTAGAATTTGAAAATCCATTTGATGTGGAAGTTTAGGTACAAAGTTATCGAGATCAAATACAATGAGATTCGAGTCTTGAGGATCAATCGCTCTTATAATTGATAATAGTAATTTCCTCTGAGTTGGACAAGATTTCATCACTTCGAGCGCTGGCATTGCTGAAGGGGATATGGAAAATTCTTCAACAATATTGTAGTTTTGAGCGGCTCTCGCATGTGGGCTGAAAGCCTATTTTTGAAGTACACCTTTGGCAGGTGGTTTAATCACTAAATCAGGATTAGGTTTCTTAATTTTCTATGGTTCGAAAACTGAAGGAGTTGATACTGGAGGTTAACTGGACGATTCAGTGTCTTTTCCAGTTATAGGACTCTTAGATCCATAGTCTTGAGATCGCGTCACAACCATGACCAGGGAAATCATCAAGATATCCTCCCATGAATTGGAAGAGGATCCGATCATTTTGCTATCTTTTGATGGAAAAGGATATTTCAGGACAACAAGTGTGGGTGAAACTTTGAAAAATTTGGATACCTCGGCCCGATGTGGGCACTCTTTGGTGTAGTGATCCTCGTCACAGATAAGACAAGGTTAATGAGGTTTTCTCTTTTCGTCTAATGTTTCAGTTTTTTCTAATTTCTCTTTGGGAGAAGTATTTTGTTTATTTTTACCCTTCCCCTTCTTCTTATTGTCGATTGATTTAGCTTTGGTTGTAGATGAGTCTACAACGTGAATCTCGGCATAAGTTTCTAGGGAAGGATCTCATTTAGGTGAATCTGGGATATTTATGATTGGAGAAGTAGATTTAGATGATTTATTCTTACTATTTTTCATGTTAATTATACCAGTTACACCGTCTACAGCATGAGAACCAGAAGGAGTTGCAGGATGTTGACCTGGGCGTGGTAAATCATGAAATTTTTCATAAAAAGTACTAGACCATTTGTAAACAGGGTCTAGGTACCGTGCTTGAGTTATGACCTGCTCTTATGTTATAATGCCTCCTTTAGCTACATCTTCAGTAATTTTAGGAAGTAATTATTTAATGAACCATTGAACCAGAATTTGATCCGGAATGAAAATTTTGACTAAGCGGCCTCTACATCACCATTCGTGTATGTGATCTGAAATGTACGTAGATGTACTATGTTTTAACAAAGTCAAAATTTCTGTGCCATTATCATAATGGACTGGAAACTGAAAATGATTCAATAATGTTGTTGCTAAAGCATTGAAATTGTTGAAAGAGCCTTGTGGTAACTCAATGTAACAGTTTGCGGCTAAGCTGTGCAAAGTTCTTTGAAAAAGTCTCAAGCGAATCGAATCATCGATTAAGGAATTGGATGCACACCATAAATTATAATTCATCACATGATTCGAGGGGTCTTCTCCTGATTTTCCTTCAAAATTTGGAATGTCACTGGGAAACTTAGTAGGCATTGCTGGCCAAAACAGAAAATAATAAATTGGATCATTAGTTAGCCGAGACAAGTCTGGTAAGTCTAAAGTTGCAATGAATGGTAACTTCCAATTAGGGTCTTGCTGAGCAAACATATAACCTTGAGGGACAATGCCAGTACTCGGAGGAGGATATCCAGGAAAACCTAAGATAGCCTGAGCAATTGGAATTGGTATACCTTCAGGGTATCCAGGGTTAGTTATACCAAAATGAGGTTGAGATGGTATTTGATATGTATAAACAAGGTATGGTTGGCTCTGGTAAATTGGATTTTGTCCCATTTGTAAATATTGAAATTTCCCTTGAAATGGTTGACTTTGAACAAACTAACCTTGAAAAGTTTGACCTACTGAAGGTTGTCCCTGAGTAGTTGGTCCTGTAAAAGGTTTCCCTTGAATATCTTCACCAAAAAAGGGTTGTCCTTGACCTGTAAAAGGTAAACTTGTTTGAACCATAGTTTCACCAGGTTTTCATGCAGAGTTTTGAGGAATGGACTAAACTGTAGGTCCAGTTTGATGAACAGTAATTTGAGGAATCGCATGTGTAACAGTTGGTGTTGTCGTTTGAAGGGTTGTAACAATAGGGGTTTGAGAAAATCCTGGGATAGGTGTACTTGGTTTTTGAACATAAGTTTGCATAGCAGATTGGATAGGAGAACTAGGAGTACTTAGACCAACTTGCTGACTACTTGGCATAAATACCTATGGGGTAATTTGAAGCACACCTTGAACAGGTTGTTGGACTTGGGTAAAACCAAATTTTCCAATTGGCTGAGCATATTTATTATAAGTTACTTGCAATGTAGGTTGCAAATACTGTTTATTGAACAAAGGGTTCCACATAGTATTTATCCCTGGGTATGGAGCTCCCATCGAAGGTTGCGATGCATAAGGTTGACCATAACTAGTTTGAGGCATTAGAACATAAGTTTGATAATTACCAGGAATATTTTTCCATGCAACCAGGGGATAGGTTCCAGTAAAAGGTTGTCCTCCTTGAAAGGATGACTCCTCTTGATAAAGATGTTGCCCTTGGAAAGGTTCCTACCCTTGGAAAGGTTGTTGCCCTTGGAGAGGCCGATGCCCTTGGAAAGATTGATGCCTTTGGGAAAGTTGTTTCCCTTGTAGAGGCTCCTACCCTTAGAGAGGTTGTTGCCCTTGAAAAGGTTGGTGCCCTTGGAGAGGTTGTTGCCCCGCAGGTGCTATATAGCCACCTTGTGAGCCAGCTTAAGGGATATTCCCAGAAAACATATAGACGTGTCCTGTTGTCAAAGGTTCGGTGGTAGACTCATACAAACTAGTTGACATGGTAGAAGTTTCAAAGAATGGAGATGCTCCCGAGAAAGTGCCAGAAATTGACTGGTACCCAGCAGGAACAAAAGGACTGCCATACAAAAACATTTATGGTGATGAAGAAAACATAGATGACTTAGTAGAAATGTTTTGAGAATCCATGTAACTACCTCTGGGTAAAGAGTAGAATGGTATGCGACGTGGTGACTGAGTGTAACCAAAGCTATGTAGAAAATCGGTAAATTGATGATACCAATGATCCGGTCTAAAAGGAATGAAAGGGTAAAATTGTTCACTATACCTTAGATCTAAAGATTCTTGACAAGAGGAAAGTGTAATCTCTTCCTCTACGTTAGATATAACTTCAATGCTAATTAGGCCAGGAGGAATATTATCAGCGATGAGAAGTTTCACTCGAGTTGAACGAGGATGACCAGGAGTCGGGGCTATGAGATCCGAAGGTGAATAAGGAGAATTAGATTCATATTCATGCTCAGATATTTCAGGTTCATTGAATTGTGTATCTGAAAAATCACCAGTAATAAATTCTACTGTAATTACTTCGGAAATTTTCTGCTTGTTATTGATCTTTTTCAATTATCCAAGGTTAACTTCAAAATCAGGATGTATTACAATGGATGTTTCTCCTTGTTCAGTAGACCTGGTTCCTGATTATTGAACTCTTTCAATTTTTATTTTTTCCAATTCACTAGGTGTATATTCAGGGGGTTTCCCCTCCATTCTACGTGAATGTCTCAGTAATTCAGCCACAGTTAATATTTTTAACACACGAAATCAAAAAATTTCAAAAGCATACAACTAAGGCCTCTAAAAATCAAACAAATGAACATGCGCCTACAAAATATAAGAGAAAAACCACACACAAACAATATGTTTCCACAATAAAAGTAGTAGTTGGTGATGAAATCCAATGTCGCGGAAATTGATGTGGAAAATTTGCAGTTGGAACAGTTACCCTGACAACCTGCTTAATGAAACAGTCTAGTGCAAGTAACTTCACTATGCCATCTCGAAGTGAAGAGTGACCTCCGTAAAGTCCAAGTGAGTCTAGTCAACATATGTTCCAGGTATAATGGGACATTCCCTCCACCATCACCTTGGGAAAATCCTAAATACTATGTTGAAATTCAACAAGAAAATGCAACACACACACTAGTGTGGGATCATAGGTCACACAATGATGGCTCCTAGCAATACATTAGTGTGCAACCAATTTATTAAATAAATTGGAAAAATAATTGTAATCTTATCTCATAACAACTAGTAATATTTAACTAAGTGTGATAGAATTAATGAGCTCAAGAATTTCAAGTTGAGGGTCTAAGGATAGGCATGTAGAATGATTCTATTATTTACAGGGTCCAGTTGCAGTTGTACCACTAGTGTAGTGTGAGTGGGATCAATTAAATCACAATAATTGAACTAAAATTAGTTTAACTAGTTCTAACTGTTTGATGATCTAGTGGAATATCAAGTGAATTAAAATACATTTAATTCACCAGCAATGATTTACCAAGTAAATGATGATTCACTATTTATAGCTACATGCATGATAATTCTAGTGGATACCCAGTTGAGACAAAGGTTCAAGGCTAGTAAGCTAGCAGTTGTATTTTAGGCAAACTGCCTAGGTACAGTTATAAAACCATGAGAAGCCCATGATGAATTGCGCAATCAAGGAAGGCTTAATTTCTTATTTAATAGGGGTTTAATTCTCTATGGATTTCATATGCAGGGTAGGCTGAGGGTAGGCTGATAATTGGCTATGTGTTTGTCCAATTGTGCCTAGATCAATGTGAAGAAATTGGTAGAGTGTATGAGGTTGTGGTGATCACAAATATATCAATGTATTGTTTCATGATTCATTGGTTGATTATAGAATAAATGGTTGATTATACAATAAATATGGACGGGTTTTGAGCAGTTTATTTCCCTAGGAACATCTGGTGTTGTGTATTGATTTAATTCTTTCTCTTACTTGCATGTGATTGAGTGATCATGTTTTATATTCTGCAAATATTATATAAGGATTCAATATCTTTCTTTAGTACATTGCATGATAAGATTGAGTCCATTGATATAATTTCTATATGGTATTATAGCTGTGTTAGAGATTTTATTCATGGTATCAGAGCGCCAGGAATCACAATAGTGGAGAAGAAATTGAGTTTGTGTTGAACAATATTCAAATTTGCAGGTACTTTCTTTGGAGCTATAAGTGGATAAAGATGTCTTTCAATGGCTTGAGACTCGAATATGCACTCGAGGGCAGTTCAAATTATATTGAATAGAAGGACAGGATGGAGGCAGTGTTGGAGGACAATGGGTTGAAGGAATTCATAGATAATGATATTCCCAAGCCCACAGCAGCAGATGCCCAAATTCTTGATGCATGGCAGAAGAAGGTAGCAAAGGCGAGGAGGACAGAGAAGTTACCATATTGGGAACGACTTTGGTCAGATTTGGTACAAGAAGAGTTTTAGCGGAATACCAGTGATGGATCCTCATCCAAGGCAAATGATGAGGAAATTTGTGCCTTGGCTAGTAAGGAAAAGAAGGGGAAGTGGAGGAAGTCCCATTCCAAATCTGATATCGACAAAGAAGGCAAGAAGCATGACATGTGAAAGGTGAAATGTTTTCACTGTCATGATCATGGAAACTATTCCACAAATTTTCCACAAAAGAATAAGAACAATAAGGAGGCTCCGGGAACTGCAGCGGGTGAAGCTTTGGCCTCACAGTTTGAGTTGGACTTCTCTCTCATCGCATGCATGGCGTCAACTGTGATGGGATCTATGTGGCACTTGGATAGTGGAGCATCTTTCCACATGTCAGGAAACAAATAAATCTTTAGTAGCTTGGAGGAGAAGGATCTTCAGATGCACATCAATATGGGTGATGATGAGAGGTATAGCACTACCAGGATTGGTACAGTTACTTTCTAGAGATAAACAAGTAAACCTTTCTTATTAAAATGTGTCATGCAATGTACCAGGCTTGAAAAATAATTTAGTTTTAGTTGCTATGTTGGAGGATTTTGGATATGATGTGGTTGTCAATGAAGGAAAGGCGTTCCTTCGTCACAAAGCCACAAGATAGGTAAAGAAGATTTGGGTTCATGTAAACAACCTCAAAAAACTTGATGTAGATGGTTGTGCAACACTGAGCAGTAATGCAGGGAAGGTGCTGAGCCGGGATATAGGCGATTTATGGTACAAGAGATTGGGCCATCTACACCACAGTGCTTTGAGGATCATGCACCATATTTCTACAAGTCTTCCAAAGGGTAATCTTGCACAGATCGACACATGCAAGGGATGTACCATGGGGAAGTATACTAAGGCCACCTTTCATGAGAATGAGAATCGAGCAGTGAAAATCCTTGAGAGAGTTCCCTCAGATGTGTGTGGACCATTATCTACGCCTTCCACAATAAATCACATGTATTATGTGATTTTTGTTAATGATTTTTCTAGAAAGTGTTGGATCTTCTTTCTGTAGAAGAAAAATGAGGTGTTCTCCAAGTTTTGTGAGTTCAAAGCACCGGTAGAGAAAGATACATGGAGGAAGGTAAAGGCTCTAAGGAGCGACAATGGTGGTGAGTATATCTATAATGAATTCAATAACTTTTGTGCCAAAGAAGGAATTCAAAGAGAATTGATTGCACCTCATAACCCACAACATAATGGGGTTGCAGAAAGAAATAACAGATCAATTGTGGGAACAGAACAAGCTATGTTACATGATCAGGGCCTACCATTGCATTTGTGGGCAGATTCATGCAACACATTGGTATTTGTGTAGAACCGGAGTCCTCATCGGATACTTGCCATGAGTACACCAGAGGAGTCTTTTTCAGGTAAGAAACCAGATGTTTCATATTTTAAAATTTTTGGCTCATTTGTCTATTTCCATGTGACCAAAGATTCCAAGAAGAAGCTAGAACCAACAAAAAAGGTTGGGATATTTGTGGGGTACACTGATACTCCCCACAACTATCGGGTGTATTTGTCGGCTAATAGGATGGCAATTCTCAGGAGAGATGTTAGATTTGATGAGGAGAAAGCCAAGGAATTGTCCCGGCTTGAGAGGGAGATTGATTTGCATGCATATGAGGAACTCTTAGTTCCAAAGGATGAACCTCAAGATGTGGAGCAGACATAAGATGAGGATCATGGAGTGGTAGAAACCACTCATGTAGAGGCATCCACCAAAAATGGTAGGAAGCACACCAGAGAGGCTAACAGATTGATGCTAGATGCGACAAAGTATGTAGGAGCACCTACATCATAACGCAGGCAGAGAAGGTCCCCAGATAGGTACACTGGATACATGGCTCTTATGAGCGAGTGTATTGTGGTAGAACCATCCTCTTTCGAGGAAGCACTGCAGCGGCCAACATGGGTTGATGCCATTGTTGAGGAGTATGACTCCATTATCAGAAACAATGCATGGGAAGTGGTCCCAAGACCAGTGGGGAAGTTAATGGTTGGATCCATGTATATTTACATGGTGAAGCATGCAAAAAATGGGAGTGTGGAGAAATACAGGGCTAGATTTGTGGCCCGGGGATTCTAACAGGTAGAGGGGTTTGCTATGAGAATAATTTTGCACCGGTTGCAAGGTACTCATCGATTATATATGTCCTTACACTCTTAGCACATATGGGATGGAAGATACATCAGATGGATGTAAATACAACCTTTCTCAATGGATTTATTGAGGAAGAAGTGTACATTGAGTAGCCAAAAGGTTTTGAGACCTTTGATAGGGAGTCGCATGTGTGCAAACTCAAGAGATAAATGTATGGGATGAAGCAAGCACCTCGTGCTTGGTACACCAGGATCAACAACTATTTCAATGGGTTGGGCTTCACAAAGAGTGCAATGGATGCGAACCTATATCATATTGTGGTTGATTGTAAGCTTTTGATTATTGTACTTTATGTAGATGATCTTATACTGACAGGTGATGAGCATCTCATAACTTCTTGCAAAGAGGATCTTGCAAGAGAGTTTGAGATGAAGGACATGGGGGGCTCTTGCATTATTTCCTAGGCTTGAAAATATGGCAAAGATATAGGGAGCTATTTGTATCTAATGGAAAGTATGCCAAGGAGATTCCGAGGAAGTTCCATATGGAGGGTAGCAAACCCATGGAGACTCCTCTTGCAGGTAACTGGAGGAAGGAGGATTCTACTTCAGGTGAGGTAGTGGATGATATTGTTTACAGGTAACTTGTGGGTTCACTTATGTATTTGGTAAACACATGACAAGACATATGCTACACAGTTAACCAACTTAGTCAAGCTATGGTTAAGCCCACCAAGATCTTTTGGAAGGCGGGGAAGCATGTGTTGATATATCTCAAGGGAACTACAGAGTATGAATTATGGTACATACATATAGAGGGAGTGAAGCTTTAAGGCTTCACTGATGTAGATTGGGTAAGTAGTCCACCATACAGGAAGAGCACATCAGGGGGCATATTCAGCATAAGATCAATAGCGGTTTCTGGGTACAACAGGAAGCAAAGATCAGTTGCACTCAGTTCAGCCGAGGCAGAGTACATGGCAGCTAGTCAGGCTGCATGTGAGGCTATCTGGACGAGGAAGATACTTGTTGGTTTGTTCGATCATCGGATGGATCCGACGGTGATACATTTTGATAACCAGAGTTGCATAAAACTCTCGGTTAATCTAGTATTCCATGACAGGTCCAAGCATATTGACATCAGGTACCACCATCTCATAGATTATGTTCAGAGGCGCATTATGTTGTTGCAGTAAATTCCCAAGGAGGATCAGGATGTAGATATCTTGACGAAGGCGCTTGCGAAGAGAAAATTAAAATACCACTAAGGCGAGATCGGGGTAGTAGATAATCCCTTTCTTGTTGAGAGGGAGTGTTGAAATTCAACAAGAAAATGAAACACACACACTAGTTTGGGATTAGAGGTCACACAATGATAGGTCCTAGCGATACATTAGTGTGCAACTAATTTATTAAATAAATTGGAAAATTAATTGTAATCTTATCTCATAACAACTTGTAATAGTTAACTAAGTGTGATAGATTTAGTTAGTTCAATAATTTTGAGTTGAGTATCTAAGGATAGGCATGTAGAGTGATTATATTATTTATAGGGTCTAGTTGCAGTTGTAGCACTAGTGTGTGTAAATGGGATCAGTTAACTCACAATAATTGAGTTAAAATCAATTTAACTAGTTCTAACTATTTGATGAGCTAGTGGAAGATCAAGTGAATTAAAATACATTTAATTCACCAGTAGTGATCTAGCAAGGGTGGAGGCAATTCATACCATTCCTTTGCCCAAAAGCAAGAAATATATTGAGAGATTTTTGGGGAAAATAAACTTTATGAGAATATTTGTACCAAATTATGCTGAGATTATGAGAAATATAACTGACATGTTGAAGAAAAATGCAGACGTGAGGTGGGATAAAGAAGCAAGAGAAGCATTTTCCAGAATAAAAGAAGCACTCTAGGAAGCTCCTGTTTTAATAAGTCCTAATTACCAAAAGGTATTTCAAATATTTTCATTCGCTTCCCCCACTACTATTGATGTTGTGTTATTGTAGAAAAATGAGGATAGTAAGGAGCGGGAAGTGGCATTCTTCAGCAAAGTTTTCAGAGATGCTGAGCTCAAATATAACATTTTGGACAAACAAGTGTATGCATTGGTTAAAGCAGTCAAAGCCTTCAGGACTTATGTGTTACAATCTCAAATAACTGCTTATGTACCTAATTCTGCTGTCAAGGACGTGCCGGTTCAAAGTGATGTTGAAGGAAAAAGAGGGAAATGGATAGCTAAAATCTAGTAGTATGATTTGGACATTAAACCCACCAAGTTAATCAAAGGACATGGTTTAGCAAAGTTTCTAACAGAAACAAATTTCCAAGCATTGGGAATCAATCTCTTGGCACCAGTGGATGGAGCTGACAATGAAGAAGGTCAGAATAAGCCCAAAACAAGTATTCAATACAAATTTTTGTGTTCAGTTTGGTATAAATATGTTTTTCATTACATGTGTTTCTTTTCTTGTCCATCTTCACTAAAAAAAACCAAATACAGAGCTCTCAAGCTTAAATATCAACCATATGTCATAGTAGAAGCAAAGTTGTATTGGAAAGATCCTGCTGGCCGTATTTTGCTGTTGTGTTTAACTGAAGGCGAATCCATTGAAGTTATCAAGGAATATCATGAAAGTCTATGTGGAGGACATTATAGTGGAAGTTCACAACAAATGAAATCTTCAAGTCATGGTTTTATTGGCCTACACTATTTTTTGATGTATACAGATTGGTCCGAAGTTTTTAGAAGTGTCAATTGTTTGCAGAAAAGAAGAGACTTGCTCTGTTTCCTCTCATTCTAGTATTCATAGAAGAGCCTTTCAGGCAGTGGAGCCTGGACTTTATTGGAGAGATCAATCCACCATCAAGTGGGAAGTTCAAATGGATTCTAACTCCTACTAATTACTTTACAAATTGGGTTGCAACAATCCCCACAAAGAAAGAAAATGAACAAGTGGTAATGAAGTTTCTAGAGGAGAACATCTTCAATAGATTTGGCTGTCTAGTCAATATTGTAACTGATAATGCTCAGGTATTTAATTCTGCTCGATTAATTAATTTATGTCAAACATATAATGTAATATTGTCACATTCCACAACCTACCATCCACAGGGGAATGGATTAGCAGAGTCTTCAAACAAGACATTGGTCAGGATTCTGAAGAAGACAATCATTAAAAATCAGAACGACTGGGATTCAAAGTTGAAGTTTTCTCTTTGGGTAGTACGAGTAACCACCAGAAGGTCTACTGGCAAGTCACCCTATGAATTGGTTTATGGAACTCATGCACTATTTCCTTCTCAGTTGGCCAAACCAGTGATTTCTTTCCTTCAAGAAGCTTAGGAAGAAACTGATGCTCTAGTGAGAAGATTGAACAAAGTGAGTGAATCAAGTGAAGACGGAAACAAAGCTAGAGATAACTTGATTTCTTATTAAGAAAATATGAAGTCCATATTTGACAGAAAATCAAAATAAATCCTCTTTCAAGCAAGAGATTTAGTATTAAGATGGGACACCAGAAGGGAGGATAAAGGAAATCATCGCAAGTTTGAACCTCTTTGGTGTGGTTCGTACAGAATTTTTGAAGCCATATCAAATAATAATTTCATCCTAAAATATTTAGATGGAGAATCTCTACAGCTTCCTGTGAATGGGTAGTATCTGAAGCATTATTTCCAGCACTAAAGTTCAACATTTCACCATTGTAAATATCGGATTGCTCATTTTTCATATGTCACCAAGAAATATTTGACTCCATGCCCAATGGATAAGGCACTAATCTACGGTTCTTGGAGATTTCATGGAAAAAGGCACTAGCCCTAGGTGGAGCTAGATGTTGTGGCTCATTTGCATTTACTTTATTAAATATTTCTCAAAACACCAAAAAATCATATATGGTAGAAAATGAAAAAAATTTGTATGTCAAAAAAGAATTTTGATTTATATGTTGGTGTATTAACATTATGCGTGGATATGTGAAGGCGGTTCGAGTTGAGCTTCTTCGCAAGATCAGGAGAGACTAGTTCTATAGAATACCGAATAAGCTCAGGATGGTTACGCCATAGAGAAAAAAAATTGTAATCAAGATCGTTTATTCGTTAAAGGAACGTATGCAAGCTTGTTGAATTAAATTGTGTTCATTATCGAAGAAATCGTATAGATTTCCTGAAGGCAGAAAACTGGCGTATTTTCCCTTAAAAACTTAAGAGTTTTGGAAGAAGCGTAAAGGGGAAAATTGACGGTCAGGATCAAAGCACAGAATTGAAGTGGAGAGATGGACGACGAAGATCATAGCATAGAAATGCAAGTCAGATTGATCGGAGGTTGTGAATAGAAGCCACGTGTTGGCCATAGGTTCCATCGCACATCGCACTTCGCGAATTTTAACACTTACTTCCATTTCTTATAACAAACCTGCTGATTTTGGATTTTTGATTGGCCCCACCTCCGCTTGCCACATCGTCCCTCTCGCACATCGCACATCGCACTTCGCAACTTTTAACACTTGACTCCTGTTTCTCATAACAAATATGTCGATTTACAATTTGCGATTGGCCCCACCTCCGCTTGCCACATCATCCCTCTCGCTCATCGCACATCGCACTTTGCGAATTTTAACACTTAACTCTTGTTTCTTATAACAAATCTGCCAATTTTCGATTTGAAATTGGCCCCACCTCCGCTTGCCACATCATCCCTGTCGCACGTTACACGTCACACTTCATGAATTTTAACATTTACCTCTCGTTTCTTATAACAAATCTGGAGATTTGCGATTTTCGATTTGCCCCACCTTCACTTGCCACGTCATCCCTCTCGCACATCGCACATCACACTTTGCGACTTTTAAAACTTACCTCCCGTTTCTTATAACAAATCTGTCGATTTGTGATTTGTGATCGACCCCACCTCCATCCTGCCACATCACCTTCCGCTGTCGCACGTTGCAAGTTAAGGAGGAAAGTGCTAAGTAATATGTTATGAACCCCGAAGTGTCAAAATGTGATGGAAAGGTGAATGCGATACCATTCAAAAGTTAAGTTGAATTTATTTAAAGTCCAAGATAATGTGCAATTGTGTTGGTTTTATGAAGAAACATGAACGCGGGCAGTAGACTTAGGTAACGACTGACCCCGTGCAGAACAGAGTTGTATACAGTGGCACTTTGTAAATAAATGGAAGACTAAATGCTGCAAGCACGAGCAGAAGAGGTTGAGTTGGGTAGAAGGGGACAGGATAACACGGTTTGAAGTGCAAAGGGATAGGAAAATTCAGGAAAAGGAGCATATGGTGGCACTGTTTGAAGCACAATAGCTGGGTCAATTCGGAAAAAGAGGAATTATTGCAGAACTGTTCAGAAACTGCATCAGAAAAAAGGAAAGACATGACAACAAGCAAAAAAGACAAACAGTGAACTTTGGAAGATATGTAGGGCAAGGATATCCCATCTGTAAGGGAGACACATCAACACTTTAGGGAGACACATCAGCAACAAATCAAATTTAGCAAAAAGAATGACATTTCAAGTTTTAATTTGTTTTCTTTGTAAGTTAAGATCGAAGCTATAGTGATGTCCTCAATTTCAATGTAATAAGTAGTTTTAATAGTTTAGGTAGTTGAAGTAGTTTCAAGAATTTTTAGCAGTTAAGAACTGTTTTTGATGTATTTAAGCAAGATAGAAAGAAATAAGAGTGGTTGCAATTTTTGGACCTCTGGAAGACTAAAACTGTGGTACTTACTTTTATGAGGAATTAATGAAAGAAACATCAAGTTTCCTGCAACTATTGATGGTGATTTGTTCTTCCTGTGCCATTTTGTGTCCCTTCTTCTTTGAATGAAGCGAAGTAATGTAGCAGCCGGTTTCTTAATTACATCTGTGTGTAAGAGTTAAATAACCTTAATTTTCGCTCCTTCACTCCAACTACTCTCCCTTCATAAACTCTCTTTGGAACTTAAAAGTAATAGATTCTGTGTGTACAACATATTATTTTGAGTTCATTCTCTCTCTGTAAAATCATTCTGAGATTTAGAGTGGTAGATTTTGTGTTAGAGAATATAATTTTGAGTTTCTTCTACAGTTCTTCTTTTCCATTCAGATATCATAAGTTAATGGCATTGTAGAGTCTTTCATTATACCGGGTTGTTAAGGGTTTTAAAGAATTAGTTTCTAAAGGGATTGAACGAAGACCACCTAATATAATTACTTTGTGACACACTTTCAAAAAATGTCTTAAGCACTAATTCATTTCCACAGCCAAGAAATTGTCTTTTAAGATACAAAATTTTCTGGCGTCGTTGCCGAGGACGAAGAAACAAAGTTTATTTTCCCTGGGTTTTTCACATTATTTCCTCTGGTTATTCAGTGAGTAGGAAATATTTGGTTGTGTTTGTTATTCTTCGAATTATAGCTCACAAGAGGCCTCACACAAGGTCGGATACCTCACAGCAAAATTTCCTTGCTTTGTCAGACCCCAAAATATTGGTTTCTAAAAGGGTTCGGAAACCCAAAACCCCCTCAACACCTAGTCCTACACTGTTAGCTCCAGGCAGTAGTTCTAGTAATCCTTTGTTTGAATATATCTATGAAATAATTCCTTTCTTGGAACAAGATTCACCTTTCACACTGATTTATTTTCAACCTAAGTTGGAAGAACACTCCTTTGAGTCTGTTTCTTTTCCTGTTACTCAAGCTAAAAAAACTCCAGTTGTTGGTCCCTCTGTTATTGTCCATCAACCCACCCCCATATCAGTTTTACCTCCAACTCCATTCATTTTCAGAGCAAGTCCTTCGACTACATCTAACCAAGGAACAATCAATCAAGGTTCAAACATGGCAGCACCAGCCTTTTTGTTGAATAGATATGCTCCACTTAACCTTCCTCAACCAGTGAATGCAATGCCTCAAGAGTATCTTAAATTACTTCCACGTTTTACTGGAGAAGATGAAATAACCGCAGAACAACACTTGCTTATGTTTTGTTATTTTTCTGAAAATCTAAATGTAGAACATCTTGATGTTGTAATGAAGCTTTTTTTCAGTCTTTGGATGGAGAGACTAGAAAGTGGTTTAAGGGATTGCCAGATAATTATTTTAATACATGGGAAGAACTGGAAAATCTATTCACTCAGAGATGGGGTGAAAAAAGGGATCATGGATATTCACTGATAGAATTCAATGCAATCAAAAGAAAACCAGATGAGAATATATCAGATTATATCAAGAGATTCAGTTAGTTGTATAACAATTTTCCTGTAGAAATGAATCCCCCTCCTTTTGGAGCAAAGGTGATTTTGGTTGGGGATTTTGAAGCTGATTTTAGTTTCACACTTAGAGAAAGGAGATCCACTACTCTAGAGAAGATATAGATATATTCTTTAGAGATTGAAGCTAATATGAATACAGCTGGAAAGGCGAAAGGGAAGCAACCAATCCAAGAGAAGGGGAAAGCAAAAGAAGAATCATTACAATATCAAAGAATTGAAGATATGAAAAAGGTGATAAAAAACTTGTCAAATAAGCTAGTTAAGATGGAATTGGAAAGTAAAAACTCCCAAAGACAAGTAAAAAAAAACCAAGGGGGATTTAACCCTCAATTTAGAAGACATCCCCTGCAAATTTTGTAGAGGGAAAGAAAATATCAAGACCAGGTTCAAGCACCATTGTATATAGAAGCAACACCCGGAGAGTCAACAGAATATGAATAAAGGGAGGTTGAAGATCAAATATATGCTATGTACACAATAGAAGATGATGAAGAGGAAGATTGTGGGGGAGAATATGCTGAAGCTGAAGTATCTTTTGACAAAGATGAAATGGATGAATATTGTAGGAAATTCACAGATTTCATGCAAGAAGAGTTGCATAAAAAGTATGATTTAAGGTCTAGAATGAGATCTAGAGTGCGGGGTAATGAAGGTGAACAACAAGATTCTATTACTCCTCCAATGACGACTCCACAACAAAAGGATCCTATAAAACAAGTCAGTGATGGGAAGAGACCTATAAATTCAGTTAATAGAACATATATGCAACAAGGTGAACCTTCCCAGAGAAAATCAGTTGATACTAATATTTTGGAGAGAGTTGTTCCTATACCCAAACAAGCAGTGAATTATAGAAAGAGTGAAGAAGAGCCTAAAAATAATGTTAAAAAAACTCATCCTTTCAGTTTGAAAAAAGAGTTGGAGAAGGTAAAAATTCAATTACCTCTTCTAGAATTAGCTAAAATACCAATCCACAAGAAAGAAATTTCGGAATTTATTAATCTCACATAGATTGAAGATATAAGTGAGACTGTAAACTTACAAGAAGAGAATCCAGTGGTCACCTTTGGTCCTCATGTAGAAGAAGTAGACCCTTCTATCCCACCATTATATATTTCTTTGTTGCTTCATGATTTTACTCTCCATAATTTTATGTTGGACTCGGGTGCATCCCATAATCTCATGCCATTATCTGTTATGAAGGAATTAAACTTGTAGATTACCAAACCTTAGAGGGATCTGTATTCATTTGATTCCAAAATGGTGAAATGTATTGGGTTAATTAAATATGTAGCAGTTTCTTTTGCACAAATTCCAGCAAAGAGTATAGTCATGGATGTAGTGGCTGCTGACATTTTAGCCAGGTTTGGAATGCTCCTGTCAAGATCTTGGGGAGCAAATCTAGGAGGTGTTCTTAAACTAGATTTCACGTATGCTATCATTCCTTTTTTAAATGGGGAAGAAAGGATATTGTACAGGGAAACAAGGCTCGTGAAGACTACTACCAAGAAAGATGCAGGAAATTCCCCTATTTATAGTCAAGAAACAAAATATCTTTCATGTTTCATGCTGCATGAAGATGCAGAATTTTCTGAAGACACAAGGAAGAAACTCTCTTCAGCAGTTGTACATAATGAGCTGCACTCAAAAAATATTTGGAAATGCTACTTTGATGGTGCCTACTCCAAGGAAGGCACAAGAGCTAGATTCTTGCCAATATCACCAGAAGGTAACCTCATGCCTTTTTATTTTAAATTAGAATTTGATTCAATAAATAATGTGCCCGAGTATGAGGCCTTTATCTTAAGCCTTCAAGTTTCTAAACATATGGGAGTTCAGTGTATTTCAATTTTTGGTGACTCTGAACTAATAATAAGATAGATTAAAAATCATTGTCAGACCAAACATCCAAGATTAAAATCATACAAAAATGAAGTTTGGGATCTGATAGAGAACTATTTTGAAGCCTTCAATCTTCAGTTCATCCCAAGGGAGGAGAATAATTTGGCAGATTCGTTAGCAATTATAGCTAGTACCTTTAAGCCTCCAATGAATCCAAGGTTGAGGTATGAGATTGAAATTAGACACAGACCCTCCATTACTGAAAATGTGAAACATTGGCAGGTGTTTGAAGATGATGAGAAGATAAATCATTTCTTGACAATGATTGGAAACTTTGAAGATGTTGAGATAGATCAAGAAGAAGAACAGACAATGCAAAAAAGAAAGGTAAGAAACCTCAAGCAGTCAATAGGTGAGCAGAAGATTATCCAATTGAAAGGCAATATCCTCCCTAAAGGACTGGTTCCCCTTGAAATATTATTTGATTCTAATGATGTTTCTATTGATTCAAAGAAAACACATCAAGAAGAAGAGATGGAAGAATGTAATTTGGGAACTCAGCAGGAGCCAAAAATGGTGAAGTTATTCAAGGGCGTTCCAGAAAACGATAAAGAAAGATACATTGATTTTTTTAAGAAGTATATGGATGTGTTTGCTTGGTCATATGAAGACTTGAAAACGTATGATAAATGCATAATACAACATAATATACAAGTGAAAGAAGGAATTAAAACACATAGAAAAAAACTCAGGAAGATTAATCCATTACTGTTAGCTCCAATTAGAAATGAAGTGAAGAAATTGCTGCAAGAAAAAATCATAGTTCCTCTCAGATATTCAGAGTGGGTCTCTAATATGGTTCCAGTGAGGAAGAAAAATGGAGAGACAAGATTGTGTGTGGATTTCAGGAATTTGAATAGAGCATCTCTAAAAGATAATTATCCTTTGCCTAAAATGGATTATGTCTTACAGAAGGTGACAGGAGCTTATAGGATTTCTATGGTTGATGGATTCTCTAGATATAATCAAGTGGCAGTGGATTAGGAAGATCATAAAAAGACAGCTTTCACAAACCCTTGGGGCACCTTCATGTATGCAAGGACGCCATTTGGTCTTATGAATGCAGGTGAAACTTTTCAGAGGGCCATGGACATAGCGTTTGTTGGGGACAATTATGTTGTTATATATTTGGATGATGTAACTGTTTTTCAGGATCAGATGATGAACACCTGGAACATCTGCAAAGAACTTTCGAAAAGTGCAGGAAGTATGGTTTGTCACTAAATCCCAAAAAATATTTGTTTGCCTTGGAGGAAGGTAAATTATTGGGTCACATAGTTTCAAAACAAGGAGTAAATATTGATCCAACAAGGGTGGAGTCAATTCATACCATTCCTTTGCCCAGAAGAAAGAAAGATATTTAGAGATTTTTGGGGAAAATAAACTTTCTGAAAATATTCGTACCAAATTATGCTGAGTTTGTGAGAAATATAACTGACATGTTGAATAAAAATGCAGAAGTGAGGTGGGATAAAGAAGCAAGAGAAGCATTTTCCAGAATAAAAGAAGCACTCCAGGAAGCTCTTGTTTTAATAAGTCCTAATTGTCAAAAGGTATTTCAAATATTTTTAATCGCTTCCCCCACTACTATTGCTACCGTGTTATTGCAGAAAAATGAGGATAGTAAGGAGAAGCCAGTGGCATTCTTCAGAAAATTTCTTAGATATTCTGAGCTCAAATATAACATTTTGGAGAAAGAAGTGTATGCATTGGTTAAAGCACTCAAAGCCTTCGAGAATTATGTTTTAAAATCTCAAATAACCGCTTATGTACCTAATTCTGATGTCAAGAACATGCTGGTTCAAAGTGATGTTGAAGGAAAAAGAGGGAAATGGATAACTAAAATCCAGGAGTATGATTTGGAAATTAAACCCACCAAACTAATCAAAGGACGAGGTTTAGCAAAGTTTCTAACAGAAAAAAAAATTTCAAGCATTGGGAATTAACTCTTGGCACCAGTGGATGGAGCTAACAATGAAGAAGGTCAGAATAAGCCCAAAACAGGTTATCAATACAATTTTTTGTGTTCAGATTGGTATAAAGATGTTGTTCATTACCTGTGTTTCTTTTCTTGTCCATCTTCACTGAACAAAACCAAATACAGAGCTCTCAAGCTTAAATCTCAACCATATGTCATAGTAGAAGAAAAGTTGTACTGGAAATATCATGCTGGTATTTTGCTATTGTATTTAAATGAAGGTGAATCCATTGAAGTTATCGAGGAATATCATGAAATTCTATGTGGAGGACATTATAGTTGGAAGGTAACAACACTTAAAATCCTTAAGTCAGGTTTTTATTGGCTTACACTATTTTATGATGTATACAGATTGGTCTGAAGTTGTCAGAAGTGTCAATTGTTTGCATAAAATAAGAGACTTTCTCTGTTGCCTCTCATTCCAGTATTCATAGAAGATCCTTTCAGGAAGTGGGTACTGGACTTTATTGGAGAGATCAATCCACCATCAAGTGGGCAGTTCAAATAGATTCTAACTTCTATTGATTACTTCACAAAGTGGGTTGAAGCAATCCCCACCAAGAAATAAAATGACCAAGTGGTAATGAAGTTTCTGGAGGAGAACATCTTCATTAGGTTTGGCTGTCCAGTCAAGATTGTAACTGATAATTCTTAGGTATTTAATTTTGCTCAATTCATTAATTTTTTTCAAACATATAATGTAATTTTGTGACATTCCACAACTTACCATCCACATGGGAATGGATTAGCGAGTCTTCAAACAAGACATTGGTCAGGATTCTGAAGTAGACAATCACTGAAAATCAGAAGTACTGGGATTCAAAGTTGAATTTTTCTCTTTGGGCAGTACGTGTAACCACCAGGAGGTCTACTGACAAGTCTCCCTATGAATTGGTTTATGGAACTCAGGTACTATTTCCTTCTCAATTGGCCAAACTAGTGATTTCTTTCCTTCAATAAGCCCAGGAAGAACCTGATTCTCTAGTGATAATATTTAACAAAGTGATTGAATCAAGTGAAGGAAAAAACAAAGTTATAAATAACTTGATTTATTATCAAGAAAATATGAAGTCCATATTTGACAGAAAAGCAAAAGAAATCCTCTTTCAAGTAGGAGATTTAGTATTAATATGGGACACCATAAGGGAAAATAAAGGAAAGCATGGCAAGTTTGACCCTCTCTGGTGTGGTCCGTACAGAATTTTTGAAGCCAAGTCAAACAATACTTTCATCCTAGAAGATTTAGATGGAGAATCTCTGCAGCTGCCTGTGAATGGGCAGTATCTGAAGCATTATTTCTAGCACTAAAGTTTAGCATTTCACCACTGTAAATATTGGATTAATGCTCATTGTTCATATGTAACCAAGAAATATTTGAATCCATTCCCAATGGATAAGGCACTAATCTGCAATTCTTAGAGCTTTCATGGAAAAAAAAAAACACTATCCCTAGGTGGAGCGAGATGTTGTGGTTCATTTGCATTTACTTTTTTAAATATTTCTCAAAACACCAAAAAATCATATATGGTAGAAAATGAAAAACATTTGTATGTCGAAAAAGAATTTTTATTTATATGTTGGTGTATTAACATTATGTGCAGAGATGTGAAGGCGGGTCAAGTCGGACTTCTTTGCAAGCTCAAGAGAGACTAGCACTATATAATACCGAATAAGCTTAGGAGGGTTACGTCGTGGAGGAAAAAAAATTGGTAATCAATATTATTTATTCGTTAAAGGAACGCATGCAAGCATGTTGAATGAAAATATTTTCATTATTGAATAAATCGTATAGATTTCCCAAAGGCAGAGAACTGGCGTATTTTCCCTTAAAAACTTAAGAGTTTTGGAAGAAGCATAAAGGGGAAAAACAATGGTTAGGGTCAAAGTGCAGAATTGAAGTGGAGAGATGGACGACAGAGATCATAGCACATAAATGTTAATAGTAGCCCAAGTTACATATAAAAATGTTTAATTCATTAAAATTATATCTAGGTTATAAACAAGCTGAGTTACCTTAAGCTTTATAGTCCACCACAAGTAGTTAATTCCCTGTGTAAAAAATGAAGATCCATATCCTTCCCTCCTATCTTTTGGATTCTGCACCTTGAAAAGAAAAAATAAATGTAAATTTTTTTTTGCATAAATAAATTTTAACCTTAAATTTTTCACACAGCCTTTTTTAATTCTTCTAGATATTTAATAGATCCAACATTAATCTAATAAATTCAGCCTCATAAAATAGAAAAATATTAGTGTGTCTCATAATACAATTGAATACTTCTTCACTACCAACATCAGAAAGGGGCTTCACAATTATAGTGATTTGTCTATTCCCATATTAGTAACAATCCTTTGACAATTTTGAATCTGCATATATATCTAGTTTCTAAATTATATATATATAAGAATAGATACAACAAGGGATATGGAGAATTGGCAGCAGACATGTCACATGATGGTGAAAATCCTAGTGTTGAAAACTTCAGTTATCTTGTTAGGTATCCCTTTAGATTCCCAATGTTCCCTCCAAGACTCAAGGGTGATTATGGAAAACCCTTAAATCCAGACCTCTCTCACTTAGGCTTAGACTCCTAGAATAGGGAGGAAGAGGGCCAAGTGGGTAGAGAAAACACTGACAAATGCTCAGGATTATGTGGGTAATCCTATATATTCAATCAAATATAGTAGGGATCCACAACAATATTATGGCTATATGGTGGTGATGAGTGAGCTAACTGAGGCTAAGCCTTCCAACTTTAAAAAAATCCGAGCATCAGGTGTGGATATATTCCATGGTGATGAAGAACGGTGTCTGGGAGGTTTTACTTTGTCCAGAGAGAAAATATATGGTTGCTCTATATAGGTTTACAAGGTTAAGCACATTGTTGATTGTAGTGTGGATAAATTCAAAGCTGGATTTGTGGCTAGGGGGTTTTCTTAGAAGGAGATCGTTGGATATGACGAGACATTCACCCCTATAGCTATATACTCATCCATCAGGGCAGTTATTTCTATTGCAACTCAGATGGGTTGGAGGATTTCTAACTCTACCATTCACGTGAAGCAAGTGTTCATTGTATACAAAGTTACAAATATCTCAAGGAATCTGTTAAGAGTTAAGCCCCAACAATTAATAAGAAGCATGTCTGTATGTAGATACTTCCTCACCTTGTTGTAGGTGACAACACTGCCTACAAATAGTAAAATGGACTCCTATTTGAACTTCCAAGTGGTATTGTTGTTGCTTAGAAATTGCATAAAGAATGCAAAAGCAATGGCATTAACCAAGCAATCCAAGAAAATCTTGTCATGAATTTAAAATTTGTTTTGAATGTACAGAATTCAAAACTCAAATTAATAATGAGTCTTCAAATTGAAGATGGCCTTCAAAGAAATTTCATTGATAGTAGCTAAGAATCAAGAATAGGTGATTATGATTTAAGCCAAAAACACATTAACCAAAAGAATCTGTGTGTCAGGGGTCATTCCAATACATCAATTAGTTAATAAAATGTTGTGGGTAATTATCCAAATTGTAGAAATTATAAAACATGCATGTATATCTTGGATTCTCCTGATCTAACAATTATATGCCACTTTTAAATACAGAATCTCTTCTACAAAAATTCTTGCAGAATTTAAAACATGATCGTCAATTGCAAACACATGAAGAAAGATTATTCACACATAACACAGATGTTTACCGGGAAAGATTAAAGCTAAAAACCCCACCATCATATATTATGTATATATCATGGATCATGAAACAATCTCATACAAAACTCTAATCCAATAGCTCTCAGTACAATATACAATCGTCTCACACTGTCATACAAAAATTGTCAAATACATGCGCCAATTTACTACCTCCAGACACCCTGCCTCCACTGCGTAATCCAAGTTGATTACAAAGACCAATTCAATGCGATCAAACCCTCCTTGACTACGCAATCCTCATGAGCATATCCAATGTGTATTTGGCTTGTAAGAGTGCAACCCAATATATTACAATTGATAGTCAACTGTCCCTTTCACCTACATCTCAACTGGGTCTCCACTGGATCTGACATGCATGTAGTTAACAATAGTAAATATTCAGTTGCATGTGAGATCAATCCATGTGAATTAATTTAATATTTAATTCACTGACCCCTCACTAGTGTATATTCAGTTACAAATAGCACCACTGAGTTTAACTCACTTAACTGAGTTAAACTACTTTACAACTCACATAACTACACATCCAACTCTGTTACAACTCAAGACCACTTGCATGTCCCACCAACCAATCTTTGAACTCAAAATTCCTTTAGCTAACTGGTTTGCCACTTCAGTTAACTGATTCCAAGTGCTCCATGAGAATAGATTAATATTTATTGTCCAACTATTATTAAGGGATAATAATAGTCGACATGCATCTATAAATAGGCATGCGATCTATAAATAGACTTCACACATACATCTAAGAATAGAACAACATCTATAAATATAATTTCTCACCATCTATAAATATACTTTTGCTATAAATATAGTTTTCTCATCCATTCTAAAAATAGACTTCCACCTAAAAATAGCATGTGTGGGCCCCACCTAATGTGATCAAGGATGTTGTCTCCGGATGCAAATTTCATTGTTTCTTGTTGCAACCTTCAACACTCCCTCTCAACAAAAAATTAATTTCTTTGCATGCGACATGCAACTCCATTCATGCGCCCTGCAACCTTTGCATGCGCCATGCAAATCCATGCATGCACCCTCCAACTCTTGTATGCAACACTTCCCTAGTGTTTCTAGCACACGCAACACTTCCGAAACTGAATAACCTCCAAACAACTGAATCATTATAATTCATTTTTCATCAAAGTATTATAACTTCTGCTGGTACCAACTGCACATGTCTTTAAGAACCACCGCGCTGTTGACCTCTACATCCATGCACTCTGCACTTGCTGTCAACTCTAATCCACACTCCAGTATCTAACACTGTCACTTTGATTTCATGTCCTCACAACATTTGACTGCATCAATCCAACTAATCCTACTACTGCTTTACTATGGGCTCCTCGTAGCCAGGTTCAATTCATGAGATCCACACCATCTCAATGAATCCTACCCAGAAATTTCTTCTTGGGATTACTCATGCATGTCGCCCCACCTCTCACCTGGTGGTATAGCTGCATGCACTTCCTCTTCCCATATGGCATAAAATTTCTCAGCATGAGTGGTTTCTCCCACTCCATGATCCTCATCTTATGGCTACTCCACATCCGGAGGTTCACTCTTACCTGCATGAAAATCTAGCTCCCTCTCAAGCATCAATTGCATGAATTTCTCACACTTCCCAATAGTAGGAAGCTCTGTAGAAATCCCATCTACTTCAAGTCTATAGAGATTCTTAAATCAAATCCCAACCTTCTGAGCTTTCCCTGTTTCTTTGTGTCGCAGGAAAAATTTTCCTTCACTAAAGACAACATCATAGCCTCTATCCTCTAACATTGCGACTGAGACTAAATTTTTCTTCAAACCTGGAACATGCATAACATCTTTTAAATGAAAGAGTTTACTTGATGCCTTCTGAAAGGTAATGGTACCAATGCTAGTCATAATGTATCGTACATCATGGCCCAACTCAATATGCATATGGAGATATTTCTCCACCAAGTCACAGAAAAGTTTCTTATCTCCCATCTTGTGAAAGGAAGCACCACTATCCAAGTACCACCTCAATCCCAATGCACTTGACACCATGCATGCGATCAATGAGAATTCAAGCTCAAATTTCGAGGCAAGAGCCTCACCAGCTGCAGCTCCAGCAACCATCTTTTTCTTCTTCTTATGTGGACAATATGTGGCAATATGTCCATACTCGTGACAATGAAAACACTTCACTTTGGACATGTTGTGCTCCTTGCCATCTTCACCGGCCTCATATTTAGAATGGAATTTCTTTCCCTTCCCCTTATTTTCCTTGGAATCCATAGCACAATCCTCTTCATCATCATGCTTTGATGAAGAGCCATCTCTGATGTTCCACCTAAACTCCTCCTGCACTAGATCTGACCACAGTCGTTCCCAATCTGACAGTCTTTCCCGTCTGTTGACAAAGTCTTCATAGCTATGCCAACTCTTAGGAAGTCCCAAGAGAGCCAAGCTCACTAAATCATCATCAGTAACACTTACTCATACACTCCCAAGCTCATTCCTGCATTGGAAAAACTTTGTTAAGTATATCGGAATAGTGTCGTTCTTTTCCATCTTGATCTTCTTGGGTTTATCTTTCAGCGCCAATTTCCTATGGTTGTTGCTGCTTTGGAAAAGATACGTCAAAGCATTTCACATAGCATATGGAGTGGCTTTCCCATGAAGGCTTGAGACAATGTGGTCTCGTACACCTTCCAACAGAATCCTCCTCACCCTTGCTACTTTCTTTTTCCATGAGTCAAGTAATGCAACATTCATCGAAGTGGGCTTAGGAACATCATTTTCGATGAATTCCTTCAAGCCATTATCTTCAAGCACTGCCTCCATCCTGTCATTCCAGGAAATTTAGTTCGAGCTTCCCTTGAGTGCATACTCTAGCCGCAAGCCATTGAAAGCCATTTCGATGTTTACTCAACTGTTGCACCAAGAAATTCTTCCAGCAAATTCGAATTTTTTCCACCAACAAACTCGGCTCCTACTTCAAAATTTCAATCTTTTGTGCTTCGATACCATGTAGAAATTTTAATACAAATATGTATGTATATCTTGGATTCTCCTAATCTAACAATTATATTCCAATGTTAAATACAGAATCACTTCTACAAAAATTCTTGCGGAAATTTAAAACACGATCGCTAATTGGAAACACATGAAGAAATATCATTCACACATAACACAGATGTTTACCGGGAAAGCTTAAAGCTAAAAACCCCACTATCATATATTATGTATATATCATGGATCATGAAACAATCTCATACAAAACTCTAATCCAAGAGCTCTCAGTACAATATACAAAAGTCTCACGTTGTCATACAAAAATTGGCAAATACATGCGCCAATTTACTGCCTCCATACAACCTGCCTCCACTGCGCAATCCAAGTTGATTACAAAGACCAATTCGATGCAATCAAACCCTCCTTGAATGCACAATCATCATGAGCATATCCAATGTGTATTTGACTTGCAAGAGTGCAACCCAATATAGTATAACTGATAGTCAACTGTCCCTTTCACCTACATCTCAACTGGGTCTCCATTGGATCTGACATGCATGTAGTTAACAGTAGCAAATCTTCAGTTGCATGTGAGATCACTCCATGTGAATTAATTTAATATTTAATTCACTAATCTCTCACTAGTGTATCTTCAGTTACAACTAGAAAAACTGAGTTAAACTACTTTACAACTCACATAACTACACATCCAACTCTGTTACAACTCAATTCCACTTGCATGTCCCGCCAACCAACCTTTGAACTTGAAATTCCTTCAGCTAACCAGTTTTCCACTTCAGTTTACTGATTCCAAGTGCTCCATGAGAATAGATTAATATTTATTGTCCAGCTATTATTAAGGGATAATAATAGTCGACATGCATCTATGAATAGACATGCGATCTATAAATAGACTTCGCACATACATGTAAAAATAGAACAACATCTATAAATAGAATTTTCTTGCCATCTATAAACATAATTTCGCTATAAATACAATTTTCTCATCCGTTCTAAAAATAGACTTCCACCTAAAAATAGCCTGTGTGGGCCCCACCTAGTGTAGGTGCTTAATTTTCACTAGGATCAAGGATGTTGTTTCCGGATGCCAATTTCATTGTTTCTTGTTGCAACCTTCAACACAAATAAAAAAACATGGCCATTCAAGTTACCATGCTTCCCATACCTTGAATTTAGGGTATGAGGAAACCTGTTCAAAGGAATATGGGAATGTACAAAGTTCTGCAAAGACCCTAGCCAACGACTGAATCAAATAATGGAAGCCAACAAATGGTTTTTTTGTGTTGTAGCTTCACAATTATATGAAGAGGAATTTAATTGGTTGGTGCAATGGGGCTGTGGTGAAACTCCCAAAGGAATAAATGAATTTCACTTGTTGCAACTACAATCTCAAGATACAATATTACAACCGACAATGCCACAACATAATCATAATGATGTTATATGTATTATTAGTTACATAACATAGAAAAACCCATCACAACAACTACATAGAAACTAATTGCACCAAAAACAAATATCTTCACCCTAGAAACTCAAATGGGAAAACTAACATTTGATGGGGACTGGATTCTGCTCAATAAAGTGTTACAAAGGTAAGCTATGTAATTTCAACTAAGATTCTGATCCATTCTTACTCACCAACAACGTCCCTAGACAATGAACCAATAAAATAAAGGAAGCCAACAAATGGTTTTTTTGTGTTGTAGCTTCACAATTATATAACTAGACATTCAATTGATTGAAGCAATGGAGCTGTGGTGAAACACCTAGAGTAATAAAGCAATTTCAATTGTTGCAGCTACAATTCATACAATATTACAAACATCGATCCTGCAACTTATCCATAATCATGTTATATATGATTATTATGTATGCATCATAGAAAAACCCATCATAACAACTACAGTCAAATTAATTGCACCAAAGACATATATTTTTACCAAATAAACTCAAATGGGAAAACCAATAATTTTATGGGGACTTGATTCTGCTCAATAAATTGTTACACACGGTAAGCTACACAGTTTTAACTGATATTATGATCAATTCTTACTCGCTAGAAATATCATCATATTACTTTAACCCATGGGAAATATTTTGAAGGGATAAGGCAGCATGGCCAAAGCAATATCAGGATGCACAGAGTTCCACAAAGACCCTAGCCAGTGACCCAATCAAAAAATGCAAGCCAGAAAATGGTTATTTCTTGTGTTGTGGGTTGACAATTATATAACTAGTCAATCAATTGATTGAAGTAATGGGGCCGTGGTGAAACTCTGAAAGGAATAAAGCAAGTTAACTTGTTGTAGCTACAATTCCAACATACAATATTACAACCAACACTCATGCAAATTAATCAAAGTGATGTCATATGTGATCATTATTTACATAACAACTATAGAGAAATTAATTGCACCAAAGACATATATTTTATCCTTGAGACTCAAATGGGAAAACCAACATTTGATGGAGACATGATTCTAGCATCATTTTTCCTGCACATAGTCAAAACAAGAAGAATGCATGTTGCCAAGTCAAAATATGATGTAAACCACCAAGATGGTGCCAAAACCTTATACGCTCTAAAATATTAAACTATGATTGTAAAAATATGTTATTTATTCACATGAAACTTCAATTTATGAAATGTGGTATATTTAAATATATTAATAGTATAAAAATAAAAAAGGTTTCAATGTTTAAAAGCATGTTCAAACTTACACTCAAATAGAGGAAAAAACACATACAGAAAACCAGATCATAATCATGAACAAGCTTCATCTTGAATTATGAAGTGTAAAGGAACTTAAAAAATGTGACACTACGAACCTGGTCAAGCGCACAAGAAAAAAGGTCCAGGACATGACCCTGGTTGAAAAGTTGTTTTGCAAGACTATCATAAAATTTGATAGCTTTGTAATAATGTGGAGTTGCATCCTTGTCTAGGTATTTTTGGGAACGTACGGGCTCAGATAGATCTTTGGAAACAATCTACAACCAATCTAATGTCTCAAATATCTTTCCATAACAGATAAAACAATAGGCCACATAAACACAATCATTCTTTGACATTCAGGATATAGATATTATTTCCACTTGTCCACATCACCGGAAACAACAAAATTGATAACAATACAGATTTTGAAAATGGAACTTTCAAATTTCTGGAAACGGTGAAAAGGAGCATGCACACCACACAACCATAGTGACAATCATGCACACAAACAATGTCAAATGAAGACCCAAAGTATTACGTATGTTGTTTCTAGAAACTCCTTTAAGGTGACCAATTTCTCTATCCCATTATTCCTTCTCATAATCAAGTCTAAGAGTGAAATATCCACCTCAATCCATTGTAACACATTCAGGAACCTCATTATGTAGCTAGTTGTTATTTCTCATGACATAATAGGATTTGTACCTATGCTGCCAAGTCATTCAACATCCATAATTATCTACACAATAAATACAAGTAATATTTGTAGTATTTTTACTCTAAGATGCATTCTTATGATAATGATAGAACATATGTTGGAAATGTCAAAAAATACCTGAAGAAGCTCATATTCGTTTCAAGAAAAATTTATTGGAGTCACCTAAACTTGCAACAAGCCTCCCACGATCTGAAAGAGTAGCAACTAAGTCAACAGTCACGTTTTTGCTACTATGTTGGATCGAGGGAGGTTTGCTCCAATATTAAATCACTCCAATAAATTATTCTCTACTAAACAGGGCCAACCACGTGAAGGTGGAAGCTCTTATTTCCCCCCTTACATCATTCTCAATTCCCCAATACCCAATCTATGTTTCATTTTTTACGAACATGAGCACAAAAAAAAAAAAAATCGATAAATATTTAAAAAGCAATGCGGCAAAAACTACGCAAGAAAAAATTGAAAGTGTATGGCATAAAATTAGTATTATAAATGAGTTTTTATATAACGCAAAAAAATTTCTAAGTATAGTACATCATTCATCATATGTCTTATAACAATACAATATTTTACATAATCAAATTTTATTTTACTTCTTCCTATTTCTAATGTCCCTAACTACATCATCAACATCATTTTTCTCTCTTGTGTACTTTCCCACATGGTTGACCTAATTGAGTACTCACGATGTCTGGTCTCATGTAGTGACAGGGCATCGCCTACAAAAACAAATAATATTAAATTTAAATTTCTAGTTTGTAAATATCATTGAAATAGTTCGGTAATATTAATAAAAAAAATTCAATGACATTATTTACCTAGTGCACCAATTGTCACCGTTGGAACCGTTGCCTCGTGTTCCTCTCTAGTGGTAGGGTGCTCAAGTACAACATTCTTTGTCATTTAAAAAAAAACAGTATAATGACACAACCCTCAATGTATAAGTAGGAAAAAATATAAGTAGAAACTCATTACTGTCGTGGGCATCACTCATAGTAGCACTGTCGGCATGGTCCCCACTGGAATGATCAGGTTGCACGTGAGGACCATGTTCTAGCAATATTTCACTCTCAACGCAATGCTCTACAAATTGGTTATTTGGCTCATTTAAAGTGTTTCTCCCTTTATTTAAACAAATTTGTTAGACATTAAAGTTATGGACGAAAACAAACATATCTAAAGGTTAACATTTTATTATATCAGACACACTGGATTTTAGGACCTGTCCCAAGATTTTACGACGTTCAACTACAGTTTGATAGCCAGAACGGAAAGCAATATCTTTGTCTTCCTTTGTGGTTTCCGTTCCAAAGTTTTCACCCTACATTGCATAATATTGTTTATTTTTAATATTATTTGATGAGATTACAAAAATGTTGGAAGAGAATACAATTAATAAGATGTTTAGCTACTTACAATTCTTGTGGTTAATTTCAAGTAGCCGCCCTGGCCTATCTTGTGCTAGTCTTATTTATCAATCCTAGTTTTGGTTTCCTTCGAGGTGTCAAGAAACCTATCATCAAAAGCTTGAAGTTAGTTATGTAGCACACTTTTATTTTAGACATAGAGAAAATTAAAACTATTGAATTAAAGTTGTAATTTACCTTACGGGTCCAGTTAGATTTTTTCCTTCTTTCTTGGCCTTTTTCTTTTTTCCTTCCTCGATGAATACTCTCCACTCCCTCTTTAGAATCTCTGAGAGGACACTCGTATCTAGAGTTATTTTGAAAGTAAGTCTTATAGGTGTCCCACCTATATTTTAGATATTGGCCAACTACCCAGGCGACTGTTGTTCTATCAAATGTGCCTACACCAAAAAGGCCTTCTAGATAATCTAGAAGTTCTATTTTCAGGTTAGAATTTTGAGAATTCCACCTTATGCATATGGTTGGGAAAAAAATTACCAACACCTTGTCCTCCAAGGCCCTATAAAAATCACTGTTTCCTACACAGAAAAATATATTATCATTAATTTAAAAATAATCATGATAAAATATTTTTAACATAGAGTACATGAAACAATTAAAATATTAAAACTTACCTGGGAGTTGTAATTGATTTATAGGAAAACCTTCATTGTTCACCAAAAATGTGTTTGGAATGGTCCCTCTAGAGGTGACACATGTAGCTCCAGGAAATGCAATCGTAAAGTTAGTCATATCACCCTCATCACTGCCACCACGTTCAGCGGTTGGTTGTGTGTCTTCTTGGAGGTGTGTTTCTTGGCTGATACCTAAAGGTGCACAAGGTGTACAAGGGAGTTCCTCGAGAATCTCTTGCCTTTGTGTCCCACTACCACCAACACCAGGGACAATAGGTTGCAGAAAATGCTACATACGAAAGAATTTTTTTGTTAGTTTAGTTAATGTAAAAGTTATAAATCAACCTATCACAATTGATCTTATGCATAACAATAAAAATATCATTTTTATTTTTTGTTATTATCTCATATGTTTGAATCTGGGTCATAACTTGTAATATCATTTGTTCTATTTCAGGTGTTGAGGCACAATGTCTATCGAACGCTCAAGTTCCTTGTTTGCGTTTTGAATATTTTTTCGCAACAAAACAAATGGAATTGCAGATGAATAAAAATCTTTCTCGTTGAAGGAATCATGATGTGCACCATGGCTAGACATTTTCATATTTGAACAAAATTAACATTATTTCAATTATGTAAACAATTAAAATACCTGAAGATAGAGCAAGGTTTACACTTTACATGTTCTTCGGCTTGCCCCTTTCTGCAATCATCCTGCCACATTATAAAATAATAAGAACCATGAAATATATATAAAAAATAGTTCAAGATAAATAAACTAATCTAAAAACCAAATTTTTATTTGTTTACCTATCCTAAGGTTGTTCCTGTGCCACGATCAGTTTGCCACATTGCAATAAAATTAGAAATGTGAAAACTTGAAAACAATATCTAACCTGAAAACACAAAATGCAAATTGAAATAATTTCTAAATTTACCTTTCTAATACATAAAATTTGTGCATTAAAGAGTACAACTTCTCCATCAAATGACATTCAATTTTAAAGAGAATAAACAGTAAATCATAAATATTATGACAGTGTCTTCTCTAAGTTTTCAAACCAGCATACAACACAACAAGTTAGAGGCGCATTTCAAGGCAACAAACATATATTTTCCATTTCCTTTTATAATAACCCATAAACAAACAAAAAAAATAAAATTTAAAAATATATTTCAGTTACTTATGAATGCATTTCTTGTTGGCTGCAAAAATTCAATCTAAGGGTTCCTTTCTTCCTTTAAAATTTCAAATTTTTTTTCCTTGAAAACACAGAATGTCCTTTTAACAAAATAAGGATAGAAATTTCCAAGTATGGAAATAAAGTTTCGAGCTCACAATTATGAATTTAAGAACAACATACAAACATTAGAATGACATATATGAAAAATTCCTTCATACATTTTGTCAAAAGGTTATGATACAACCTTATATATTTATGGTTGTACACAGAGTTTTAAAATATTCAGAGTAGGATTTGAAAGGATAACTGATGGATAGATGAAAAAGTTTTAGAAAATTCAGAGTAGGACTATGCAAGGCAGTATTTAATACTAGTATATAATACCAAAACTTGGTAGGTGTATGATATAACTATCATACGAAATGTTCTTTTTAGTCAAGTCATACTAGAGTCTTGAATGCGTGACTAATTAAATATGGGTCTTGCATCAATGGGAAGAATAATCAGGTTATCAGTTTCCAGACATGTTATCTGGAAACTAATAACCCTTCTTCACTCATTATGTTTTATAAATTGATAACCCTTCTTCACTCATCAAGTTATGACATGACCAAACAGAATAACCTATCAACTTATCAGATACACGAATTGAGACCTTCAAAATAATTTTTCAGGAGAGAGAAATTCCTATTAGAGTATATGCAGATGTCTAGAGATGAAAATTTCCATCAAGGGAATTCACAGTAATGCGGGGTTATTAAAAATCCCTTTTAGAAGAAGTGAATATCCTAAAAACAGACTTGAATCAAAAAATTTGGCATCCAAAGTGTTAGATTAGGTAGCAACCTTATATTGCAACATGAGAGAGATTTTTTTTTTTCAGAAGAACCTCTAAGGCACATAGGTATCCACAGTCCTACATATTTAAGAGTCTCATAAGAAAATGGAGTTAAAATAAAGTGCCCTTGATGGATATAGACCAACAGAGGCCTGCTTGATAAACGAAGACAATGCTCATATCCTCCTCCAGTGCCCCTTTACAAGACAAGTGTGGAAGTGTTTGTAAATTTTCCTGGGGAATAGTACTCCTGAGTCCTATGGTGAATGTGACTCCTGTTATTTAGAATGGAAGAAGAGACATTGGAATTTCTCAAATGTGATTTCCCTTTAGAAAATGACCACTGATAATTAATTAAAAAAGTGTTAATCCAAACCTAGATCATGTTCTTGGGGTAGTTCAACAACCCTTGCTCATGGTGATTCTCTATTAACCATTGACCCTTGAACAACACATCAAAAATTGGTAACCTATTTCTCAAATAAATCTACCATTTGGATTGGCTTCAAGGAACCAAGTTTTTCATTAAAATAGACTAAAATACATACTACCATAAAATTCCAATCAACCTCAACGACATTTTTAAAACAGCCTTTAAGATAGGGAAGGGACATGATCAAGACTTTACTAGGTGATTAGGTATGAATTAATTGTTATGCTTTTCTCCCAAGTCCTAGCCAATTCCCCAATACATTTCACATTTTTGATGAATAATTTCCCTATAGCATTTGTTGACACATTTGTCAATCACTATTTTAGCCAACTTGGGAAGAATGTGCCAATTGCCAAAAATTTTGAAGGAAGTCACAGATCTACAGTGAAAAAGCTCAAAAACCCTAATCCAACCAAGCAGGAGACCTAAGATTGATAACAACACTACTCAATAGTAGATCATATCAATAATAATGTGCGTGAGAGAGAGACTAAGTGAACCCATGGAAAAGAAATATATGTTGCATGTAGGGTAAATAATCATGCTTGTACACTAAAGAATCACTCACAAGATCAATACAAGATGATGTTACAAATGAGGCACGAGTTATGTATTTATGCACAACTCATGAGGTGAGGCATCTAGCTCCATGAGGCTAGTTATGTTCCTACGTAGATGCTTGGGCCACCCTAAGTCCCCCAAAATAATGTTAAATAATGTTCACAAGGTCAACACTTAAGCCATAACCTATTGATACAATTAATGAAGGCACTTTGCCATAAATGATCTCATGTGAAAAATATCATCATTCCAACAAATTGTGCACTAACACTTTTTGGGCATGGATTGTCGTTGGAAATAGTACTTTAATGATCTGATGAACATGTAGTAGTATGGAGGACACAATCAGACTGGAATGCATCCCCTAGTAGAAAGGATGTTGTCAAGAAACCTTTCACAGGGAACCTAATTTGTTCCATTTTTTGGAAGTATCAGCATTTCAGATCTCAGTGGGCAACGCAGATCTCAACCAGAATTGGGATATTAGAATAGATGTAGGCTCTCTCGAGATCATAACAAAGCAGCCATGGTAGCTCTCCTTGCTTATATAAGGAGGGGAAACCAATATGGCCACCCCATGGCTCCACAATGTATGATTCTTGAAGTACAATTTTATTGTTTTGTTATGATATGTAAGACGTGTTTCCAAAAAACATTATTCATTACATGGATTTTATTTGTATATATATAAACTTTTAAAATTTAAAAAGTTCACTAAAAAAACTCTGAGCATTCTCACCCTCTCTCTTAAATTTATTAAGGAAGAATTAGCAAAAGGTATGTGACTTCATCATGTCATATATCTTATTGACATATTGGTAGAAACCCAAATAAGGGACACCTATATCAGACTAGAAATTTTATAATAAATCAACAATTTTCTACACAAATCATGCCCAAAGTTACCATTTTCAATATTGTTCCGATGCTCAGCTGGGGGATTTCAAAATCAAAATTCAAAGCACAATATTCATCTTGATGTTTTTCTATTGTCGTAGGATTGCTATATTCGAAGGAATGAAAAAGAAACCTCCAACACAAATATATGGTTTATGGAAGAGAGTTGAACTCATAATCCTTCCTTCGTGGCACGGTGTTGAATTATGTCACTTATATGGTCATGAAAACATGTGAAACAACAATAGTGTATCAAAGACATCAACATAATTGGATTAAAATAAATGAGCATAAATCTGAGTAAAGATATGAATTGATATCACTGCTAAATCTTAGAAAACAACACAGGTAGACGAGAAAAAAAGGGACCAAGAAAACAAAATAGGATCAAACTCTTTCTTTTGAAATATTATAGTTTAGAACCTTACAACCTCACAAGAACTAGAGATAAACAAACCACATTATCACAATGTGCTATATTACCCTAGACAAACTAGGATTTCAGATATTCATTAACTAACATATTTATAAAGAAACCAAAAACATTTATCTCAGAAGAGAGATGAACGAATATTCAACTTGAATGAAAACAGAAACATCCCACCTGAGAATGTATATATGGAAAACAAGATAACATGAATGTAATAAACGACAACACTCGATCTTTTCCTTGAATGAGATTAGAAATTTCTGGCACACACATGGTGAAAATTTGCAACATAAGATTTATTTAAGGGAAAGTAAAACATTTCACAAACAACGACAGGAGGTAGAAAAATTCTAAATGATAATAATACCAAACTAAATTTAAAATATTTTCTTTGGAATAATTAAACCATGTGTCTTTATGGCGTGGCTTTATATTTACTATTAATAAATTTCACGGAAAAGTTAATTCTCCCTTCAGAAAATGGTGAAAAATCCATGCACCCTGCAAGGCTTTGGTAACAATCACTATACTAGAATGAACCTAATCAACTTCATTAAATATTGTTGCACAAAGAGCCAAGGATATCAATAAAACATGAAAAGATATATTTAATTATTGTAAAATCATTACAGTAAATTTTCATTCTCTTTGCCTCATAAATACGCTCTTTCTGTCCAAGTATCTTGGGAATGAACTTGGAAATATCCCTATAATAAGTACACTAAAACATTTGTCTATTGGTGTAGGGCCTTTAAGTTGACATCATTCTCTATTTCCCAACTGATTTCCATGGAGTAATATAGTGTTTACACAAACTAAATAGATCCCAATATGAGCAGATGCATGGATCAAGTTTGCAATCATCAATGGAATTTAGATTGTGCTTCATTTTTCATAGTTGGTTGCTTATATAGTAATGAGATGAGGTTTTGGGTGCATTATCCTATCAGATACACATAGGAAAACCTAATTTCTAGAACTTTTGAAGGAAAAGTCTACATGGTTGAAAAGGTTTTGTTCCAGATAAAATAAGCTTTGGTTGAATCAATTAAAACGTCTCTAGATAAAATATGCAAAGAACCAAAGGAGACAAATATTTCGAAATATTTTAAAACACCCTACCAATCAACCTCCCTTATCAAAGCAATCACCATTCCTTAGGATCCCCCTGCCACAGCGGTAAATATAAATTTTGATGGGGCATCCAGAAACAATCCCATGGTATCAAGGGTTGGATGTGTATTAAATTATGACAATGAGATTTTCTTAAAAACCAAATTGGTTTCTTAGGAAAATTCTCCCACAACTCATGCAAGACAAATGGTCTGATTTCAGGCATTTTATTGGCTCTTCAAGGAGGTTATAACAGATTTATATTGCAAGGAGACTCTAAATGAATTGACCTTTGTAACAAAGAGATTTCTAACTTTCATGTCCAAGAGTGGAATAAGGCTCTCTTTATCGCCAGCCTTAACAAGGATTTTTAGGCCCCTAGGCTGGAAGAAAATTAGCTAAAATCCCTCCAGTTTCCATGAGAGTAGAAGAAGATGATTCAACATCTGCATCATATCCAATACCCTGTAATTGGTAGAGATCATGATTCCCAAATTATGAGGAAGAAAAGAGGAAACCTAACTTAAGAACACACATTTCTCTTCAATTTTGTCACCTGCAAGGAGAAAAAATGATAATTAATTTGTTATGAAACCAGCTCCAAAAATAGAAGAAAAGAGAGATGAATGCCTTAGAATTAAGCCACTTCGAGGGGGTAACATCCTTTACATTATATAAATGAACAGTTCTTGGATGATACAAATGACAAAACCTCCTTTCTATATATATGAGTCCATGGCGCCACAATATAATCCTAGCCGACCTAACAATAATAATGTGAGGGAACAATAATAACAATATGGGGGTTACAGGGGTACAACAATAACAATAAGGGGGCTACACTAACAACAATAAGGGACTACACTAGTAGTATAGGAACCTAACATGCCCCTCCCCTTAGAAAAGTGTTGTCCTCAACGCTTGAGTAGCACTGGATGCTTCTGTATAAAATTCTCATCCTCCCATGTTGAATCTTCAGTGGGTAAGTTCTTCGACTTAATGAGATACTCTGAAATTGATTGATTTTGTAGTTGTCGAGTTCTTTTTTCCGTGACTGCTTCAGGTTCCAATATGATTTTTCCTTCCTCATCAAGTTATGGCAATATTATTTGAACTTGAAGTTTGTCACCTATAACCTTCTTTAAGCATGAAACATGGAAAACTGGATGCACTTGAAAAGAAGCAGGAAGCTCCAATTTGTCTGCCATAGTACCAATCTTTTACAATACCTTTTAAGGACCATATTATTTTGGCGATAATTTATTATCCTTCTTATCTTGCTTGAAGAAAATTTATTTGTATGGTTGTAGCCATAAAAATACCCAGTCTCATACATCAAAACTTCTCTCGCTACAATGTTGATCTGTCTGTTGTTTCATTCAATTTTGTGCCAAATTTAGGTTATCCTTTAAGAGTTGGAGAACTTGTTCTTGATGCTCGATGTGGGAATTAAGGCCATCCCAAAAAAAATTCTTTCTTCACCCTGTGGTAAGTTTTTAAAATCCCCAAGTGTCCTCCTAAGGGAGATGTTTGCAATTCCAAAAGAATATTTTGTTTTAGTTGGGAATTCTTACAAATATATAAGCAATCTGTGTACCAGAAGGAATCATTTTTCCAACTAAATGTATCAGATGTACTAGGATCTTGCTGCAACTTTTGAATGAGTATCCACACTTCTTTGTTCTTCTTCCATTCATCCCTTTCTTCAGTTATCCAATATGGTTGGCTAATAGAAATGGCACATAGCAATGCTTCCACCTCTTCATCCTTTCTTGAGAGTGCATCTGCAACAACATTAACTTCCCTTTTTTGTAGATGATTTCAAAGTCATAACACAACATCTTTGTGACCCATTTTTGCTGCTCTTTTGAAGATAGTCATTCTTCCAAAAAGTATTTAAGACTAGCATGATCAGTTTTTACCTTAAAGTGTCTTCCCATTAGGTAAGGTTGTCATTTCTTTAGTGCGTGTAGTATTGCCAAAATTTTCTTTTCATAAATAGCTTTTTGTAAATACTTTCCTTTAATTGGACGACTTTAAAAAGTAATGGGTATTCCTTATTGCATTAAAAACGCACCATTTCCATTTCTTGAGGCATCACATTCCACAATAAAAGTTTTTGTGAAGTCTGACGTAGCTAAGACTGGTGCTAGGCACATTGCCTATTTAATATGCTCAAAGGCCTTAGTTGCTTTAGGAGTCCATGAAAATGCATCTTTCTTCAATAATGTTGTTATAGGTGTTGCTATTATCCCATAATTCTTAACAAACTTGCAATAATAACCTATTAACCTGAGAAATCCTCACAACTGTTTTATGGTTGTGGGGACTTTCAATTCCTTAATGGATTTAATTTTTTTAGGGTCTACCTTAACACGCTCCTGAGATATGACCCAAATATTCCACCTCTTTTACTCCAAAGAAACATTTGGAGGTTTTTGCATATAATTGTTTCTCTTCCAACAGTTTGAGCACCCTGTCAACATGTTGAAAATGATCCTTCCAAGACTTGCTGTAGATTAGTATATCATAAAAAAATACTAACACAAATTTTCTAAGGGTGGGTTTGAAAATGGAATTCATCAACCTTTGAAATGTAGAAGGTGCATTGGTAAGGCCAAAAGGCATGACCAAAAATTCATAATGACCCTCATGAGTTTGAAATGTTGTTTTCAGAATATCTTCAGTCTTCATTCTAATTTGATGATATCTTGAACAAAGATCCAACTTGGTAAAATAAATTTCGCCATGTAATTCATCCAATAATTCAACAATCATAAGAATGGGAAATTTATCTTTAACAATGAGCTTATTGAGCTCCCTATAATCCGGACACATGCGCCATGATCCATCCTTCTTGTGCACCATTACTACTGGAGCAGAGAAAGAACTTTAACTAGGTTGAATTATACCAGCCTCTAACATTTCTGCAATCATACGTTCAATTTACCTCTTTTGGACATAAGGATATCTGTAAGGCCTAATGTTTGGAGGAACACTTCCTGGAATCAAATGAATAACATGATAGTGGTCACGAATAGGTGTGTGTTCTTTTGGAGTTTCAAACACCTTGGAATGATTTTCCAAGACTTTTTGGAGATTTGGAGAAATATATGATTTTGATGTTGGAACTTCTAGTGAGCATAATTGTGCAATTATGCCTAGTTTTTCTTTCTTCAGAAGCTTTTTCATGACATTAGAAATTATTATCTTTCCTGGATTCCCCAAGATACCCCGTAATTCAACTTCCTTTCCTTCCGAAAAAAATTTCAAGAAAAGTTCTTGAAAATTAAAAGCTATTGTCCCCAAATATTGCAACCATTGTACACCTAGTACAACATCAGCACCTCCCATTGGAATGGAAATCATTGGACTATTCAATACATATTCCCCCATGGTTAGCTTAATATTATGGCATTTTCCGGAGCAATTTATAGTTCCTCCATTTGCAGCCACCACTTGAAATTCTGGTGCTGGTTATAAGAAGCAATTCAATTCCTTGGCTACCTTACAATGAATAAAATTATGGGTACTACCCGAATCAATCAACACTATTACCTTTTTCTTCTTGATATGTCCTTATATTTTGAGAGTTTGAGGAGTGGTAATTCATGTCAATGCATTACACGATATGGTTGGACTCATTTCTTCTTTCTCTAGGGTTGGTTCCTAGTGTATATCCTCTTCTTTTGAAGTTTCTTGTTCATTTTATACCTCCTCTTCACAATCTATGTAAAATAATTTCTTCTCAACACACTTATGACCTTTAGTGCATTTGCTATCACAACTCTAGCAAATCCCTTTTGCTCTTTTTTCTTCAAATTCTTGTGGTGTCAACCTTGTAGGTTGTGGAAGTCTAGGAGTAGCAACACTTCCATCTTTATAGATGTGAGTGGTAGGCTTCCTTGTCACCATAATTTTACATTCAATTTTTCTTGCCAACCTGAATTCCTTCTCCAATGAATCAAGTTCCCAAATGCGAACCTCATGTTGGATGTTATCCTTTAAAGTCCCTATGAATACATCAATCATGTGTTCTTATGGAATATCATTTACCCTTATATTCAATTTTTGGAAGTCCTCAATGTGCTACACCACTAAACCATTTTGTTTGAGATTTATCAATTGGCTAAAGAAGTTGCTACTCTTTGTATCCTCATAATGTTCTATCATTTCCTCCGTAAAAATTGACCAAGTGACAATTTTTTTACGAGAGAAAAGCCATCGATACCATACAAATGTATTTTTTTCTAAATATAAAGTTGCAATGCATACCTTTTAGTATCCATGTAACGGGATCCTTGCCATCAAACTTCCTCATATCGATATTTGGAATATGGTGGGTCTTTAATCCAGCATTAGAGTTTATGAAATCTCGATTAACATTTACTTTGTCCTCATCATGAGTTTCCTCTACTATATTTTCGCCATTAGGAAACATGTCTTGTATCAACTTTGTCAAACCTTCCATGTCTACTTTTAGATCATTCTTCTTGTCTTCCATGTTGTCTTTCAATTTTTCTTCTATACCATCCATCTTAGCTTCCATGTCTTCCATGTCATTCTTCAAACCATCCATATTAGCTTCCACGTCTTTCTTCAAACCATCCATATTAGCTTCCATGCACTTCTTCTAACAGTCCATCTTAGCTTTCACGCCTTTCTTTAAAACTTCCATTTCATTTTTTGTTGCTCTTTGCGAGAGCGAAATTTGGTGCACTTGCTCTTGTAATTTTTATATATCATGTTGTGCTTATTCATCTTCATGAGTCATAGTAGAGTATTATGAGGGCTTAATGGGTGTTGAATTATTTTTAGGGGGAATTTTAGAATCCAATACTCATATCTATGCTTCAATATGCCTTTGGAATCACTTCAAACTATTTTTTCAAACAAGACTTATGCAATTTGAAAAAAAAAAATACTCACCTTTTTCTTGCTTTTGAGGAGCACAATATTGAAATAGAATTATCTCTGTGATTTTAGATCTTCGATATCTGAAATTCAGTCCTTTAGTATCCCTTTGAATCTTCTTTCGAATGCCATAGGTCGGACCTAATTTAGATTCTTCAAGACAAAGTTATGCCCAATCTCCCACGATGACCTAATTATGGACTGGTTCAGTAGATCGAACTTGTACAACGTGCCATGTGTTACTATTTCCTCCTTCAGCTCTGAAATTAATAGAAAGGAAACTAGAGTCCATTTGCATTCGACCAATTTTTACAGAATTCCAGTCTGATGCCCAGAGAGAGAGTTATGACAATTTTCCCAAGGTGACCTCGTTTATATGAAATTTGGGAGCCTTAAAAAACCCTAACTTCCATAGATCATATCTTCGAAAATATTGTGAAACAAGATCTGAAATTTTTACATGACGTTCTACAGAATTTCAGCTTCGCGTGATAAAAATTTAAGCTTCTAAACCTTCATAGAGAAATAGTTATAGAGAAAATTCCATGATGACCTGTTTGGAGGAGCAAAACCTTACAATCCAAAGCTCTGATACCAAATGTTATGAAACCAGCTCCAAAATAGAAGACAAGAGAGATCAACACCTTAGAATTAAGTCACTTCGAGGGGGCAACCTCCTTTACATTACATACATGAGAAATTATTGGATGATACAAATGATAAAACCCCTTTCTATATATAGGAGTCCATGGGGTCACAATATAATCTTATTCAGCCTAACAATAATAATGTAAGGGCACAATAATAACAATATGGGGGTTACAGGGGTAAAATAACAACAATAAGGGGGCTACATTGACAACAATAAGGGACTACACTAGTAATATATGAACCTAACATAATTTAAATATAGCTGACACACTTTCATATTTATTATATGAGAGTGTATCCAACATTTTGCAGCCATTTTTATATAGTTTGATTAAATGCTTATAGTTATAAATTCAGGCAAGGAAAACTAGGACATTCATAATTTAATATATGAGAATGCATCCAGTATTTTTCATTAATACAGGTGTATTATGCAACTCCAAGATTTATATCCTTAGCCATGCAATGTGCTTCCTAGAATCACATTTGTACAAGGATCTCACTCACAACCACCTTACACAACATGCAGAATAATCTATCTCCTTATAGACATGAAGTAAATATAGAACAAAAACAAACTAATTTGTCTCATACACTGAGCCCATAAAGACATTTCAAGGTCAATGTTGAATCCAAAATGGGATGCATGTACTTCTTGTAGAAACACTCTTTAATAATGGCCCTCCTTCCCAGAAATTTGCAATCAAATATTATCTGCATACAAGCAGTTAGACTCTGAAATAGAAAATAATACAAAAATCCAACACCCTAGAAAAACTCAAGGAAACAATAAGACAACTAGCTAAATTCACTCACAGCCTCTACAGTCTACTTCACTAGTTGCCTTGATGGAAACTGTTTATCCTCACATTCAATCTCCATGAGTAATTTGTATACAATTTTTTGTGAGACAGTACAAATCATCTTGATTTGAAGTGTTGGATAGATAATAGATATCTAATTTATAAGTGTTGATTTGTATTAATCCCTGCAAGCACAATGCACAACTACATGTTCTATCGCAAGAAAATGATTAATAAAATGGACATCAAAAGATCATAGATGGGGCTTAGTTGTTTGCACATATGTAGGGTTCTCAAAATTTTTGTTGATATTTATACATATGGAAGTCAATAATGGAAAACCTAATAATGTGGTCCCTTAGAAGAAGAATCTCAACTTTATGTATTGTGCCATGTATCGTTGTGACGAAGTATTACAAAAAAATAATGTGTTCCTTGATTTTTTAATATTTATTATTCATGGAAGGATGTACAAGGAAACTTAAAAAAGGAAACATGACTTAACAAAGACGTAGATAAAATTCGTGGAAGTGCTGATTACTTGGCTAATAAAAAATTCCACTGGTCTTACTATGTTGAAAGGGAAAAGCTAATAAAACAAAACAAAGGCGTATAAGAACATAAGTGGGTACACGGTGATGGTGATATGTGCATGTTTGGGCTACAGGAAGGGTAAGGTAGTGGGATCATGTTCCTTCTAAGATAAGGGTAATTAAATGGGAAGGGCATAAATCCATCTCCTAGGATTTCGGCAGTAATAAAGAGTCAAGGGGTTGGTGGATCTAGTCAGTCCTTCTAATAGAAGATAAGAGCAGTCAGTCCCCACTAAACAATTCATGAAGCAAGTGATATAAGGCTAACAGGTCTAGGTAGTATGATTGGAGGGGTAGTTAGTAACAGTCAAGGTAAAGGGAAGATAGGGACCAGAAAGAGAGGTGTTTCTTTCAAATTTGTCATACATTTTTCAGGGAATGATGTTGAAATTGAAAATCAATAGCTTATATTGATTGAGGGAAACCTTGAGAGAAATTGGAAGATTCCAATCAGACCTTAACCCCACCCCAAGATTTTGATGTTGAATCTAAAGGTAATCTAGAAAAGGTAGGGCTGAAGGGTGAGTGGCTAGAGAAATAATCTAAACTTCTAAGTTCTCAGTTGTCTTCACACATAACATAGGAAGTGGTACAAACAATTAGACCAAGATAGTAGGATTCCAGAAGAGTTCAATGGTTTACCAAGTCTATGGAAATTTGAATTCCCATTAAGGAGAAGCTTAACATAAATCCAAGTTTGGGCGAAAAGATTTGGTCACTGCTTCATAAGTGTGAGATGCACAAAATAAAATAACACAAAGTGTGCATCATAAAATGCAGACCAATGTTACCAGAAGCGTCCAATGTGATTGAGTTCAACCCTTTCCATGCCCAAATTGACCCTGAACCAAATCAGCAGACTAGTTTGGGACAAAACCGTATGAGCTAACCAATTTAGGCTGGTTTCAATCCAAACCAGTCCCCATCCTATCGGAACCACTTCCACAGTAGTTAAGTGAAAAAAAGGTTCCTTCCTCATAGACCCTTATTTATCACAATATAATGATGCTCCTACAATATTTTTCTAACATATCTCATTGATGATTTGTGAGCATTTGGAAATTGCGGAGCCACTATGAAGAGAGTTGATTTGAAGTGAAAATAGCACTCTTTGTGAGTGTTTAGTGGATTTGGAATATACATTAGAGTTCTACATATCACTACAAGCTTGGAGGAGACTTGAGACATGATTGTTGTGCCCAGTCAAAGGTATGTCAAGAATATCCCAAACCCTCATTATTTTTTCTATTGAAATTGTTGATTTTTGTTTTCATAAATATACAAAGATGGGTTTTTCATATACAGATTTGTTTTCATTGTTCGATATTATCATGGCCCCTGGGAATGTGAAATACATTAAGGAACCATTGTTTGATATTATCATGGCCCCATGAGCCCATGTATAGAAAAATATGCAAGCATAGTACAATACAAATTATTTGTAGCATTTGTTGGCACAACCCTGACCATATAAGTTGTGTGAATACATATCATTGTAAACATATCATTGGGGTGATTTTTCTTCCACCATTGTTTCAGATCACTGCAGGCTTACGCTAGTTCCCCACACAGAACCTTGTTGAGGGCTCGTAAGAGATAATAGAAAGCCCATTACAAAAATATCACTTATAACAACCCCACCATTAGAAGGACCGACTGGAAATTGAACAACATAGATCCTTTGCAGGGCTCATAAAGCACTCACACACTCCATAATTTCTCCGTGTTCATACTAATATTTTGATTTCATGCAAGGATGACTCTTGTATAAGGAAGATACAATTGTTGTTTTCTCTTCTTGTAACTTCACTTGCGGTGATCATTAGTGTTGTTAATCGAGGCAACATAGAGTAGTACAAGGTAAACATGGTATTCCTTGGCTATGGAAAATGTGCAAGAAACATTAGTAATATCGATGCCATTGAGGGGCTCATTCATGTTACAGATCATTTATAGCACTGACGAGTGTGGGAAAACTCAATATACCCGTACATGAATAACCCAACCAAGAAATGACTGTGTAAATAACACCCTCCCTACCACTTGTAAATAAAATATAACCAGTAAATCCTCAATACCAGCGGAGTTGGGATCGAATATTTGGATGTAGATGCTTCCTAAATGGTCAAATGAAAAAACCCTAAACCGACTGTCATCTCCACAGAATTATTCACAGAATCTACCGACAAAATGTGCCAAACCAAACATTGTTCTTAAATGCAAATTTTGCAAACATCAAGAAAATTGTCGAATAGTAATATACTTCAATAGGTTTGGACTTAAAGAAAATTACCCCATTGAAACCCAGGAAGTTTTTTAATGAAAAATCAACAGAAGAACCCTTTTGCTACTTAAATCGAAGAATTTTGAGATGGAATATATAGTAAAATTCTCAAAAAGTTTTGATAAGAACCCTATTACTACTTAAATCAAATAATTTTGAGATGGAAGATATAGTAAAACCCTTAAAAAGTTTTGAGAGGGTAATATCGAGCAAAGCCCTCTTATAAAAGAAAAAAACAATGAATGAAATAGTATATTAGACATATAAAATATAAGGAAAATGAAAATCTTCCCTGCAACATGCCCTTCATGTCGTTTGAAGAGTTTGGGGATTCTTGGGCAGAAAATCAAATGATCTATGAAAACAATTTCTTCCTTTTCTTCCTCGGAATCAAAATTGTTGATCCTCTTCACTTTTAGGTTCGGTCAATCTATCATTACCAGGTTCTCCTGTATTTCTCCTATGAAAACCCTTGACAATGAAAAGTCCTAACCTAAGCTCTGAAAGCCTCAAGACAATGAAAATTCCCAACCTACTCACATCCTGCCATGACTATCTCAAAATACAAAAATATGAGGGTTCGATTCCCAACCCAATTCGGGCGAATTGGCAAAAACAAATTGAAAATACGAGGGTTCGATTCGGTTCGTGAATTAATAAGCCAATTCAAAGTTTAGCATGTTCATTTTATGGGAGTAGACACAACATGTTCAATTTACGGGGCGAAACACAACAATTTTCTAAGTATCCCTACTCTACATACACCCTTTCGCATCCATGAAATTGCATATTGTTCCCCATTGAAACTGCATACAGTTATTAATTTGGGATTTTCGGTTTACCACGAAAGTAGAACAGGTTTTCCATCACTATTATAAAATTTCTTACTGAAGTGGATCTTTTAATGAAAGTTATAAAAGCTTATGGTTTAATGAAAGTTTTAAAAGCTCATGGTTTAGTGATATAATAAATTATGTGTTACAAAACATTTTGTCACTATCCTTGTAATCCCCATCTCTCCCATTGGAGGGTCGTTTCTGTGACCAATAAGCAGTGTCATGCCTTGAAAAAACCATCACTACATTCCTTTGCATGAGAGTAATATTCCTCTCGTTGACAATTCCCTGAGCAGGACTGTTAAAACCCTTGTTTTTGCCTTGGCGTGAGTAGCAAATTACACTCCCGCGCCGAGTTGGAAAATTAACACTGAGCCTGCGCCAGTTGGCGCTCTGTCCCAGTTAAGCACCTGCACCAAGCTGTTTCTGGAATGTTTTTTAAAAATAGAGGTGGAGGTTCTATTCCAACCACCTTGAGGATGAGTCATTGGGAGTGGTTGAACTGAAACAACCACGAACTCCCTTGTTTAGTTAGTAGTTTCCACCTCCCTTGGAACTCTCCTAAAGGATAGGAGTCCCTCCCACCTTTGTAGGGATCCCAACCTCCTCCTTTTCCTCTATAAAAGAAGCTATCTCTCTTAGTAAAAACTAGCTGAACTTGGAGAGCTGATACTATAGTTGAACGACTAGAGAAGATAGATAGAAGGAATTACGTTGAGGAGATCTTGAATCCATGCCCTCATCCCATTTGAATCCCTTGACAGGTATTGAGACGCGCTTCGGCTAAACCCCGCTGGAAGAGACTGCGACGTCAAAGCATCGGTTGTACCTATTCCTTCTACTTATATATACATGACTACTATTTGGTTCCACTATTGTGTTATGATGTTCGTGTAATGTGATATCTTTAGCCCTCTTTGACTGGTTAATAGTTATGAGTGAAACTATGATGTCATATGTGGTTCTTGTTTCTTGTTCTATGTGCAGGTATCCAAGCATAACAGCAAACGAATTGTGATTTTCCAAGGTACGAGCGAGAGGCTACTACTCTTTCTGCAACGACGACAACATTGGATTCCAAGTAGTTCAATCTACCATGTCTCTTGTTCATTCATTAACTAGGAAGCAACACTTTAGCATGTCCCTTTGTTTCTAGACCCACCCTAGGGCTAGAGGGATCGTCTCTGTCCGCAAAGAGGATTTACCTAAGTAACAAATTGGCGACTCCACTTGGGATTAGTGCGAGTTTGTCGTTTCATCCTGTTGGGTCAGTTTTGATTATCGATTTCGTTCTCCGTCTTTTTCTGGTTTTTTTGCTTAATTTTCATCCTCTGTTCAGCTCCAAAGTGTCAAGGTTGGCCTCTGCTCATTAAGTTTTGGGTTTTTCTCTTTTTCCCATAGGTATCTAGCTTGGCGTGGTTTTTGTCTGAATAGTCGCGTCGATTGGCGCAGGTTGCTCTCTTTGCACTTGCGCCAACCCCTGTATGGTGTGGATTACAGCCTTACAGTTGCATGAATCCCTGTAGGTTTTAGTTTGACCTCCTTAATGAGTCTTTTGGTCAATTGTGCTTGCTTCAGGGTATTTTTTGGGTGTGATTTAGCCTTTGGAACTATGTTGACTACTGTAGACTTCTTTATTTCAGTTGTTTGTCCATTTTCCTGTCCGTGTCATTTAAGGCCTTAGGGTTTCTGAGCGTTCTTGTACATTAAGCTTTCCGTTTGAAACACAAGTCTCTTTGATTGTTGTCAGCCTCGTTTTGTGTCATTACACTGAGTTTTCCTTTATCCTTTTGAGTGTTTTGGTTGAATGGTCTTTTCGTTTCATCGATTGATCTTTCCCCTTAGAGCTCCAAGCATCGATTACATTGCTTGTGTTGGGTCGATTTGGGAAATTATCTCTATTTGATTGAAAGTTTGCTGCATTAGCTTGAATGTTTTGTGTTTATTTTGCTTCGGTTGAGTCATTCAATTCTAAATCTCTACATTCACAAAACTCAAACTAGTTTTTATTTTTTTTTCCATTTGAATTAGTACATTGTGTGCTTTTTTCATTGAAAAATCAAAAAATATGTTTTGCATTCTTTCATTGCATCAAAATTGAAACATTCCTTTGCATAACTAGCCTTTTTCATCTAGGAAGGAATTTCATTTTCAATTTATTGCATTAGAAGCATTAGAAGTTTTCTTCGTATACTTTCTTTATTTGTTATTGTTTGAATGATTTCTATCCTTCTTATAACTAGCATTCATCGAACTGAAATGATGTTCATTTGCATATAGTTTTCATTTAGGAAGTTGAGCTCAAAATTTGTTAGGGCTTGGAAATTGTAACATAATCCAAGATTAAGTTTAAAATTTACTCAATGAACCTAAGGCAACATTGAAACCTAACGCAATATTTCTAGTGGTCTAGGCTAGAGATGTGTTCTGGCGTCTTAAAACTTAGTAGTTGTCGCTCGCCTGTTCGCTGCAGACAGCGCTAGTACAGACTTTTGCTCCCTGTACCGTTGCGTATATAAAGGGAGACCCCTCTAGGTTGCAATACTTTTATCCATAGGAAGCCAAGTCTTCTGCCTTGTAACCGTGATACACCGAACACAGCATTCAGGGAGACTACTTGTACGTACGTCAAGTCCTTGGTCATTTCTGTTTCATTTGATCACCAAGTTGTATATGGCAATTCACGGAAACCTGGTACAGCCTCTTGCTTAGAATTCCTAACAAGTCATTTCAATCTTTTTGTGACTCTTTAAACAAGAGAAGAGATCATCGGGCACTTGTCCTTTCACGCTTGTTTCAAATTGAAAGTGACTAGAGTCATCTGTTTCCTGTTTCTCAACTCTTAAAACATGAAACAGTGAGTTTTGGTTTTAGTGTTATAAAATTAATCACCTACGATCACACGCCTATTAAAACTTTATTACTTGGCCTGATTGATTTCTTTGGTTCTTGTTTTGGCACCTTCAATTGGTTATCTCTTTTCCTTCCCGTTTTGATATACAGTCAAAGTGGCGGAACATCCAGTTTCATCGTCCTCACTGCCTCCTAGTGGTGGTTCCTTTCTGGACATTTATTTTGAAACCCGTCAGTCCACTAAGTCTGTCGAGTTTTTGCAACCTATTCTTCCGTCTATCCAACCCATTGCTACTCGATCTCCGCTTGACGAGCCATTTGAGTTCAATTGGCCTCCTTCAAGTGCTTCGTCTGGTTTTGGGGAAGAAGTAGAATTTCCTCCTCTTACGTCAGGATTTCCTTTTGTTGCTACTATGGTACCTCCTAGTCCCCGTAGTCTTTTCAAATATCTCACAGTGGACTCAGATATGGATTCCTCCAGTCCTATTGGCAGTTAAGGAATCCCTGTTTCCACAAGAGAATATCAACTCTTTCCTGAAGATATCTCTCGTGCCTCTATCCAATATTCTCCACCGTCGATCTCACTTCCACTTAGATATAGATCCTTGAGTCAGATCATGTCTGGCGTTGCCTCCATTGCGCAACCCAATACAATAACTCCTCCTCAGAGTTCAATCCTACCTTCGTTAGGGCTATCACCTTTGACTCCTGGTTCATCGGTTACTATCACATCTATTCCAGTCCAACCTACGGTTTGTGTGGCTTCTAGTTCAATTTCCGCTCCTCCTGTGATTCCTGACGGTCTTACTTTTGAAGAATATTTGTTTACTGTTTAGCAGCAGAGTTATCAGGGTTCTTAGTAGTCTCAAGCTCCTAGTAATCCTTGATTCCTTCAGTATGATGTTGTTGGTAATATCGTGTATATCTATCCACACCATTATGGTGTGTATGGTAATCTGGTCTATTTGCCTCCTATTGATCCTTATCAGGTTGTTTATGATCCTTATCAAACTATTACTCATTTGGGACCTACCCTGCCTGCGCAACCCTCTGGCTTGCAAGGACAACCCTCATCAGGACAACCTTTAGCTCAACAGGGCCCTGCTTCTGGTCTACAGGGACAACCATATGGTCCACAAGGCCAACCTTCACAAGGTCAGCCTTTGGCCCAACATGGACAACCCTCCAGTCTTTCGGTTCAACCTTTGAATCAACCAGGCCCATCTTTTGGTCCTAGGGGGAAAAATTATCTGTCACAGGGACAACTTGTTGCACCTCAATCACAGCCACACGTTCAGTATGGCCCAAATATTGTGCAACTAGGACAACCCTTTGGTCCTTCTTTGGTTCAACCTGGTTATCAGGGACAACTTGGTCCATCGCAACCATCAAGCCAACCTTTCCCACAAGGACAACCTATTTTTCCCCATCAACAGTTTCAACATCTGGTTCAACCAACTCAGCAACTGTTTCAACCTGCCCACCAGCAGATTCCTTCAGTTCCGCAGTCGGATCTCCCTGTTTACCCTGCTCAGTAGCTTGCTCAACCTACTCTGCAAGGTCAACCTGTTCAATCACAGGGCACTTACTACCCTCAAGTTTCATATCAACCGGTATATAGCGCGCCTCATATTCCTTACCCTCAAAATCCACTTGTGTATCATCAACCTCAAAGCCATGCTTACATTCCACAGCAGAATCCTTATACTTCCCAGCAAGGACCTTCGTGGTCTACTTCGACCCCATATCCTAGTCCTCAACCCCAGTATCAACCAAATTATCCTGCTTCTAATCCCTATGATCTGAATCTTTCGGGACATAATGTATGGGGACAAAATCCTGCTCGAACAGGGTGGAATGTACACACGTGTCCTTATCAACGACCTCCGATGACTTTTAATACTCAGTTACCGTTTCTTGCTACGTTGGAATTACCTGATGTGTCAAAATCGACAAATGATCCTATTCTTAATAATCCGTATTAGCCTCTGGTTCTGACCAAGATTCCTGTTGATTGTCCTAAATTTGAGGGTAAACCTGGCGAAGACCCCCAAACGCATGTTATGACTTACCACTTGTGGTGTTCCTCTAACTCTTAGGTTGGCGATTCTATTCGACTCTGTCTTGTCCAGCGAACTCTTACTGGTGCCGTTGTAAAGTGGTACATTGAGTTGTCTCGTGGAGTTTTTCAATATTTCAATTCATCAGCTATGGCATTCCTTACACATTTCCAGTTGCCGGTCTGCTATGAGGCCAGGACACACCTCCTCACTTCATTGAAACAGGACCGACCTACTCATATCTCGGATCATATTCATGAGTGGAGGTGATGTCGTCGCATGATCAAGTTTGAAATTCCTGATCAGCTTCTATCTCATTGGTTCACTACCTCCTTTTTCAATCAAATCGCTAAAGACATAGCTATGGGGGCATGTGTAACCGAGGAACAAGCCATTGCTTACGCCTAGTACCTTGATCTTGTGCACTCTCAATCCAACACTTTATATGATATCTTGCCTGATGCTCCTCGACTTGGAACTTCTAAACCTCCAACGACTCCATCCGTTGACGGTATTATTGGTTATGTATCTCAGACTTCTCAGAAGTCTCCATCTAATTCTGGGAAGCAGAAGTTTACTTCTTCCAATAATGTTGCTTCTCAGTCAGTTCTAAATTCTGGAAAGCCCACATAAGTGAATGTCGTGTAGGCCAATCCTACGGATAACACTTCTAAAGGTAAGAATAAGGGTAAAGGTAAAGCCAAAGCTGACGCCCTGAAACAGGATTCTTCAAAACCTCGTTCTTCTGATAGTACTCAACGCAAACCGAAGTATCCTTATTTAATTTGTGACGAAGAGCACTTCACCAAAGACTGTCCTCGACGGTACGAAGTGAGCTGATTTCTCAAAGGCACTCAAGGAGCTCTGGATATTCTTAAAGAACCTTTTCCTACTCTCAAACTCAGATGGTAGAGAAACCTCAATCCTCTACCCCATTTGGTTCTCAGGTTTTTATGATGAACGGTTCTGCACCTGTTTCTATTAATACTCGATCGAAATAATATTCTAGTTCACATCAAGCAACAGGGAAGGAGATCGCTGATGGTCCTCCTCCTCCACCTGTTTCTGGCCCTCTTTAGATTGAATGGCCTAATATTGAATCCGTTGTGCGACCACCTTCCAAAGGTGTGCTCCGTAAGTATTCATACAATCCCAATGCCCATGCCACGCAGCATTACAGTATTATTGAGGATTTGGCTTAGGCGCCATCCACAATGTCTGCGTTAGAAGTAATTTAGAGTTTTCCGTCATAAAGGAAAGCGTTGTTATCCGCGATAGGTGGGGTTGATCCTGCCGATACTAGCTTGCTTTCTTTCAATTTAGAGAATTTCGTCCCGCAACTCCCAAACCAAATTGCGCTCATCATTAAAGTTGGTATAAATGGTTTGAACATTCATCGGGAAGCTGTGGACGAAGGTGCATCTACCTATGTTATGTCATCTACTTGTTGGAAATTCATTGGTTCTCAAGCTCTCACCTCGTCACCCAATGCCCTTGAAGCATTTGATGGAAGAGTGTCTAAACCTCTTGGTGTTCTTGCTAGTTTACCGATCACATTAGAAGGGAAGACGGTCAATGTCGAAGTTGAATTCGTTGATGCTAAACTCAATTATAATCTTCTCCTCAGTCGCAGTTGGACTCACGCAATGCTATGTGTTCCGTCCAGTCTCTTTCGTGTTTTGAAATTCCCACACGAAGGAAATATTATTACTGTTGATTAATTGTCTTTTTTCACTTCTTCTTCCAAGAACAACGTTCCGTATGTGGATAAGATTCCTACTCCCTACGAGAGCGTAGGGCCAGGCCTTTTCAAGGATCCTGCCCCATGGGTAGTTTCCCTCTTCCACCACCAAATATTGTTTAGGTCAACATGATTTCTCACACCAATGACCCATGGGTTATCCCTTCCCCTGAACAAATTGATTCTTTCAGAGATTCGCTGCCATTGAGTCCGATTGAAATTGATTATTGTAAACTCATCGCCATGTCAGATACTCCATCCCCTGATTCTGCTCCTTCGAGCATGTCTCTTGACATTTATTCTCAATTCCCTTGGCTTGGTAATTTTGATTCACCAAATCCTTTGAAAGAGGTGTTTCCCTCCGATGAGGCCATCATGGAAACCATGTCTCTCGAGGATCTCCCATGGGATGATAATCATCATCATTCCTTGTTTCTCCCAAGTCTCAGGGCCATGTCTACTTGTCTTGAGTGTTTTGCTTCTCAGGTTCCTTCTCCTCCGCTTCAAACTCTTGTTCAGATTCATGAATTTTTTTTGGAAGGTAACTTGAGTAACATTACATAGACGATTCCTATTGACACTTCCGTTAAACCAGGAATTTTTGAGAACATCCATATCAGGGTTACTTGTTCTTCCGATGAAGTACAAGTCTATACTAGCCTTTTTCATGAATTTCGTAATGTCTTTGCTTGGTCCTACGAAGAAATTCCCGGCATTGATCCTAGCATTTTGGTGCATGCAATTCTTACTTACCCCGATTCGAAAGCTATTCGCCAGTGTCTTCATCTGGTTCATCCTCGGAAAGTTGTTGCCATTAAAGCTGAAGTGGAAAATCTCCTCAAAGTTGGTTTCATTTATCCGATTCCATTGACAGAGTGGGTCTCTAATATTGTTCCCGTAGATAAGAAAGAGGGCATTATTCGTGTCTGTGTTGACTATCGTGATATCAATCGAGCTTGTCCCAAGGATAATTATCCTACTCCCTTCATCGATCGTATCATTGACTACTGTGCCGGGAGCAATATTTTTTCCCTTATGGATGGTTTTTCTGGTTATAATCAGATAAACATTCTCCCGACTGATCAACACAAAACTGCCTTCATCTGTCCTTGGGGTACCTTTGCATATAAGAAGCTTCCTTTTGGTTTAAAAAATGTTGGGGCCACATTTCAGCGCATGATGTCCTATGCCTTTCATGATATTCGTCACATCGTACAGCCTTATCTAGATGACCTTCCAGCTCATTCGGCTAAGCATAGGGATCACCCTGACCATCTTCGTCAGATTTTTCTTCGCTGTAGACACTATAACATTTGGCTTAATCCGCAAAAGTGTGTATTCTGTATTGATTCCGGTAGACTCTTAGGGTTTATCGTGTCTCAAGAAGGAATTCGTCTCGATCCTCTCAAAGTTGAGGCTATTATTAATATCCCCTCTCCTTCCTCATTGCACCAGCTGCAGAGTTTACAAGGGAAAGCTAATTTTTTACATCATTTTATACCTAATTATGCTGAAGTAGCTAAAGTATTCACACGATTATTGAAGCAGGGCATTCATTTTTGTTGGGATAAAATCGCTCAGAAATTTTTTGATGCGTTGAAGACATTGCTTGTCGATGCTCCTCTACTCCACCCTCCAAATTATCATCGTGAATTTTCCCTTTATTTAGCTACCACTTTCAGCACGATTTTAATGGTTTTGGTACAAGACGATGATGACGGTCATGAGCATGTTATTTATTACTTGTCTCATAACCCTCTTGACCCCGAAAGTCATTATGTTGATGTCGAGAAGTTAGCATTAGTTGCAGTTCAAGCAGTCCAACGTTTTCGTCATTATATTCTCTTACGCACAGTGACGGTGATTTTTTATTGCAACCCCATGACTTACATCTTGTCTCGAAAATTGTTGGGGGGCAAATACTCTAAATGGATTGTTATCCTCCAAGAGTTTGATTTGGAATTTACTGCTACCAAGTCTAAGAAATCCTTAGTTTTTGTTGATTTTCTTTGTTCTCTCCCTTCTGACTCCTCTCCTTTTCGTTCCGAGGAGTCCATTCCAAACGATTCACTTTTCTTGATTAGCACCCTCGATCCGTAGTACGGTGATATCATCATTTATCTCCAGACTTCGTCTTTTAGATCTGAGTTGACAAAGGATGCCCATCGACGCATCCACCATCAGTCGCAACCTTATCGTATATTCGGGGATACCCTCTATCATGTCGGGGTAGATTCCATTCTCTGTCGGCGTTTGACCCTCGAGGAAGCTGAGAAAGTCCTCAATGACTGTCACAGTGGTGCTTGTGGCGGTCACATGTCTGGTTATTCTACTGCTCAAAAAATCCTTCGTGCTGGTTATTTTTGGCCCTCTATTTTCAAAGACTGCATTATCGCGGTTCGTAAATGCCATGATTACCAAATTTACCAACGCAAGATGCATGTTCCACCCGTTCCTCTTCATCCTATCATTACCTTTGGTCCCTTTGCGAAGTGGGGCATCGGTTTTATGACGTGTAACCCTCACTCGGCCAAGGGGCATGCTTATATTATCGTAGTCGTGGACTACTTCACCAAATGGGCTGAAGCAATGCCTACACTTGCCACCGACGGTAAGACAGCTGCTCATTTCATATTCAATCACATTATTGCTAGGTTTGGTGTCCCAAAAGCCATCGTTACTGATCATGGTTCCCATTTTCGGCCTTATATGGTGGCGGAGTTGACTTCTAAGTTGGGTCTGTGTCACGACAGCTCAACGCCATACTACCCTCAAGCCAATGGCCAGGTTGAAGCTGTGAACAAAGTCCTTGTCACTATGCTTCAGCGTACGATTTGGATCCATAAATCAAATTGGAATCTCATGTTATTTTCAGCTCTTTGGGCATATTGAACCTCGGTTAAGAGTGCAACCGGGTTCACTCCTTTCCAATTGGTCTATGGCTTGGAAGCTACTCTCCCGATTGAATGTGAAATACCTTCGCCCAAGTTAGCTATTGAATTACTACTGAATACTTCGTCGGAGGAAGAACGTCTCCTTTATTTAGAAAGACAGGATGAAACCCGCCACTTTTCTGCTTTGGTTATCGAAACACAGAAAAAGCAGGTCAAGGCTCATTTTGACCAATCAGTTTTCCCTCTTTCTTTTGTTGAAGGAGATCTCGTCCTTCTGTATGACCAAGCTCATGATAAGCTAGGCACAGGAAAATTTCAACTTATGTGGCATGGGCCCTACATCATTAAATGTGTATTGCAGGATGGGGCCTATGAGCTTATTGGTTACGAAGGTCATCCTCTTGAACAACCCAGAAATGGGTTGTATCTCAAAAAATATTATGCATGCGTCATCCATGTGTAATAGGTGTACATAGGTGTCATTTTCATTTTTTATACATATTTTGGTTTAATTTTTTTTGTGAGTGTTTTCGTGCTTATTGGGTCTTGCTTATGGTGCAGATGTCTATTACCCCTTATGTCAGTTTCGCGGATGGTGCTTCCCGCAGTACCAGGAATTTGTCTTTGGCAGCTTGGGTAATTTATGATCCTGCTGGTGAGTTGATAGATCTGCAAGTTATTTGTCTAGGACGAGCTACAAACAATGTCGCTGAATATAGCGTTGTTATTAAGCTATTAACCGAAGCAATCAACCTCAGCATACACGCATTGCTTGTAAATCTAAATTCACAGCTTGTCGTTCTGCAACTCAATAGTCATTATTCAGTTAGAAATCCACACATTCTGAGATTGTATTTACGTATTCGTTTGTTAGAAAGACATTTTTATTTTATTACATATCAGCGTATTCCTAGACGAATGAATACATTAACTAATACAGTGGCTAACATTGTATTAGAATTGGCTAATTTGTATTGGCTAATTTGTAAAATCATCATCACATATAAAAGATCCATGTAGGAAAATAGATTTATATATATATATATATATATATAGATCGCATGTATGCAGCTGTGTGCATCATAACTTCAAAAAATATATGTGTGTTTCTGTTACATCCTGAGACATCACATCTTCAAAATATGCAGATGAAAATAAAACCTAGGTGTCTAATCAGCATGGTGCTCATGATAACATGTCACTGCCCGTACGAGCCGCCTCAACAAGCGGTGAATTCGGCTGGGCACCCCTACAGTATGTCTCTGGTAGGAACGTGGAACATCGTCAAATCATGCATAGTCTGGGACTCCTCGAGTGATTCCCTCTAGATTACTCACTATCTCATCTTCCCGCCCTCGCCTTGAGGGTAGAAATCGCGAGGGATTCGCCTCGCTATCGGTGACATGCCTACGGGTCTCTCTGGGCCAACATCTGCAAACACAAGGATTTAATGTTAGAACACACATACATAAAAAATAATAATACTCATGAAACTTAAAAAAATGAGTCTCACCCAAATATTCAACCCGATCCTCTCCCTCCAGGAGTGGGAGGTCCGGATCTTCAGTGAAATTTGTACCAGAGTAAGGCCAGTCCTCCACGACAATTAGTTGTCGGTGGAGCCAATCAAATAATTCCGGTCTCTAGGATATCTGTTGAATGTCACCTGCCCTTGGCATCAGCACTGCCCATTGGGCCATCTGTGTCACTGGTAGTGTCGGGACTATGACCTCCTGTCGCTGGAAAATGGGTAGTCATTCCAAGAAGAAGGATACCAGAATAGATCCACAATCAAATTGCTTTAATTCAATCTTCTTGCATTTTGTTGGCTAGCATTTCATGTTTATTGTCACGACCTCTTCCCAATTGTAGATGGTTGGTGCCAAGCAGTCTACAGCAAGAAGCAACTATGTCTTTGTTGCTTCGTGTGGTGCTTGTGATCCTGCAGCTCGTGTGATGGTATGTAGCACCACTCTTAGTTTCAAGTCTGGGATAGTCTGGATATCAACTTTCCCACTACCTGATCCTTTCTGTGCTCCTGGACATACCCTGTCTATCACCATGGTCATGTTTTCCATGCAGGGCCGAGTGCCAGTTAGGATTGGTGCTATTCCCCTCCATGATAATCCTATTATTAAATAGACGTTAGAGACTTCAATCTCAAGTTCTTGATCCCGAAGGATGAACTTCTCTTGATTTTAATCCCATATGTTGATCAGATACTGCAATAACTCTGGTTGCGCTCGGAGACATGACGTTAGGAATAATTTTTTCATACCACAATTTTTGAGAGCTTCCATGACTCTCTCATTTTCCATGGCGAGCTCGTCTTCTTCGCTATGTTCCCGTTCTTTCCATTCTATGACCATTTTGCCTCTTTCTACCTGCAAACACATTCATATGAGTGGTATTAGCCATTTTTGAACCTTAAATTTGTGAATAATTGGGGTATTTGATTAAAATTTTACATGAAAATGGTTTGCGCCAATGGGCACGCCCTAGTGTAGAAAATTGGGCGGTTGGCGCGACTCCGCGCCCGAAACCCACGCCGACCACCATGCCCTAATATTTACATTTCCTCCCCTAGAATTCAAAATTGGAAATTGCTGATAGCAAGAAATGACTTAAAATGACAAGAGGGATCTCGGCTCTTACCTGGAACTGACGGATTTAAAATTGGTCTGCTGGATTGACCACTATTGTCGCCGCAAGATTGCACAATGAAATGGGTAACTATCGCTCCACAAGAGGTAAAAAGTGAAAAATAATTATTTTTACCATTTTTTGGCATTCTATAACTTTTTCAAAACCCTAATTAGGTTTTAAGACATATTTTTCGATTATTTTATTATATTATTTTCGAGAAATGGGTTTTACACGTGTCTCTTATGCATCAATAGGTTTTTATGCGACAGTGATGAAGTAAAAAGTTAAATTTTATACTTTTTCGGACTCGGTAAAACCACGAAAAAGTCACTACTGGAGTCATCTTTCAGCTCTTTTATGACTCTCTAAAACTGAAAAGATTACCGAGACTATTGTCATTTCAAACTCATTAAATGGCTGCGAAACGATATCTACCCAGTATACGTTTACCCCTTTTTCAGGTTGGGGTAGATTATTTACGAAAAAGGAATACCTTAGCCTATCGCGACTAAGAGGTTCTCGCAGACACAAGTTTCTACCTTTTCGGATCTATGAGACTACCTACGAAAAGGAACCATTGGAGTTTTCTTTTCCGCCTTCTTTTCAAACTCCATAAACATGAAAAGGTGTCGAGTTCTCCCTTTGTCAAACTCATTAAACACTGATGACATCGGATTTCGTCGCCATGATGTTGCTCGAGTTCCTCCTTCCTAGGGATCATAAAATGTACTAGGATGGATTTGTTCGAAGGACAATCTTATAGCGCAAGCACATGCTATCCCCTTCAAGCTTGTTTTAAAAATAATTGGGGTACTCGCTAGAAATGGTGGGGGAAATGGAACCAAGTTTTAGTTATGTTGGCAGTATGTCTCTCTTGAACATGGCACTTGTCTGCTTTCGTGTCAGGTTGGGGACATCTCATTTCGTCATTTTTTGCCTCCATGGGTTTGGGTAATCTCTTTTGACCTCTCACCCACTCTTTTCCACATCTTCATGACTTCAGATCCTTTGATATCAAATACTGCAATATCCAATGTCGTGTTGCTGATATGTTCAAGATAAGTTTGCCTTTGTAGTTTTCAACCACCCTCTGATACTCTGTTGGTCTTGACTCACTATTATCATGTTCCTCTGTCTCGTATCGATGATGTGGGAAACATTATGGCCCACCTTTGATTAGGTCACTTCCTGTCGACTTCAACTCATTATCCAGGAATTTGATCGAGAGACTCTATTTTGGTACCTTGGAGCCTGCATGCCTTAATGGCAGGTTTTTCGCATTCGACACAAGGTCCACATCATTGGCCTTCAATCAAGTGATTCTACGGATGTTCGATGCCAGATCACTGTTCACATCCCGTGGATTGTACCGGTTGTACCTTGAGAGCCATTGTCATTATTGGTGGTTTCTCTCGTGCCTGTTAACAACTTTCATCATTGGTTGGTAATCAGGTGATTTTCTTGCATGTTCGACTTCAACTCATATAATCTCATGCCTGAAATTGTACTTTTTAGGGTCGAGATGGAGTGAAATACCCTGGATTTTGTCTGATAAAGTCCAGGCTGTGGATTTGGTGGATTTCTATAACTTATTGCATGACTCTTTTGATTGGATGGCTGCGACCATACCTGATTCTATTTGTTGATCCTTATTGCTGGATGGCTGCGTCTATACCTCGGATCTCAATTTTTATATATACTCTATATGGATGGCTGCGCCAATGCCACATGTTCATGTATCAGAGATGTTAGTTGTATTTGTAATTGCAGGTTTTACGACAACGGTGTTTGGTTCGAACGCGTTCTTATAAAGCATTTCGCCCCTTCCTCTCCCTCAGACCTCATGCTTTAGGGGGCATCTGTTACACATCATTTTGTCACTATCCCTGCAATCCCCATCTCGCCCATTGGAGGGTCGTTTCCATGACCAATAAGTAGTGTCATGCCTTGAAAAAACCATCACTATATTCCTTTGCATGAGAGTAACATTCCTCTTGTTGACAATTCCCTGAGCAGGACTGTAAAAACCCTTGTTTTTGCCTTGGCGCAAGTAGCAAGTTACACTCCCGCGCCGAGCTGAAAAATTAACACTGAGCCCATGCCAGTTGACACTCTGTCCCAGTTAAGCACCCGCGCCAAGATATTTATGGAATGTTTTTTAAAAATAGAGGCGGAGGTTCTATTCCAACCACCTCGAGGATGAGTCATTGGGAGTGGTTTAATTGAAACAACCACAGACTCCCTCCTTTAGTTAGTAGTTTCCACCTCTCTTGGAACTCTCCTAAAGGATAGGACTCCCTCCCACCTTTGTAGTGATTCCAACCTCCTCCTTTTCCTCTATAAAAGAAGCTATCTCTCTTAGTACAAACTAGCTGAACTTGGAGAGTTGATACTAGAGAAGATAGATAGAAGGAATTATGTTGAGGAGATCTTGAATCCATGCCCTCATCCTGTCTGAATCCCTTAACAGGTACTGAGACGCACTTCGTCTGAACCCCACTGGAGGAGACTGCAACGTCAAAGAATCGGTTGTACCTCTTCCTTCTACTTATATATACATGACTACTGTTTGGTTCCACTATTGTGTTATGATGTTTGTGTAATGCGATAGCTTTAGCCCTCTTTGACTGGTTAATAGTTATGAGTGAAACTATGATGTCGTATGTGGTTCTTGTTTATTGTTCTATGTGCAGGTATCCGGGCGTAACAACGAACGGATTGTGATTTTCCAAGGCAGGAGCGAGAGGCTACTACTCTTTCTGCAACGATGACAGCATTGGATTCCAGGTAGGTCGATCTACCGTGTCTCTTGTTCATTCATTAACTAGGAAGCAACATTTTAGCATGTCCCTTTCTTTCTAGACCCACCCTAGGGCTAGAGGGATCATCTCTGTCCACAGAGAGGATTTACCTACATAACACTATGGAAGAATAGGATTGTAAAAAGGAGGGAAGATATAAATAGCAATTGTACTGAGAGATGCAAAGGAACGTTGAAAGGAGGAATCAGGAATTTGGAAGTTAAATTGATGAATCATGCATCCTAGGACCAGGGTTTTTGAATTCTCTACCTAAATTGCATTTTTAAATGTGGTCATTATTTCCAAGCTGACTCCCCAAGCCAAACTGTTAAGTCCCTATATCACTAGTATAGTCCCTTATTATTGTTAGTGTAACCCTCTTATTGTTATTATAGTACCCTTGTAACCCCCATTTTGGTATTATTGTGCCCTTAAATTATTATTGTTAGGTCGGCTAGGATTACATTGTGGCCCACTAGGATTACATTATGGCCCCATGGACTCCTATATATAGAAAGGAGGTTTTGTAAATTGTATCATCCAAGAATTGTGCACTTATGTAATGTATTGGAGGTTGCCCCCTCGAAGTGGCTTATTTCTAAGGCGTTGATATCTCTCTTTTTCTTCTATTTTTGAAAGTGGTTACACATTTTGGTATCGAGCTTTGAGATTCTGAGTTTAGCTGCTCAGCAGGTGTCGATGGAATTTTCGCTATAATTTTTTTTCTACGAAGTTTTAGAAGCTGAAATTTTTAGGGTGCGAAGCCGAAATACTGAGAAAGATTGCCTAAAATTTTGAGAGCTTGGTTCGCAATATTTGAGGAGATATCATATGTGGAAGTTAGGTCTTTTTTAAGGCTCCTAAACAGGTCATCGTGGAATTTGCGCTATAACTTTTTTTCTACGAAGGTTCAGAATCTGAAATTCATATGGCGCGAAGCTGAAATCCTAAGGAAATTTTTCAAAAAATTTCAGAGCTTGGTTCGTAATATTTTGGGAGATATGATCTGTGGAAGGTAATGCTTTCAAGCTCGTTCATCTCCAAGGGTAGTCGATAGGAGAAAATTTCAATAACTCTCTCTCTAGGGATCGGATTGGAGTGCCATAAAAATTGGTTGCAAGTACACGGAATTTAGTTTCTTGGCTATCAATTTTAGAGACAAAGGACGAAACAGTGACATGTGGAAAGTCGTACAAGTTCGCTCTACTGAACTAGTCCAGAATTAGGTCATTTGGCAGGAGTTGGACTGTTTCTTGGAGAATCAAATGGAGTCTAGGCTTTGTGGCATTTGAAAGAAGCTTCGAAGGGCTACTACAGGGCTGAATTTAGATGAATATTTTCCATTGGAGATAATTCAATTTCAACCTCGAGCTCCTCCGTAAAGAAAAAGGTGTGTTTGTTTTCGTGCATGTTTTGTTTGTTTGAAAAAGCAGTTTGAAGTGATTCCAAGGGCATATTGAAGAATATTTATCAGCATTGGGTTATATAATGCCTCGAAAAAATAATTCCATACCCATTAAGCCCTCAGAAATCTATACAATGATGCATGAAGAGGAAGAATTGCAGTATGAGATATCAAAATTACGGTACCAAGTGCAACAAGTTTCGATCTTAAGAAGAGCAATCGAAGATGAAATAGATGATTTAAAAGAATAAATGGAGGCTAAGTTGGATGGTTTGAAGGATCAAATAATATCTAATATGGATTATAAATTAGTGGAATATCACATCGAGCATCAACTGCAAGTTCTCCAACTCTCAAAGCATAACCTAACTTCAGTGCAGAATCTAATGAAACAACAAGAAGATCAACATCACATCGAAAGAAGTTTTGAAGCAGTCATAGAAACAAGAACTCAAAAAGTATAATCAATTTTAGAGTATCTTAGCAAGTGGAAGAACTTTCCTGTAAAAGATTCCACATAGGAGGATGAGAATTTTATACAGAAGCATCAAGAAATAATCAAGCGTTGTGGTTGTTGTTTAAGAGAGAGGAGAGGGGCATGTAAGTCCCTATATTACTAAATATAGTCCATATTATTGTTAGTGTAACTTCCCTTATTTTCGCCTTTGTGGCATATATGTTTCATTTGTTGTGTGTGCCCTTAAATTATTATTTTAAGGTCGGCTAGGATTACATTGTGGCCCACTAGGATTACATTATGGCCCCATGGACTCCTATATATAGAAAGGAGGTTTTGTAAATTGTATCATCCAAGAATTGTGCACTTATGTAATGTATTGGAGGTTTCCCCCTCAAAGTGGCTTATTTCTAAGGCGTTGATATCTCTTTTCTTATATTTTTGAAGCTGGTTACACAACACAAACTAAGTTCGTATATGCATGCATCCTAACGTTCCCACAAGATTCTGGTAATAAATGGTTTTGATGTCGGGCGTTAAGTCCCACAACACCTTGTAGATGTCGAGCACTCTGAAGAGAATTTGGCCTGACTTTTTTCTCATGGCCACATATTCCCAAACATACTAAATTTAAAGTTTTCAAGCATTTGGCCAGTGCAATGCTCCCTTCAATGAGGTTTTAAATGTTGACACATCATCCCAAGGCTCACAAAAAGGTCATTTTTATCATCTAATTTAAAGGTATTTAAAGGATGATGTAATGTTTGTTTGGTCGACAGTGTAATTGTTTTTCACCTTCATTTAAATTATAGATGAGACTGTTGGCATATGTTAAACTTATGGAGATAATATGCACTTGAACACACAAGAAAATGTTCATGAAAAAATAAATATAAGCTAATTTATTTATCTAAATTACAATCCCGAGACCTTAAGCCATTTTGGAGCACATTAAAATATTTAAATCATAATTTTAAAGGAATTGGAATGTCATGAATTAAATTTTTCCTGGTTTCAATCAAAATCACACCTTAAAATTACTTTCCAAATTTTCTATTGTGGATATGACTAAACAATCGATAATATGACCATGACTAGGCATCTGAATAAGAATGTCTATCAACCGACTCATATCAGGCCACAACATAGAATATAGGATAATCAAGCATGAATCCTTCGAATATTATTAGAAGTGGTTGTCATCGATTGGAAATTAGATTACTGTGCATTTTTCAATATTTTAAATGCAATTAGTCCACCAACAACATTCTAGCACGTCACTTAGTCTTACAACTTGCCTACCCACTTGTTGCAATCATAGATAGATAGAGTAGAAAGTCGGCAAGCAAGTGAAACTTAAAATTATCACCACAACTACCAAAGATAGGAATTGTCACAACCTTAATATATTTTTCTTCACTGCAACATTAAATTTTCTATTATAATATTTGTTGGCATCTTCTATTGAAATGTTCAATATATCGAACCTTTGTGACATGAATTCACTTACCCATGTTGTTCCAGAGGTTTGCAACCACTCCATCGCTTTGGAAGTGGTTACAAATAATTCCATTGTCTCAACAATATCACAACCTATTCTATGTCGATCAACTCGTTCATGGAATAAGTATATCATGTGAAATCTATTGCACTCGGCACCGCCGAAGTTCCGAAAGCCACCAAAATTCTCATTGTCACCTCGGTGTTGTTTTCCAACTTTACTTTTGGAACGTAAAGTGTGGCAGTCTTCCCATCAAAATATATTGAGGTGATATCATCGTCCGTAGGAATGAATTTGATCACTTTATCTTGGAGAAAATCCTGTCCATGGTCATATCCCAAGTTAGTTGGGACGCCTTTTTCATTTGAGAGATCTATGGTTGAACAACAATCAATTGGAGGGAAAAATTATGAATTGAACCTTCTAATTGATTTTTTATCCTTAGATGGTTTTAGTGCAAGTTTGGATATTTGGTTATTTCTCATTGTGTTTCTCGGAGAAACATATTTAAAAAAGATCTAGGAAATGAGCTTACTGAAATTTCTAGGCTTATGAAGCATATGTGGGGAGGAAGATACGAGAATTCCATCGTTTTGTAACTGGAGAAGCATCTATTTGGAGTGCATGAAATTGTTACCAAGGATATTTATTCTTCAAGTTTTTATTTTGATATTTCAAATGTAAGATCTGCTAAGAAATTTGTTCAACAACTTGGATTTTTAGGGATTCAAACGTTGGTTGATTGATATCCTTTAGTTGATTGATATCCTTTTGGTGGGGGTATGATGAAACTTTGGTTGATTAATACCCCTTGGATGATGAACCTTTGGTTGATTAAAATCCTTTTGGAAGGGGTATATGTACTTTAAGGGAAGAATACTTTCCTAGAGATTGATTATAAAGTTTTTTTTCCACATCTTCCATTCAATGGTTCTCTTTCTTTCAATCCATAGAAGAAAGATTCGATTGAATTTTGTGAACTCATTAAATCATCCTTTGTTTTTGGATTAAATCCCTATGAGGAATTTATTCATTCAATCTCATCTAGAGAAAGAATTTTCTGTCAAAAGAAGGGAGTGAAAGAACTGGGAAAATTATTTAAGAATAAAATGGCCTTTCTATGTGATCTCACGATCTGTTATGATGGGATAGTCATAAATGCTTGTGGAAAATTTTTCATTCAATTTGAATATGAGAATAGAAACTCTTCAGTAGCATTTAAATCATCAAACAAGCTGAGGGAGTATAGGAGTCGCTTGGATCATTCTTCTCCAGGATAAATGTAGGGACACCAACCACTATAAAAGTTGCAAACATTGAATTACAAAGCACCTATTGATTCTTTTCAAAAAATATTTCTCCTTAGGACATACTTAAGGAAATGTAAATGAGTAGATATAATTATGCCTTACAACCAAATGATCGACGGCCAATTCTTCACATGAAAAGTTCTTGTGTTGATGAAACAAATTTTGAGGAGAAAGCGACAAGAATTTTCTCTCCAAATTGGGACATCTTTTGAAAGATTTTTCTCTCCAAATTTTTGTTGAGTAAGTGGATCTGTGTGCTGAATTTTTCGTTTAAATTGTGTTACATATAATCATAAAATATTACTCTCCAATTCAGTCATCTAACCAGTCTAATTTAGAATTCATTTTTGTATGTGAAATTTGACCTTTATAAAAACTTGTGAATGAACTGCTTCTTGTTTTAAGGTCTCTAGTTGATGACTGTCTTCACCTTTAATATTAAAGAAAACTACACCATATAATCTTGGATGTCCTCTCCCCAATTAAATGATCATCAAAACTGTCGAAATCATGTATGATTCTGCATAATATAAGTCGGCCACAAATGGTATGCCCATCTCGTCTCTCGTGGGAGGTATGATATTGATAGATGATTCATCATTAAAAAAAGGAAAAAACAACGTTGTTTGCCATTATCAAGGTGCTTACAAGGTCATAGCCATCATCAAGAAACTACACTCTAGCATAAGAGTTCTTGCAACATATCCTAGCTCTTTTGTTTCCCCTGGTTACAAATCTCAGTAATGGTGTCCTTAGATCCAAATTTTAGTTCTGAACTTGGAGCTAAAGGTGACACATTTAATCCTCCAACACAATTGAGGTCACTGAGACATTTCATCCCGGCCTGTTATGAAAAAACTACCCAGGATAGTACTGCTAATGTCAGTTTTATCCTTGCTACTCCATTGCTCTGTTTTAAAAAATAAAGTATTTCATCCCTCGGGTTTTCGTTGTAGTTTTGTTTTAACTTTTAACTTTCAAGGGTTCTATTTTCCCATGTCTGGGTTAGTCAATTTGTTAAGTTTTATGTGAGCTTTCTTTATTTTTAATAGAAAATAAAAAGCAAAAAATAAGGTCAAAAACTACTGGCGATTTCCAGAAGAAACCAAGGAACCAATCGTGTAGTATATCCGGAAATGGCTATAAATGGCCAAGACATATTTAACATCTTGGATACATCTCCAAGGGCCTAAACTGTGTTACACACTTGCAGAAACCATTTCTAGGACACATCATAAATAAGTCAGAGTAGTTGAGGTAGGAATGATGGAATTTTGATGAAGTCGAATTTCACCTGGAAAGGAGGAGTATCCAGTTTCATTTCATAATCCTTGTCCTTAGAACCTGCTTCCCATCTAGTGTGAGACAAAAACTGAAACTGCAATGGAGTATGCCAATAGTCAATTGGCGATATCCCTTGAAGTAAACTGTCAAAATACCGTGCAAGATTGAATCACCGAGAACTTCCAACCCCAGAAGTCATACTTCAAAATACATTATGGGGTTCATCGATGCGATCCAAATTACTACTCCTTTCAACACTACTTTCAATTGTAAAGTCATCACGGTTCGCAAATCAAAATCAAAAGCACTGTCAGACAAACTAGTGGCTGCCTCAACACAATTTGACGCACCATAATGGTTTGCAAAATAAAAAGCAAAAGCATCATCAGAAAAACAAATGGTTACTTCAACACAATTTGAAGCACCATCCAAGCTCTGTCGTTCCTGATTGGGCCCGACAATCCACCCATCAAATTTCACAAAACTGTCATTCAAATAATTGGGTAACGCAACTCGCCCAACTGCAAAACCATCATTATCGTATAACTTAGAATAATTCAAAACCCCCAAATCAATTTTAGGGTTCCACTACTTGCATTCAGGATATCGGGATGATATGAACATGAAACATGACATTTGTGCAAGATCGTCACTCTGAACCCTATCTCCTCTGCAACCATACATGTGTTCATACCTGACTCTGTTCGCTGAGAATTCTCATCTGCCATTGCAAGCATTACAAACCCTCGAACCTCTTCTCAATGGTTACACAACCATAAATACCCTAACAAATAAATTCTGAGGGTTTTCCAAGAAATAATGTATGATGTGTTTGACAAGAATCGAAATCGTACATAAAGATACAAGCACCATTCACAACCTTTTTACAGTAAACTTCAGTGAGACAGAATTGGAAATAAAATTGGGAAATTGTGCAAAAGGTAGGATAAATACCTCTCTAGAATTGGCAAAGGTTGTGGCTCTGTGCTCCAGCCCCAATCTCACCATAAAAATCGCTAGTTGCTCCTGCTGAATTAGATGAGGGGAAACCAAAACTCTGGGAGCTCACGGTAAAATAAATGAAAATGAAAAGAAATTAAGGGTTTTTGTTTTGGATCTAACTCCTAGGTCTGGTTAAACTAGTACGATGAAGAAACTGTGGCCCGCCAAAACGATGGCGACGAAATTCGCCCAAAATTTGGCGCAACGTGTCAAAATATGATTCGCTTGAAGGACAAAAATAAAAAATTTTGATTGGGTGGAGTGCACATCGTTTGCCCACCCAATCTCATAAAGAAAAAACCTTTCGGCATAAATGTATGTAGCTATGTAATAGATAGAAATATTTTAATGATTTTTTTGAGTTTATATTACACATTATATAATACGTTTAATTGTGTATATGGATGAACACTCACAATCTCTTATTCTAATGTAAAACTATACATATTGTTTAGTATATAAGAAAAAATTTTAAGATTTTTTTGAGTTTTCCATTCTTATCTTATATATTTCAAATTTTTAAAATATTAGAAAAAAAAATATTTAAGTATTGCTAAGATGTGTACTCTCAAATTTTTTTCGTATTGAATTTTAAGCAACTGGATTTTTTCGTATCGAATCGAACTCGAACTCGAATTCGAATTGGAACTTGGTAACTATGATAAAATGTCCTAAGCTCTGAAAACCTTGGGACAATGAAAATTACCAACCTACGCACATCCCGCCATGACTATTTGATAATGAAAACTCTGTGTACATGAAAAATAAGTTTAAAACAAAATTAAATATCAAGGTGACATGTTTAAGATTAGTAATATTAATAATTTTAAAACAAAATTAAATATCAAGGAGGAGAAATTTTTAAGGCTAGTAATATTAATGTGGTTGATATAGTCGTTTCATTTGTATTTATCATTGATAAATATATAAGAAAAAAATTATTGTAATAAAAATAGTATCTCCAAATAGTATTTATATAGAGATATTTTGGTGAAACACGTCGACAAAATATTTTCATATGTGATTATGACGGAAAGATATCTCTATATAAATTATGGATCAGAAGCCAAATTTCAAAAAAATAGTATTATTAACTTTTATTTTTAAGTATGAGGGGTTTCTATCATGGTCATGATAAAAACGTCGGGCAGCCTCACACGACCCGACCTGAATCGACCCGCCCAAACATGTTTTGTTGGGCACGCTCACATGACCCGACCCGCTCAAATGAAGGCACAAGGGGGGAAATGGAAAATGGGTCACACGAACGTGCACAATGTACACGAGCAATCACAACTTAGAATTTTTGATATGATCACCCTCACATGACATGACCCGACCTAACCCGAACGTGTTTCCTTGGGCGCCCTCATAGAGCACGACCTAACCTGCTCGAACGAAGGAAAAAGGGAGAAAATAAAAAATGGGTCACACGAACGTGGACAAGGAACATGGGCGGTCACAAATTAGCATTTTTGATACAACCGCCCTCACACGATCTAACCCGACCCTACCTGACCAGCCTGAATGCATTTCCTTATCACCCTCACACAACACGACCTGGCTCGACTCACCCGAACGTGTTTCCATGGGCCTCTCACATGGCACAACTCGACCCGACCTGACCGAACGGATTTCCTTGAGCACCCTCACACGACCTGACCCGAACCGACCCCAACGCGTTTCCTTGAGCTCCCTCACACGACCCATCCCGACCTGACCCTCCTGAAATCACTTCCTTAGATGCTCTCAAATGGCACAACCTGATCGTGTTTCCTTGGGCGCCCTAACACGACCTGACCCGCCTGAAAAAAGGCACGAGAGAGAAAACGACAAACAGGTCATACGAACCTACACAAGGCATACGGGCAGTCACAACTTAGCATTTTTTATACGGCCTCCCTCACACGACACAAACCAACCTGACCCAAACCTGTTTCCTTGGGCGCCCTCACATGGAATGACCCGACTCACCTGAACGAAGGCATAATAGAGCAAACGAAAAATAGGTCGCACGAACGTGCACAAGGCACACGGGCGGTCACAACTTCACATTTTTTATATGGCCATCCTCACACGACCTGACCCAACCCGCCCGAATGCATTTCTTTGGGTGCCCTCACACAACCCAACCCAACCCACCCTAACGCGTTTTCCTGGGCGCCCTCACACGACACGACCCAACCTGACCCGACCCGCTCAAACGCATTTCCTCGGGCACCCTCACACGACACGACCCGACCAGACCTTCCCTAATGCGTTTCCTTGGGAGGCCTCACACGGCACGACCTGACCCGACTCGACCCGCCCGAATGCATTTCCTTGGGCGCCCTCACATGACCCAACACGAACCGACCCAGATGTGTTCCTTGGGCGCCCTCACACAACCCGACCCGACTCACCCTAACGCGTTACCCTGGGCACCCTCACACGACACAACCCGACCCGACCCGCCCAAATGCGTTTCCCTGGGCGCCATCACACGACACGATCTGACCTGATCCGACTCGAACGCGTTTCCTTGGGCACCATCACATGACCTGACCCGACCATACCTGCCCGAACGAAGGCACGAGGGAGCAAACGACAAATTGGTCACACGAACTGCACAAGGCACACGGGCGTCACAACTTAGCATTTTTTATACGACCTCCCTCACATGATCTGACCCAAATGTGTTTCCTGTGGCGCCCTCACACGACATGACCCGACCAGCCCGAATGAAGGCATGAGGGAGTAAACAAAAAATAGATCGCACAAACCTATGCAAGGCACACAGGCAGTCACAACTTAGCATTTTTTATACGACCACCCTCACACGACCCGACCTGACCTGCTCAAACACATTTCCCTGGGCACCCTCACATGACCCAACCTGACCTGACCCGCCCGAACGTGTTTCCCTGGGCGCCCTCACACGACGCACCCTGACTCGCCCGACCCCCCCCCCCCCCCCCCCCCCCCCGAACGCATTTCCTTGGGCACCTTCACATGACATGACCTGACATGACCCACCCAAACGCGTTTCCTTAGGTTCCCTCACACGTCCTGACCCGACCCGCACGAACGTGTTTCCTTTGGTGCTCTCACATGACCCAACCCAAACCGGCCCAGACCACTTGAACATGTTTCCTTGGGTGCCCTCACACGACCTGACCCGACCTGACCCGACCCGCTTGAACGCGTTTCCTTGGGCGCCCTCACACAACTCGACCTGACTCTATCCACCTGAACACATTTCCTCGGGCACCCTCACACAACACAACCAAAACTGACCCGCCCAAACGAAGGTACAAGGGAGGAAACATAAAACGGGTCACACGAATGTGCACAAGGCACACGGGCGGTCACAACTTAGCATTACAACTGCCCTCACACGACCGGACCCGCCCGAAGGAAGGCACGAAGGAGAAAATGACAAACGAGTTGTACGAACGTGCACAAGGCACGCAGGCTGTCACAAATTAGCATTTTTTACACAATCGCCCTCACACGACCCAATAGTCAATTTGTTGTCTAGTAGAGAAGCCACCCTAATTGAGCTCCACCTTTGCATGAAGGTCGGCAACGAAGTCCACCTCCACCAAAATCTATGTGATATGTTTATCTCTTTGTAACAGGCTTTCTTCCACCAGGAAATAAAATTTACCAATGGAATTTTTAATCATCATTAGTGATTAACAGGAGGAGAATACGAGCAGTAAAGCAGGGAGTTTAGCTTGAAACCAATTTCTTTCATGGTAATTCTATTTATGGATCAAATCCCACATTTCAGTGATTTAAAGAGAGGAAACCACAACCATGAACCCAATATGATCCAAAAATATTCGCAACATTTCCATTATGAATAAAGTGAAAGCATAACCATTAATTGTATAAAATGTTTAAAAGAGGAGAGCACCTAAGAATAGGGTACCAATGTTCTTTAACCCAAGGCATCGTTTGAGAGCCATCCATTCGCAGATAAAACCAATTACCCACCAAATCTCGTTGTTGTAATCCTACCACCCGATCCACTTAGGGGTTTAGGGGTTTAGGGGGTTAAATGGGTTAGGGGTTTGGAATTAGGGTTTAAGGAGTTAAGGGTTTAGGGGTTAGAATTTTAGGGTTTAGGGGGTTAAATGGGTCAGGGGTTTAGAGGTTTCCCTCTCATATCCATATTTGTTTAATTTCATGATTAATTAGGCATTTTTAATGTCTCACTACTCGGTTAATTAGAATTAAGTAATGATGCAACTAAAGGATCAACTAAAGATCTATTTATAATACTGGGTTTGTGAGCCATCTTTGAGTCTAGAAGCCCAGCTCCTATATCATCAAGGCATGCGAGGAGTCTGTCCATGTCAAATTTTAGTGCATACAATAACAATTTGAAAAAAAATCAATGTTGGCCCCATTCGCATGTCACTCTTGGCTTATAAATATAATGGTGTAGGGAAATATCATGTCATAAGTGACCTAATGTTTTCTAACAATTTAAACAATTTCAGCACTGCAATAATCTGAGAGCAATGATGACAATTACGATGATGCAAATAAAAATGATTGAGCTTCTCTTGGTTTCAAGAATATGAACAGGGACAACCACGTGAAGGTGGAAGCTCATGTGGCCCCTCCCATCCCCCTCACATCACTCTCATTTCCCCAATACCCAATCTATGAAATAGAATACGAACAAACCAAAAATTAATTAAGGTCTTAAACAAAATTTTCATGTGTTTGTATAAAAACATAATTTTAGTTTAGCCTGTACACTAGCATGGCCATTATTTGTTGGTTTGACATAATAAACAACATGTAATAAACCCACATAAGTAAATTATTTAAAAACAATAATTTGTACATATTAAAATATAAAGTTATAACATACCAACTCATACTCAAATCCAACATATGTATCATTCTTCTTCTCTATCTTCTTGATCTTCATCCAACTGATCGACATCTATATCAATATATGATTCAGAAAAGATGTTGAAATCATCGACCATGTCATCAACATCATCAATTATGTCATTTTCAAGAATATCCTCATCAACATCATCATCAATAATTGATGCATCGTCTCCTATGCCTGGTTCATCTTCTCTATCTTCTTCGTTTGCCAATGCATCTTCATGCTCATCTACCACTGCATCATCTTCTTCTTGATCAATATCATCTTATTCCTTTACAATATACTCTATTTGCCTTCCTCTTGGATCATATCTAATAGAAAATGACCATCTGTTCTCACCTGGAAACTCTGAGTAAAAGATCTGTTCACATTGGCTTGGAAAAACATAGCGATATTTTCCTGATTCAAATTGTGATGTTTTAACCATTGGAAATCCATTGTCATGTTGAATAATAGTTTTTTCATCATCACGTACATTCATTCGTAGCCTATACCATTTGACATCGAACAAAACTAATTTGAATTAATTAAAGTCACACTCAACTATATCATCTAAAAAGCCCCAAGGGTTAGCTCAATTGGTTGAGTCCCCGCTTGGAAGTACTCCCAGATTGAGAGGTCATAGGATCAAATCTCCTAGATGCCCGCGGGGTTAGGCCTCAGTGTTAGGCCGACAGTGTATCCCTTCGGGAGGATTTACTGCAATATATTAAGACTGTGGATGTAGCTAGTACATGTGTGCGGACACATAGGAACGTGAACCACTAGGAAAAAAAAAACTATATCATCTATAAACCCATAACATCTATTTTTAGATTCTCGAGGATGTCTGTCAGTCCTAGAGGAAATATTAGTGACCAAGAGTACTGCAGTTATCCCACTATCAGAATTTTTGTTGTTATCGTCCAACTATTTGATGCAAAATTTACGACCATTGCACCACATAGCCTAGTGGTGTTTCAACTGCAATATGCCAAACATGAAAAATATGCATTCTCAATTAATAATTAACCATACAATTTACACAGATTGAAAATTATCTGTAAAATAAAACCTGTTGTCACATTAGAAATATAATATAAAATAAGTACTGAATAAAATAGGTGAATTAATTTCTTACCTTTATATCTTTCAAACCATATGCTAAATCAATTTCCTTGTCCATAACATTTCCATCTCCACTACGATAAGCTTCTCTAACCAATTCAGACAGTAGTTGCCATGATAACCTACCATCGTTATTTTATTTACATCTTTCAATCCATTCACTCATTTACTCGAGATTGTTTGCAATGTACAAAAGTAGTGCCTCATAATCTTGAGCACCTGAATTAAAAAAAAAAAAACACCAATATTAAATATAACGTATAACCATGGTAAATTATATTAATTAATAAATGATGAAAGAATAAGAATTAAATGAATATTATCATGTACATGATGTAAAAAAATGAAACATTATATGTATTATATATAATAATTATTTTACCTCTCACTTTCTTCATTCTACATTTTCCCAATAGGTGCTCCCCTTCAAATTTTTTGATGGAGTTCACATCCCAAATGAAATCGACAACATCCATAGTTGACGCAGCTAATATAGGAAGATACTAACTAATATACACCATGGATTCATATACCACATATCCCTCCACCATAGAACCCTCAGGACGTGCTCTTTGTCTAACCAAAGCCTTCAAGGATTTCAAGCACCTCTCCACCATCCACATTGACCTTGTGTGCACTAATTCACACAATTCAATCTCCTCAACTTGGTGTATCAAGTAGTGTTCTTGTGCATTGAAAAATGTTCGAGGTAGATACTTTTTCATTTCACACATTAGCCGAGGAATTTCTCTCTTCCAATACTTTATTTCATTTTGATGGATTTCTTTCAATGACAACCATATGCAAATCATTACGCAAGGTTATTTCAACAAAACATAATATATATTACATTACAAGTAAATTAACACATCATGTCATTAAGTAAAACAATAAATTGTAGCGATATTTTTTGTACAAATCAAAACTACTTACCTCATGTATTTACCAAGATCATATATAACTTGTTTGACATTGTTGTCGAAGTCGTTTGGGAGAGATACAAGTAGAACATACTATAACAATAAAAAAAATGAATCGTTATTGGTTTCCAAATTAAATAGAAAAAAAAGAAAAATTTAAAAGATGTATTCAAGCAATAATATACAAAAATGTATACCAAAAAAATTACCTTAACGAAGGTATGCCAATCATGTGTTTTCAACCCACCGAAGTCACCTTTCTTCGTTAATATATTATTTATGTTTGAAGCAAAACCTGTTGGAAATTTAATTCTTCTAACGACCTCTTTTACATTATTGCTTTGTTGCTCTATTAGTAACCATGGAATAGTATTATAATTGCGACCTCCATAGTTATTTGATCGATCGATCACATTTTTCATTGCATGATTCGATTTCTCAATGTCAACACAAATTTTGTCAATTTTATCTCTATCATGCGCACCATCTATGATTCGCCATAACGTTTCTTTCACATTCTTCCCGATATGCATTGTATCAAACAAATGAGCTATTTTTAGGTCCTCATAGTAGGAAAACCTCATTAATTGAGAAGGATAACATTTCATTCCAGGTGGAAGTACAATATTAATACCTTCACGATGACAAACTTGATATTAAAGAATAAAATAAATGAGAATAATAATTATCAAATACAATAAAATAAATTCAATAATTAAAACAAAAATTGAAAACATTACATAATCAATTAATTAATATATATAGACAAATTACGTACCTTGACGATTATTAATTTTTTTATATTCCAACTTCCACAACCGAGGTGTCATTCTTCGTGGTTTTAATCCAGTTTCTTCTTTATCATTGAAAATATGTTTTTCAGTAGTACGATACTTATGGTTCATAGAGAGGAAGTGCCTATACTCATCAAACGCCATATTTCCTAAATTTGGCGAACGACGATACTTCATCTTAGGGCCACAAGCTAGACATGAAAATCTACCCTTTGTTTGAAGACTCGCAATAGAGGATCAATGACAATTATACAATGAGATCATTTTAAAAACGTGAAATATGGTATATCTAATTTAAATAATTATATTAAAGTGCAATGAAATATTGCATACCACAAAAATTTGTTAGTCTTGGGGCATCATGAATTGTCCATAAAATCATTCCACGACATTGAAATCTCTTCTGCTTGATTGGTTTAGTGATGTCATACATAGTGATGCCATGCCATAACTTTATTAGCTCATCGATAAGAGGCTCGATATATACATTCATATCTTTGACCTGGTACTTACCTAATTGTTCAAAACTACGGTACTTAATTACTACCATGATATGTATATATAAGTAAGTAAATAAATAAAATATATTATGCAAACAACAAGAAAAATGAAAACGTTACATTCAAAAAAATAATGTATCAAATACCTAGAATAATCATATTCAGCATTATGTGCTCCCTGTTTATTGACATCCAAGGAGGAATGTTATTTTTTATAACGAAAATAGGCCAAATTGAGTAAGTATACCTAAGCTCTCCAAATGGATTAACACCATCCACTGCCAATGAAAGCCTGACATTACGAGGTTCATTTTTAAAATCTACATATTTTTCATCGATTTCCCTAAATGCAGAACCATCTACAGGCATTCGAAGAACACCATCTCCACTTCTATTATTTGAAAGGTAATCCATAAACTGTGTTATTCTCTTACACCTGAACATTCGCTGCAAACGTGGAATTAAGGTAATATGATGAAGAACCTTCTGAGGCACCTTTTTTATTAGTTGATCGATTCGATATTTGTTGGTACCACATTTCAGGCATTCTATTTTTTACGCATGTTATTCGTAATATATAATATCATATTTAGGACATGCATCTATAGTGTTATATTCCATTCCAAAGGCTTTCATATAGCACGTAAATCTCAATATGTGCGAGGTAAAGTATTTGGCGATGGTAACAAAAAATCACCCAACAATCTACAACATAAACAAAAACTAGTTAATGTAAAGATTATAACCATATATAAGTATTTAATTATTATTTTACACATTTATTACAACTAAAAAAAAGGAAAATAATCAAAATTTACACATATGTGATCATATATAAATATTTCATACCTTAGGATCTGTGTCATACATATGTTCGACAAATTATTCATAGCCTTTAAGTTCACCAGCAACAATGTAGCGAAGAGAAGAGTTGCATTTGAGTGTTCAAAAAGTCGTTCATTTGACGTTTCAATCAAAGGTACATCATAAACACCATCACTATCTCCACCATCATCATCCGACTCACCATACAAGTCTTGGATAATTTGATTTGTCTCATCATTGTGAAATGTGTCATTATTGTCATCATCTACCTCCATGGGATCATTAATATCATCTTCATCATTCGCTTCATGTTCTTCACCTTGTACAACATCATTTCTAGTACTACTATTTGTTGCAATGTTCTCTTGTGGTGCAACACCATCTAATCTACTACCATTTAGCTGTGGAAGTTGGTTCTGCAAAAATTTGGGGGCCAATTGTGCCTTTATAAAATTTACAATCAATCATTAAACATTAGTGCATATATAACAAATATTAAAATCATATAAAATTTTACTATATAATCAAAATGAAGATAGATAATGAATATATATATATATATATATATATATATATTTCTAATTAATTACCACGGGATGATATTCATTCGATCCACCATCAATGTGCCCATATTTCTTACAATGTTTTGTTGTTGTTGCTATTAAAACTCTAACATCACTTCTCAAACAAAATTTGTGGCAAGGGAAATAAACTTTACCATCACCACTTTCGCCCTCTTGAATTTGTTTCCCACCTCTAATGTTTTCTGCCATTGATGCAAATTATCCTATAAAGAATTTAAATTATAATTGTGTTTTTTTACTAGACAAAATATAGTATCCCCTTTCTGAACCGTCGCTACTACAGTAAAATTTCTCGCTATTACAGCAAAGTTGTCGGAAAACATCTTTACAACGTGCCCTATATATTTAAAATAAACCATCGCTATTGCAACGCTAGTTAACCAAGTCAACTTTGACTTTGTCAAAGGGAAAGTGATTGTTCCACAACGGTCTTTTCATATCTGTCAGTATACCGACGCACATAACATAGACGTCGCTATAGTGGCGTTATCTTCTATTTCTGTCACTATTGCGACACCCTGGGCCGGGTGGGCGCAATAGAGACACTTTTTCGTAGTGTCGCAAGAGAGAAAATGTCGCCATCAGCGTCGCAAGAGAAACAACACGTGGTGAGAATAAAAAAATTGAGAAAAATTGGGGAACTTTCCGACAATAAGTCAAAACTGTCGGACTAAAGTGTCTGAAAATTGACCATATTTACTAGTGTGGTATAGATCAGGTTAAACCTTAAGAATTTATTTATCTAACTCTGGAAGAGAAAATCTTAATTTTTTTTAAATTTCCCAGGGGGTGCACAACTTTTTAGTGCAAACCAGTGTGCATGCGCACTGAAATATATTGGAAAGTTGCATAGTTTGCTGCTATGTTTTCCACAGAAAACCGCACAGGGCGGAGAAAAGTTGGAAAAAAAAAATTTAAGGCTTTCTAGCTCAGAGAATCTAAAAGGTTATATACCCAACAATACTCAGAAAAGTCAAACTTGGAAAGCTAGAATGTCAAACCAAACAAAACCAAAGAAAACTAAACTTGTCTTCCCGAGTATGGTTGCCAATTTGTTTTGTGGATTAATCCCTCTTGCAGACAAGAGCGATCTCCCTAGTACCCCAACATGTAACTAGAAACAAATAAAAATTTGAAAGCCTCTTTCTCTAAACTATTTGCATTTTAGATTATTATAACTCACAAATAAGGAGGTTATGCTCCTAACTTTCAATCAAGACGTTTGATGTAGCCTTTTTCCTTTCGCTCCAAAGCAATCCTTAAATTCCGAGAAGAACCCATAATCAAAAACAATGCCAAGGATCAAAGCACTTGCAATATATAATAATCATAAATACTAGTTCAACTTAGTGATCAGGAGTCTAAGTATTGACATCATTTCAATGAATTCAGAAACAAGACAATGAGAACAAGAGATCCATATGTATTATCAGAAATAAAAAAGAGCAATCTTACAACCTGAGCCTTGATGTTGTACAGATTTCTCCCGTGTGTCTGCACAATTTTTTTCCTCGGTTTGACAAGCCTTTCTCTCTAGAATGACCAACATGAAGTATTGTGCACAAAGGTGTGATCTTCAATGTAAAACCAACAACTTTCTAATTCAGAATCTACTATGAACTCACAACTACCAGTTTAGTATCTACCAGTACCCTCAAACCTAAAACGTCAACTCAATTTATAGAGTGACTGAGGAAGTTTCAGATCCATGAATAAAGGGATGAGATCCCCCAATGCAGGGATGAGGGTTCCTTCAGCCAAGGGATAAGATCCATGAGTAGAGGGATATAGCTCGAACCAACGCGACTCTAGAGGCTTCTAGTTGGGAGAATATTTGACCAAATAGGCTTCTAGAAGTTACCTTTTCATGTTTACTTCCTTTTTACGGGGGTACACAATTTTTGGTGGCGAACAGAGTGGCGATCGCCACGGATAATAGAAGAAGTATCAACGCATGCACAGGTAATGGTCACAAAAAGCGCGCAGGTAATCTTTTAAAGGTTGTAAATAGATTTTCTCCAGTTTCCAAGACTTGGCTCAGGAACATGAGTATTTTTTACCTCTAAGGGAACATAATATGGATGGTGATATACCCATAATGACAGTCAAATGTCATGGTGACAAAATGACGTGTAACAAATTTATCGACTATAATTTTATCATTTTTCGGGCTCGTAAAAACTATATGAAAAATGAACAATGAGGAGTTCTCTTTAAGCTCTTTTCATACTCCCTAAACATGAAAGTATCGTTGAGTGAGCTTTCTTCCTTTCATCCTCATTAAAGGATTTGAAAGGGCATCTATTCGGTATAAGCTTAACCCTTTTTCTAATTGAGTAGGCTAATCATGAAAAATGAATACTCTAGTCAATCATGGCTAGAAGAGTTATCCTTTGTATTGTTTTATCCTTTTTCGGACTTAGAAGACTAAATTTACGAAAAATAACACCCTTGAAGTCTTCTTTATGTTCTTTTCAGATTCCCTAAATATGAAAAACAAAAAAGCTTTACTTTCTTTGGGATTGTTAAAATTTTACATTTAAAGAACCAATCGAGTTATCTTTTATTCGCTTTTTGGACTTGCTAAATTTAAATGAAAAATGGCATCTTTGAGTTCTATTTTCATTTCTTTTCAAACTCTCTAAACATGAAAAGACATCGATTTGTGCCTTCATAGGAATCGTAAAACTTAAACAACAAAGGGCCCATGTGTAAATTGGGACTGAACCACTCCTTCCTAGGGTTCGCTAAAAATAATTCGAAGGACTCGTATGAAGGATAAGCTTATACTCAAAACATATGTTATCCTCCTAAAGCTCGCATAAAAATAAAGAGGTAGTTTCCAAAAATGGTGGGGGGAATTTGAGAAGGGAATATGTATATCCTTTGTATGGCAGCAAGTTTCTCTTGAACATGACAGCATTTCACTCCTTGTGTCAACGTTGGGAAAACCATTTGTCTCTCATTAATCATACCCCTTTGAAATGTATTATAATTTAGTCTATGATCCACTTTTTGAGCCAGTGCTGCAAAGACCATTGTCGTGTCGTTGATATCTTCAAGAGAAGTTCAACCTGATTATGGTTCCTAAGCCTTCTATTGCGTCAATCATACTTGAGTTAGCTATTTTTTACAGTCCTTAAAGTCTTCTATCATGTCATCCATCCATGAATCAGTCATAAATTACTTTGTGCTCTATTCTACTTCACATATTTGCACTTGTTTCGTGTCGTTGATGGGGGATACATTAAGACCCTCCTACAACAAATCACTTCCTATTCGATTCAACACATTATCTAGGAATTTGATTTAGAAACCATTCAGTACTTTGGAGCTTGAATGAATTAATGGAAATTTTCCTCGCCTTCAACGATAGGTTTACATCGTTGAACTTCGATCGATTGATTCTATGAGTGTTTAAATTCAAATCATTTATTCACACTCCATATAATGTACTTGAGTACCTTAAGGTCCATTGTCATTATTGGTGGTTCCTTTCGCGCCTGTTAACGATTTTCATCATTGATTGGTAATCAAGCGAATTCGACCATGTTCGACGTCAAAACATTGATTCACATGGTTAGATTTGTACTATGGCATGATAGAGATGAAAACCCTAGATCATGTTTGTTACATCCAAATTGCGATGGAGTCTTTTAAGTATTTATGATTGTAGCATAGATCCACTATTTATGTCTCAGGGATATGTTCATATTGAGTCCCGTGAGAATGGATCCATGATGTATGTTGGTGGACATGAACCTCCTTATTTGACATGGATATTTTCATATCCATACCTATGCTTTGAGTCATTTTTATTCAAAGTATGGGAATGCCTACCTCATAGATGATCATATGATATTATTGTATTGTATCTCCTTGATTATTGTTGGCAAGTTTCTAACTAGTTTATCTCTTGTTTAAATGCCTTTTCATGATAAAGTACCGCAATCATCACTCTTTTTATGACTTCATTAAATAGGGGGAATTATGTTCCACATTATTTTTTCGCATTCATGACAATTTATGTTGTACTCTTTTCCTTCCTTATCTGGAGTATCATTGCCATTAATCCCCATAGAAGACAGAAGAAAAAACCTTCTGTGGAAGATAAGAATCTTGTAAAAATACCTTAAAAAACCCTAATTCAACAGGATGTCATGTGTTGATCACTGAAAACCTGTGAAATATCTCATTATTGCAGGTTACATAACTATTAAGGTGGGACAGTGTCATAGTTTTCTAGTTCACAAGGCGCGACACTGTATTACTAAAGGTAAAAATAAAATGTATGAGAATTTTTTAGAATAGAAGCCTCATGGATGGCATCTCCTTCTAGTGGCATGGATCTGACTCACATCCCTAAATTATTAGATCTCAACCCCCATCCCTTATCCTCCTCCTATCATTTCCCAAGCCTACAAGTACAACCATCTCCCATTGAGATGACTAGTTAGAAAATCTTAAGAAAGCTCTTGGGTTGGTGAAACTCTCTTAAAATACCAACCTTTTGATCACAATACTTTTTAAGGAAATACGTTGGAATGAAGGATAGTTGGAAGGGGACCTACAACATCAAGGCTCGGGTTGTGGCTACTTTGTTTATGATTAATACAGCTATACATTTATTTCCCATAAATATTGTCTACATTTGGTGGTTTTTATTAAATATATCCCTGATCATATGCATAGGTATTTTTCAAATAATATTTATATAGATGTTCTTTTATCTCTTATTTAGTTGTGCTATATGTAGGTCTCTTCTTTGTTGAGACTAAAGACAAAGTTGAAAGCTAAAGATTACAAGCAACTAGCAAGGACAAATGTCAATTAACAAGGTACAAATCACTCATCTCATTGCTTCTCATCTATGATTTGATCATTATAGACCTAGGTAAAGTTAAATCTATTCCTATTTTCTTTATTCTAGATATGGGTGTCAGATCTAGGTAGATCGCTCTTGTCCAAAAGATGGATTTCTCTGTCAACAACGATACTACCTATCACCATCATTATTTTTATCCCAATATCCTAACCATTCATATTACAACAAATACCTTGTTGCAAATGTCAATTTTGGAAATATTTCACAAAGGTATAAGTTCATCATAAATGATTTCAAAGTAGCTGAATGGTTTTTATATCCTCTAATTGCATGCACAAGCCAAGGGTTTTATATGAGAATAAAATAATATTGGAGGTAGCTTCCACCATGATTTAGATCATAATTTCCTCTCGAGGTCAGAGATAAGAGTTCTAATCAAAACAATTTTACTAATACATCAGAAGGATTTCTCCTTATTTACAATGAAGTAACGTTCTTGAGTGATCACAATAAAAAATATTAGTTATTAAAAGGAATATTTCAAACAACAACAATAATAATCATATCTAAAGATAAAGGAAGTGGTAATAATTCATAGGGATTCATTTTTAAGGTCAAGCCTTAAGCTACACGATTATTTTCAAGGAAAATTATAGGAAAGAAATTCCACAGATGGGCTAATTTTCCATGGTAAAAAAAAAAATTCCAATTTTCCAATTTTTTTCAAGAAACGATTCACCCAAATTTTATAGGATAAAATTATTTTACCTTAAAATTACCAAAATATATATAGAAAATATATAAAATCATTAGAAAATTGAATATTTTTACAAAAATATCACCAATCATTTTACAATTCGCATATTGGAGACTAGTAAGATTTGCCAAGGCTTCTACACTTTAAGATAAATTTCCATCCTTAAAATTTTCCCTTGTTATTAGGAATAATATTTTTTTAAACCAGAATAGTATATTTGTATTAATAAAAAGAGAGTGCAAGATTACAAAGTGGTTGGACTGAGGATGAAGCACGAGAGTTATAAGCTTCTCCATGAAAATTGAAACCATATAGTCTCATTCCTTATTTTAGATGATACGAGAATTCTATATCTATACGAAAAATTTTCCCAAAATGTGTCTGATAAAAAAAACATTTGAGGTACATGCATTTGTTAGTTAACAAAATCAGTCTTGACTTTTTCCCTTATCCAATCCATAAGTTGGGTTCGACTTGCCTATAGAGGTGCTTGCTAAAGCCACAGACGATTGTTCTTCTTTATGAACCTGGGATATCTGGATCATTAGCTTAACCTATATACTTTATTTAACATCATCCAAGGTCAATTCCAAAGAAATTAACCTATTCATTTGATAAGAAAGTTTCTCCCAATAAATTTCCTTGTCACCCTTTAGTTTTTCAAACATCTTTTCCAGTTCCATAACAGTACCCTCAATGTCCTGAGCAAGAGCACTTAAAAATCATTTAAAACTAGAAGAAGTAGAGATATGAGTAAATACTAGAAAATGGAAGCATTCAAATCCAACAATGCAATATCTAACACAAACAAAAGGCACCAAACAAGAAATGACAAAATTCAAAGAGGACACGAAACACCAAGAAAAAACCAACCATGCCTTCCACCCAGCCCAACGAGCCCAGACCCACACTATTGTTTAGAATCCATAATCCTACCACTAGTATACCACAATCATAGAATGATATCAAAAAACTTCCCATAGAAAAAATTTCCGAACCTCGACAAAATGGTGAAGCTCCTAACCAAAAATGTTGAATTCAAATCATTCCACCCATACTCGAGAGCTCAGTATTACATGACAAATGACCTCCTCATTATCTCAAAGGAGAATGAAACATGGAAGGAAGAAAATGACCTAGACAGAGACCCATTTTTCCAAGGTAACGCACCCTAGAGACAACCAGGTCGAGTTATAACGCATCTTAGCCTTTAAGAGGGAGCGTTAATGCCTAGGTTAACGCATTGTCTTGCATAAGGGGCAGCATTACCCGTGTTTTCATGAAGAAAAGGGACAAATCCCGTGGTAACTGACTGAAATTTCCTACTTTTTCTCAAAGGAGTCAGTCCAAAAAGTAGTAACCTGCGGTGCCGGCCTCTGATTGGACATTACTAAACCCAACTGAGCATCCAAAGACGGAAAAAGCAAGGAAAAGCAAGGAAACATCATGATTTTTAACTATTCGAACTGATGGAGAAGATTGGCAAGATTTTTCCTCCCAAATTCTTATAAATTGGAGGTTTGGGCTCATGGTCGAAGGTCGAAAGGTTGATCGTGTGCAGAGCATAAATTTTTTGTTGAGTGTGAGGCTTAATGATCGGCAAGGTTCATTGAGAACTCTTAGCCCAAGTATCATTACACTCGGATATAGAGGAGAGAGAGAGAGGAGTCAGAAGACTAAGGGGAGCTTTGTCAAACCAAAGGTTGTAACCTTCCTTCTTACATTAATATAATCGTATCTGTTTTGTCCATTTGATGTTTCAGTGTCACATCTATTGTTTATTTGTCTATGAAGCATGATATAAATGGCTCATATTTGCATAGTTAAATGTTGATTATATACTTGTTTAGTTGCTAGTAAGTGATAAAACTGTGAATATTACACATGTGCTTTGTTTGTTTGCAGGATCCAAACTTGGAGCTAGTGAGAAGGACTTCTGCCACACCGCCTAACGCTCTCCAACGGATCTGCTGTCTACAAAGAGGTAATCCTTCAATATATCATTTTGTCAATTAAGCATTAGTATGAACATGTATGAAATGTATTTGTGAACTATACAACTAATCTGACTGTCTGCCTCAGGTTTCGAGCAGACTTGAGAGGGATTTTCTCCAGCTACCATCCGTGCATTTTACCACTAAGAAGAATTTACGACTCCACTGGGGACTAATCCTTAGTTCCCATATTGTTTGTTTATGATCCTTTGGTTCTTTCCCTTTGTCACTTCCCATTTTTCTCACATCCCTTTCTGATCATTTCATATGCTATGTGACCATCTCAGCAGCTCACAGTGTTCAGAACAGACCCTGCCTAGCCATTTTTTGCAATTTTTCCCTCAGTAACACACCCCCTTGTGTGTGTTCTAATGTGTTATAACGTTGATGATGCTTGGGAATAGTGTGTTAGTCCTGCTATTAATGATCTGTAGCTCTTGCTAGCCTGCGTTACCCAGCCAAAAAAAATTTATTACACCCCCACTGTGATTTCCCTGACTGTGGAGTTGCTGGCTGTCAGTTTGGCTTCTGTGTTTTGGATCTATGTGCTTGGTTTCTTGCTAGAATTTTAGTTTTCTTATTCGAAAAGTTAGTGTTAGTTACATTTACTTTTTGAAAAGGAAAAGTTTTTTTAGTTTTTCTGAACATAGCTGATTTCATTCTGGATTTTTTGGATTAAATAGTTGTTAGTGAGGATAGATAGATGTATGAATATTTTTAGGCTAAACTGCATTATTTGGATGTTTGCTGCTACATGGGTGTGTGAAATATTTCTCCCTGTAGAATAAACTCTTCATCGAATTGAATATTAAAATAATTTTCTGCATGGTTTGAGTCAGAGTCTCATTAACTTTCATACGTCCAATCCCCCTCCAAAGACTTATAAGAAAGTACACTAAAATCAAGCACTAATAAATTCAATCATATAACTATTTTTTTGAGCTTACACCAACATTAGTTCAGGCTAGGATCTTGGGATAGGGAGAGTGAGAAAATTGCCCAAGATCGCAAAACTTGAGACTAGTGTCATTAAAGAGTGAAAATCCTGCTGCACTCATACTATTGCGACTGCTCCACTACTACTTGAGTTAAGAACGAGACAACACTGGGGTGTGTGAGAAGGTAGCCCGCCTTCGATCGCATAACAGTGGGAATTCTATATATTTGGGTTCCCCTCGGGGATGTCGAAACTAGATCGAGGATCTAGGTGTTCTGCCCATATAGCGTGTTGTCTACGACCGTGACTCCCCTGATAGTGTCTTTGATTTGAGGTATCTTTAGTTGCCATACTTTTAAGGACGTACACAAGGTGACTGGGGCAGGCTGCCCTAGTACCTGACATAGACATATCTACTTTTTCTTCGTTCTTTAGGAGGGTATTCATCTCCACGAGAGTGCTTGCACCCATTGTCTGAGGTTCGGGCGAAGCTCAAGAGTAACCATAACTGTAAATTTGACTAGCTCTCTCTGTATGCTATTGTGATACTGGGTTTCATCTCCAGCAAATGGTAGTACTCAGACAGGGTCTTACCCCTTTGGATGCTTAAATGATTGACATTAGAAGTTTTTTTTTTAGGTGTGTGGTTCTACTATCATTGAGACTTAATAATACATCATAATAAAATTTTGATAAAATTAACCGGTCATCGTGGCATCCTTCGACCCTCGTCATCTTTCTAGGTGGCAGCAAGGTCTCCCTCCATTGACACTGGGAAGGAGTCGAGTCTCAGTGACCAAGTGCCTTCTCTGGAAGAGCAGTCTCTAGTGTTGACCCCTGATTTTCACATTGCTCCTTACACTACGGAGTTTCCTAAGGATCCTTTCATGGAAGGACTCGTACCTCCTTACAATCCTCCTCTCACTGACTCGTTGGGGCCATTGTTGATTCAGGTAGCACCAGTAGCAGCCATGTCTTTGGTTGCAGCCACATACACTTCACAACCGACGACCGTTGGGTCGGTGCCATTGGTGACCAACTTGGTTCCACCACCATCTTCCCCGCCAATTGTCAGTTCTACACAACTGATTGGAAACCCTCGTAGCCAGCATATGCCTGGTCCTAGCAACTTGATCACAACAACTGCGAGTGGAATTCTGAACCCTTCAGTATCTGCTCCTATCGTGACTACACCTGGACCCCCGGCTTCCACTCCCGCTAGCGGGGCTACTTCGATTCTTTTTAGCAACCATTTCGGTTGGAATCGATTGTTGAGTTTGAACCCGTTGGCTACTATTCCAGGGAGCAATGTTACCAACACTTATATGCCAGGGGGCACTTTAGTACCCCTACATTATGTAGGAAAATCAGGTCCATAAATTGTTAATTCCATTCCTCTTAGTGGTCAACCTCATGGTGTAGGGTCTATGACAATGGTCAATTATTCGAATAGCAATATGCCACAAGCTAACTCTATCGCATCTATATGGGCGAACCGGAAATGTTACCAACACTTATATGCCAGGGGACACTTCAGTACCCCTACATTCTGTGGGAAAAGCAGGTCCATAAATTGTTAATCCATTCCTCTTAGTGGTCAACCTTATGGTGTAGGGTCTATTACAATGGTCAATTATGCGAATAGCAGTATGCCACAAGCTAACTCTATCGCGTCTATATGGGCGAACCTTCCCAAAAAAAAATTGGGACAAGGGGGCAACCAGATGTTTGTCCCCCAGTACAACATCCCCTATGGACAACAACCTTAAATCCCTACACCTCCACTCACTGGAAATTTTTATCAATAGAGTCCTACCTATCTCGTTGGAAACACTTTGATGGGTGGACCCTACGGTCCAAAAGATCATCCAACACCTCCTTGGTTAGACTCAGGGGAAACCACGAAATTTCCATTTTTGGCATCTTTAGACATCCCCGATCTATATAAATTGACCAATGATCCTATCAATCATAACCCACTTTGGCCTCCAGTACTGCATAAGATTCCATCTAACATCCCTAAGTTCGAAGGGAAACAAGGGGAGGATCCGGCTATGCACATCACCACCTTTCATCTATGGTTTTTTTCTAACTCCATGGTGGATGATAGTATCCGGCTCATACTTTTCCCCCGCACTCTCACAGGAAACACTGCCAAATGGTACATCGAGTTACCACGCGCTGCAATCAATACTTTTGGTGCCTTAGCAAGGGAATTTCTTAAGAACTTTCAACTACCTATCCGATATGAAACTAGAACTGAACTCTTAACCTCGCTGAGCCAAGACACTACCACCCATATCTCCTATCACATTCATGAATGGAGATGTAAACGGAGCTTAGTCAAAGCGCCAATCCCAAATCATCTATTATCGAACTGGTTTTGTAAGTCACTTTTGCTACCCCTTGCTAAAGACGTTTTCTTGTCTGATGCAGTCATGAAAGACCAATCCATCCATCTTGCACAACATCTAGATCTCATCTATTCGCAATTTGGCACGTTGTATGAGTTACTCCCCCATGCATCTGGCAACCCGAATCCTCCCGCTACTTAGTTACCTAGAGCGCATGCTGACGGCCTCATTGGCACAACTTCCAGTGTAGCTGTAAAACAGCTCAGCGGGAAATCTTCCCATCCACCTTCAACTGCCACCGCCCCTACCCAATCGGATTCTCTTCCTACTACTGAGGTACACTTTGTGCAGTCTACACAAAAACCTAGCGGCAAGAACAAGAAGAATAAGAAAAATACTACTCCTTCTAAAGAGCATCCTAACACTAAGAATAATCCCAATCAGAGAAACGCTACTAAAAACAATAAAGGAAAGGAGAAACCTATGAGATTCCCTTGCAAAATTTGTGCGGAGGACCACTTGACATATAAATGTCCTTGGCTGCAGGAATGCACAGATTTTATCACACGAAAGGACTATGGAAGGACACCTACAGTCCTTCACAATCCCTTTCCTAATCTGCAGCAGCAACAACAAATGGTTGCAAACCCACCACAAGCCCCCAAAGGGGAAATGGAGGTATTCATCCTTCCGGTGAAGGATCATCTGCCATTTATGACATGGATACTATTAAACTGCAAACTTGAGCTAAAATCTATGGAAATCCAGTCATTGAGGCTCACAAACCTGGTTGAAGTTTGAATCCACCGCCACCTAACGATCTGCATATCGAAAGGCCTGCTATTGAACCTGTCATTCGTCCCCCCAAAGGGACCCTTTGACGTACCACTCATAACACCTCTGCACATGCTACCCAGAACTACAACATTGTAGAATACTTGGCGCAAGCATCGTCAGCTATGTCTGCACTCGAAGTGTTGCAAACCTGCCCAGTGCAAAGGAAAGCCCTGCTTTCAGCGATTGGTAGAATTGACCCCCAGGATTCCACGCTAGCCATCTTCGATATGGAAAAATGAAAACCTCACCTTTCACACCAGCTTTCTTTCCAGGTTCAAGTTGTGTCGAAAGGGAGACCAATCCATCGCACTGTCATAGACGAAGGTGCTTCGACTTGTGTAATGTCAAATATGTGTTGGCTTGCTTTGGATTCTCCAACTTTGTCTCTGCCGTCGAATTCCCTCAAATCTTTCAATGGCCACACCTTCCTCCCAAATGGCTACCTTGCTAGCTACCCCATTACACTTAGTGGGAAAATGATAACTGTGGACATAGAAGTCGTAGATCGTCATCTCGAATATAATCTTTTGTTGGGTCGCAATTGGTCTTACATGATGACTGCCATTGTCTCTTTAGTTTTCTGACTCATCCTTTTTCCATTGGATGGGAAGATAGTTACAGTGGACCAACTATCCTTTTTCACCCATGAAAATTTTGCATTACCTAGTAGCACTGTGCCCTTAGTAGGAGGCATTCCTAACTCTTATATCAGTGTCAGTACCAGTCTTCTGAAGGCATCTTCCCTGATGGGTTGTTTTCCTCTCCCACCGACTGAGGTTCCACACACAATTTCAATGATATCCACCGTCTCGGATGGCTCTATCGATCCTTGGATCCTACTAGAACCTTCAGAAATTGATTCTTACGAATATAAGATGCCACTATCACTGGCTAAGTTGGCTTATCAAGCCATTCGATCAACATCTGAACCCTCCACTGCTTTGGCCTTGACCAATGGTACCACCCTCTCGCCCACCATAGTTCCTTCTAAGGATCTACGCGATGAAGCCCTGCCTACGGACAAATTTATTCAAGAGATCATGTCTCTAGAGGAATGATCTTGGGGAGAGTTTCACCGTCGCACTTTGATGTCTGATTCGGACGTGACCACTACTCAAATCCCATATTTCGACCCACCTGAGATCATTCCCTCTGCTTACACGACTGTTCAAACTATCGATGCGGAAGGGAACATGGGCAATCTCTCCAAGACCATGCTCATAGATATCTCGGTCAAAACGGGTATCGTGGAAAATATACAGATTGGAGCGGATTGCAGTCCAGAGGAAATTGCACACTTGACATCCCTTTTTAAGGAGTTCCGTGATGTTTTTGCTTAGTCTTACGACGAAATTCCCGACATAGATCCTTCTATAGTTGAGCATGAAATCAAGATTTATGACAATGCCAAGACTATCTGACAAAGGCTCCGACCTGTCCACCCTCACAAAGCAGCAGCTATCAAGACAAAAGTCGAAAAACCCTTACACATTGGTTTAATCTATCCCATTCCTCTGACGGAAGGGGTATCCAATCCGATTCCCGTAGATAAGAAACAAGGCACCATCTGATTCTGTGTTGATTATCGTGATATGAATGCCGCTTTTCCAAAAGACAATTATCCTACTTCGTTTATAGATCAAATTCTCGATGATTGTGCCAGATGTGAATCTTTCTCCTTCATGGATGGCTTTTCGGGATATAACCAGATAGCGATTAAAAAGGATGACCAGCATAAAACTGCCTTCATTTGTCCTTGGGGCACATTTTCATATCGTAAACTCCCATTCGGTCTGAAGAATTCAGGAGAAACTTTTCAAAGGGCCATGGACTATGCATTTCACGATATGAGACACATTGTACAAGCTTACTTGGATGACCTTCTAGCTCATTCCAAAAAATGAGCCCATCACCTTGTGCATCTTAAAGAAATATTTTCTCGGCGTAGGTTCTACAACATACGTCTGAATCCACATAAGTGTGTATCTTTTGTCGAATCTAGACGTCTTATGGGATTCATTGTCTCCAAGCATGGGATTAGGGTTGATCCCGATAAGGTAAAGGAAATTGTTGAATTACCTGCGCCACAATCCATTCTGCAACTCCAACGTTTGCAAGGGAAGGAAAACTTCTTATGTCGCTTCATAGTAAACTATGCCGAGATGATGAAAGTCTTCATGCGCTTTCTCAAGAAAGGGGTACCGTATCTGTGGGATGATCAAGCTCAACTATCGTTTGATGCCTTGAAACAGGCACTCTTTTCCGCCCCACTTCTTAGTGCCCCCAAATATTCGCACGACTTTATCCTCTACCTGGAAGCCTCACCATCCTCACTAGGTATGGTTTTGGCTCAAGTTCACGATGACAATAGTGAGCATGTGATTTATTATCTGTCAAAAGATCTCATCGAACCTAAATTACGATATTCACATGTGGAGAAACTATCTCTTGCATTGGTCTTCACTGTCACCCACCACCGACACTATATATTGCTATAGAAGACTACCATAATTTCTTTGGAGAATCCCATGCGACACATCTTGTCTTGTCAGATCATTAGAGGAAAATATTCCAAATGGATTGTAATCCTCCAACAATTTGATTTGGTTTTCGCCGCTGCCAAAGCTAAGAAAACTCTACTCTTCATTGAATTACTGTCGGATCTTCCCAGAATTGACCCAGAGGAAGTAGCTCATGATCCATTTCTTGATGAATTTGTCTATCTGGTCGATTCTATTGATCCTTGGTACAGGGACATTCTTGTCTACCTCCAAACTCAACAGTTCCGCCCAAATCTCACGTCAGACGACCATTATCGCATTCGTCACCAAGCGAAACACTATCTCGTGCTAAATGACACTTTATATCGTCATGGTGTCGATACAGTTCTTCGATGTTGTCTCACTATTAACGAGGAAAAACACGTTTTAAATGACTGCCACGCTGGGGCATGCGGTGGTCATCTTTTTGGCATAGCTACTGCCCATAAAACCTTGCTTGCAGGATACTATTGGCCCACTTTTTTTAAAGATTGTGTCACTGTGGTACAGAAGTTCCATCTGTGTCAAATTTTTAGGAAGAAAATGCGCGCCCATCCTGTCCCTCTACATTCGGTTATCTCCGTCGGTCCTTTCACTAAATGGGGAATATATTTTGTCACATTCAATCTTGCTTCTGCTGATGGACACAACTACATCATAGTTGCAGTCGACTACTTCAAAAAATGCGCTGAAGCCATTCCCACTTTTCGGGCCAATGGAGAAACCGTTGCTCTCTTCCTGTTCAATCAGGTCATCTGTCGTTTGGGTGTACCCCACTCGATTGTCACGAATCATGGTTCACACTTTCAAAAACAAATGATGATGAAGTTAACTTCCATGCTAGGTGTTCGACAAGATCAGTCTTTGTCCTACTATCTGCAAACTAACGGTCAAGTCAAAGCAGTAAATGGCGTCCTCAAGACCATGATTCATCAGTTAGTCAGCAATCATAAGACCACATGGCATCGGAAGCTATACTCTACGTTATGGGCATACCGAACGTCAGTGAATATTGCTACAGGATTCATGCCATTCCAATTAGCATACGATCTAGAAGCAGTTCTTCCAATCGAGTGTGAGATTCCATCACTTAAACAAACCGTGGAACTCCTACCCGACACCACTGCCGAAGAAGAGCGCTTGCTCTCGCTCGATCAATTGGACGAAACTCATCGAGATGCCACATTGGCACTCAAAGCCCACAAGCACTGAGTAAAATCTCAATGCGACAAATATTTTAAGCCTCGTTCTTTCCAAGAAGGCAATCTCGTTCTATTGTACAATCAGAGACACGACCTCTTGGGAGCAGGAACACTTCAACCATTATGTCTTGGTCCATACGTCGTCACGAAAGTCCTTTCTAAAGGGGCTTATGAACTTTAGGACTGTAATGGGATTCCACTCATCGAGCCCCACAACGGGCTCTATCTGAATAAGTATTTCGCCTAGTGTCCCACTGAGCATCTTCTTTGTAATTTTATGTAAATTAGTTTTGTCTTTTTTTGGTGTGTCTCGATATTTTGGGTTTTTGAGTGTTTTTCTCATATAGGCTCTCTTCTTTTACACAGATGTCTTCATCATCCTTGCCATACGTTGGATATGCAAATGGTGTCAGTCGTCACACACGACACATTGCATCTGTTGCTTGGGTCCTCTATACACCTGAGTCAGAACTACTTGGTTCTGGCGGAATATTTCTTGGCAATGCCACCAACAATATTGTTGAGTACATGTCAGTGATACAACTCCTTACGGAAGTTGCATCCCGCAACATCTCCAATCTGGTGGTCAGGTTAGATTCCTAGCTAGTCGTTATGAATTTGAACAACTTTTATTGCGTCCGACATCCTGTCTTGTTACGTTATTACTTGAGGGTACGACTTCTGGAACGTCAGTTTCAATTCATTACTTTTGAGCACATTCCTAGATAATCTAATGCATTAGCTGATTCGTTAGCAAATTATGTGTTAGATTGGAATTTGTTGCATTTATTATAGAAAGATTCATGCATGAGTGTATATTTTTCCATCATAAAAAATACATAAAAATTTAAAAACACAAAGACAAAAATCACCAAAATATGTATATGTATATATATGTCCTGTCCAATCAAGTTACATCAAAAAAATCTTCAAAACTTGGGTGTTTTACAAAAATTGGCTCTTCTAAGCCTCGCTCTGACATCCATACATCTATCATCTAATCCTGCTGAGCCTGTTGCTCATGGTAGCAGATAACTTCTCTAGCTAACCTCCTTAGAGGCACCAAGAATCTCTCTGGCACACCGACTGTGTGTCGCTACAGATGAATGGGGATCTCCCTCATGGGAAGAGGTGGCACGCCCATGCTCAATTCTTCGAGGTTCCTGGCAACCCGTGCAAACTGTGTGTGTCATCGCCCTCTTCGATGATTGTTGCAGCCTCTGCTGCTACTCTAGCCCCAGGTAGTTGCATTCCTCATCGTGCATAGCGAGGGGCTCCAACTGAACGGGCGGGTGCCACATTTGTGTCAAGCAATAAGCTTCATGTCAAAATAATTTTCACCCATTAAATAAAAAAATTGCATAAACATTAAAAAGACAAAAAATACTTAAGCAACTAATTTTTTCTTCTTACCTATTAGCCCCCGCTGAGTTCCTGGTGGAAATCTCATCTCCGGATATCTTGTGAATTTCATCCCTGCATAGGGATAATCTTCAATCATCAGGATCTGGCCATTCAACCACTCAAAGAATGCACCATCGAAGAAATGGCGGATGGGACCCTCTCTAGTCCACGGCATCAAGGCGGACCAACGACCCTGCTTAGGCTCTCGTGGTCCCGCATCATCCATGATCATCCTTGGCCTCATAACGGGCACTCTCTCTAGTATGAAAGAAACAATTGGTGTGCCAAACCCAAACTCTCTTTGGGACTAGATCTTACACGCTGTCAATTCTTCTCGAACCTGGCGGACAACGCCTTCACACCAATCAAATATCTGCGGTTGTTTACAATCGAGTGCTAGTAATACCTGGGCCTTGGTGGGCACGTGCTGACTCTTGGCCCACGCCAAGTGAACGATCATTCACAGAAGATACCTCATCGGTCTCGAAGCCACCCGTGCTATAGGAATATAGTTACTTATCGGCGCAGTATTTTTATTACAGTGAGCCTGGATCAACCCCATAGTGGTGCGGGGATCATCTCTCGAACCTGTCAGATTAGGCCTTGGCCCTCTACATGACAGGTCGGTCATAAAGTAGATGTCTTCCTTGTCTATCGTGAGTTCATGACCCCCGATGTGGAAAAAATGTGGTTGATCATCCCACCGCTGGATTATCCAGCTCAGAAGATCTTCCTACCCCTTCACCTTCTCTAATATAGCATACTTTAGTAATCCACATCTCTGGAGAACAAGCAAAGTTTCCAGATCGGTGACCATTTTGCATTCCTCTCTTTCGTGCTCTATCTCACGCCAAATACTCATGGTAATAGCTTCACACCTACACAAATCAAGTTTTCAATGGATCATTTGTAGGCCAAATCACTACATGATTGAGTAAACCAAGCTTAAATTTTGTTTGGGTCGACTAATGCAAGGCCCAGTGCAGAATGGGGCGTGCTAACGCATTGTCCCTTAACGGGAAGTGTGTGTAATGCGGCCCTAGCACTAGGCACCCGTGTTACCCACCTAAAATATTTAGGGCTTGCTCGAAATTGAATTTTTAGCCATTAAAAATAGTAAAAACACCAATGGAAAGCAAGATAAAGGCTCAAGCTCTTACCTGGAACTCGCAGAATCAAAACATGTTGCTCAGATTGCCCACAACCGACAACAAACGTTTCACCTCGTTTTCACTCTAGAGCTCTTTCACAACACTCAAACAGTGAAAATGAAGGTCTTTTTCCTTCTTATAGACATTCTGTAGGTATTACTCACTCAGCAAGTCAGTTAAAATTGGTAAATTTCCGCTATTTTTTGTCGAAATTGTTGGTTTATCGAAGACACCAATGCTCTGATGAATTGTCAGTGTTTATATGCAAAGTTGACCATGTTCGAGCTAGAACGAGCCTTATTTTTAGGGACTTTTTCTAGCTCGTAAAACTGAAAAAACCCCGAGTTTCCTTCGTCGGGCTCATTAAACTACCACGACGAAGAACTTGAGCCATTCTTTTCCATATTTTTCTAGCTTGTTAAAAAGGCGAAAAAGTCACCGAGTTTTTCTCGGTCGGACTCGTTAAAATTTCACGGAGAGGATCAAGTTTTTCTTCATTTGACTCGTTAAAACTTCACGAATAATATTGAGTTTACTTTGTCTCCTCGTACTCATAACAAAATGAGGTAGACGTCCATTGGACATAGGTTTATCACTTTATCCGGATTCAATGGACTAACTTACTGAAAATGAACTGTGTCAGGCATACTATTCTCCCTTTGTCGCACCCAATTATCAACCATGACAAAGGTACCCCCCTGGAGTTGTATTTTACAATGTTTTTTAGACTCCCTAAATATGAAAAGATCACTGAGTTTACCTATCTAGACTCGCTAAAATTAATCATATGGGGAAAAATTTGGACAAAATGGATACTTATTCTGTTATGCTTTGAAAGTTGATTTGGCAGCAAAAACCTTGAACATGGCACTTCCCAGAAAATTCACTCTCAATTAGCCGAACCCTACCATTCTATGAGTCTAGCCTTCGTATGCTAATGTCCCTGCATTGGTGAATCCTGACACTCTCTGGTGTTCATAAGCCTAAGATGCCTGGTACCCTGTTACTGTGCCTTCGATTGTTCAAGAAGATCTCACTATCTACTGCTTCTTGTATCATCCAAGCCATCATATTCCAAAAATCATTTTTCATCGTCAGTTACTACCATTTGCTCTTGACTATCTTCAAAACAAAATCATGTTTTCCTGTTTCATGTCAACTGATGTAGGACGCCTCATTGCCTACCTTTTGACAGATCTCTTCCTATCGACTTCAACATCTTATCTAGGAAGTTGATCCAGAAACATATCAGTACCCTATAACTTGCAGACCTCAGTGGTAGGTTAACTTGTGTTTGATTGAGGATTCTCATCATTGGCTCCTAATTGAATGATTCTATGAGTGTTCGACATCAACACAATTTATTCACACTCACTAGATTGTACTGTGCATCTTGGATACCATCATCCTTATCGGTGGCCATCCTCGCGTCTGTTAACAATTTTCATCATTAACTGGTAATCATACGATTTCCCACATGTTCGACTACAAATCCTTCATTTATATGTGCGTAAATATGCAGTTTAGTGAAGCAGTGACCAATACCTTGGGTTGAGGCTTACATCATTCAACTTTGTTTCCTCTCTGAAGTTGCAATATTGTTTTCAAAGACAGCTTATCAGATTGACCATGTAACGACACAAGCTTCCACATTGTGCTTATTGGTCATATCTCTTCCTGGAGAAATCATTTTGATACAGCTACTAAGCATGGGAATGCCTGACTCAAGATAGATACTTATATTTTTGACATATGTTGTTTTTTTAAGGTTTTCCTCAGTCCTCCAACTCCTCTCGCTCTACTACACGTATTATAAAGTATTTCGGCCATCGTCTTCGCCTATGACCTCAAACTTTAAGGGGAATATGTTATAGGACAAATGACCTCCTCATCAACTCAGAGGAGAAGGAAACATAGAAGGAAGAAAATGACCTGGACAGAGACCCATTTTGCCAAGGTAATGCACCCTAGAGACAACCAGGTCGAGTTATAACGCATCCCAGCCTTTCAGAGGGAGCGTTAATGCCTAGGTTAACACATTGCCTTGCCTAAAGGGAAACATTACTCGTTTTTTCATGAAGAAAAAGGACAAATATCATGGTAGCTAACTGACATTTCCTGCTTTTTCTCAAAGGAGTTAGTCCAAAAAGCAATAACCTGCGGTGTAGGCCTCTGATTGGACATTACTAAACCCAACTGAGCATCCAAAGAGGGAAAAAGAAAGGAAAAGAAAGTAAACATCATGATTTTTCCCTATTTGAACTAATGGAGAAGATTGGCAATATTTTTCCTCCCAAATTCTTATAAATTGGAGGCTTGGGCTCATGGTCAAAGGTCAAAAGGTTGATCGTGTGCAGAGTGTAACTTTGTTGTTGAGTGTGAGGCTTAATGATCGGCAAGGTTCATTGAGAAATCCTAGCCCAAGTATCATTACACTCGGATATAGAGGAGAGAGAGAGAGGAGTCAGAAGACTGAGGGAAGCTTGGTCAAACCAACGATTGTAACCTTCCTTCTTATATTAATATAATTGTATCTGTTTTTTCCATTTGATGTTTCAGTGTCACATCTATTGTTTATTTTTCTATGAAGCATGATATAAATGGCTCAGATTTGGATAGTTAAATGTTGATTATATACTTTTTTAGTTGCTAGTAAGTGATAAAAATGTGAAGATTACACATGTTCTTTGTTTTTTTACAAGATCCAAACTTGGAGCCAGTGAGGACTTACACAACACTGCCTAGCACTCTCCAACGAATCTGCTATCTACAAAGAGGTAATCCTTCAATATCTCATTTTGTCAATTATGCATTAGTATTAACATGTATGCAATGTCTCTATGAAATATACAACTAATCTGACTGTCTGCCTCTGGTTCTGGGAAGACATGAGAGGGATTTGTTGTAGCTACCACCCGTGCATTTTACCCCTAAGCACTCAGTCCCACAATGCTATCTGGAGAACATACAAGCACAACAAGAAGTTCACAACCAAAGGGAAGAGACCACAAAATGCCTTCAAATGGAAACCCCAACGAGAATCGATGGAAACCCACGAAATTCCCTAAAAGACACCAATTAAAAGAAACCCTAAAAAACATAACACTTAGTCCAACACCTAGACAGAAACAATTTGTCACGGTCAAACCAGGCCCTAATGAGTCTGAAGCTCTGAAGAATTACCATGGGATTTTTCATGGGAGATATTCTCTACTTAGGTGAGAGTTAAAACATAAAGAACCCAACCCCCTTTTGCAAGCTTGGTTAGCTAAGCTATATGCCTCTTTACTAAATATTATTATAACATGAAACATTAAAATTGACTGCAATTTAGTCATAAATCCTCAGATTAGAGACAAAACAACAACCAATTTCATATCCTTTGGCCTGTGATCCATGACCAAAGGCCTTATAATATTTTGTGAATCCCCAATTACAGTGATTTTTTCAATTCCCTTACTTTGAGCAATCTTTAAGCCTTGAGGAAAGGCATAGCATTTTACATATTGTTAGTCAGGTGGCCTAGACTCCATTCATACATATCCTCCTTTTTTTCACCAAGATAAAAAATGACCACCCCCAGAGCAAGAGCCCACTTTAAGGAGATACACTGCCAATTATATGTATGTTGATTCATGTCTTCATTATGTGATTGTAATTATTGTTAAATTGTTACGTATTGTAGGATTACTACTATAACTGTTCAAATATTTTTTCATGCGAAAGAGTGTTCTCCTATGTATTTTCTTATTTTTAATTTTTATTACATAAGCAACATAAGTAATAGTAATATTTTTTGCAGTAGAATCCTTTACTCTTTGATTATAATTAATTCAAATCTTAAGTCCAGTTCTAGAGTTGGGTTAATGTATGCGAATAATTACATGCTTGAATCCAAAATAGAACCATCAATTGGACTCAAGGTTTAGGACATATTTTTATTTCTAAGTATTTCACTCTATTTTCTCTTAATTTTAATTGCTTCTCATTTCCTTTAGTATATGAATTTGAAATTGGAATTGATATCATCTCATCAATCAATACAAGTACCTACATCTTGCCTAAACAAAATGTGTGTCTCATTAGAGTAAATATAACCCAGGTTGATGAATTAAATGATTGAGTATCTATAGGATTTAAATAAACCCATATAGAAAGCCTTTCACTTGTCTCACCAATTCCTCCTTTTCCTCACCTCCTATCAAGATCCCTAAATTAACCTCAGATGAAATGGAAGAATGTCAACTAAAATTCCTTTGCTACAATTGTGATAAATAATATTTCCTAGACACAAATGTAAGGAGCAAAAACTTTTTATGGCCATTTCTAAGGGCATTTCAAAAGATAATCATGATGCTCTCCCTCAAGAACTTCTACCTCAACTAGCTGATGACCTTTCTTCCTTCGATAAATTAGGTGTGGCATCCAAAATTTCTCTACATGCCCTAACTGGTATTTTAGCTTCCAATAAACTTAATTGATTGGCTACATAAAGCAATTAGGGGAATTTTTAAATTATGCATAGTGGGTACTTGTTGGATGTGCAATTAAATTCCACATCTAATAGGTGCCTACAATATAAATTTGAGTAAACTTATAAATACATAAGCCAAAATTACAATTAAAAAAGTTAGTTTTCTTCTTTTCCCTCAAAAAATATTTACCCCTAGGAATGGCATCATCATCTTGAATCTTACTGGTTCTTTTAAAGTTGATTTTGTTAGTACATTATTTTAAGGCCCAATTTTTACCTCAAATTTCCCCAAATGATCGTAAATTCATTATCCTAATTGATAGCACTAGCACCCATAACTATATTCAATGTTGAGTCACCCAAGCAACACAATGCTATATCCATGTTGTGGACAAATTTTAGATCTTGATTACTAATGACATATCCATGAAATGTGGGGATTATTGTAAAAATGTTTTCCTTCATATTGCCGATTATTATTTGAAATCACATATTTTTCCCAATGAAATGGGTGGTTACATTAATTTGGGTTTTTAATGGTTATGTACATTAGACCACATCACCAGGGATTTCAAGGAGTTATACATGAGCTTCCAACCTACAGGGCATTACGACACTTTACAAGGAGTAACCACAAGTTCTCTGAAGACCTATAGCTACAATATATATGAAAACTCCTTAAAAATATCCATTATGGGATTATCACCTAATTCCATGTTATTCAAGCCTTTCAAGCCCGTTCCCAAACCATTCATCCTGACTTGTAGATAAGCTTAACCAAACACCACTGATTTTTGAAATCCCTCAAGGCCTCCCACCCTCTGTGTTGCCCATGATCATTCCATTCCACTCATAGCTACTAGCCTTCCACCCAATGTTTCCCTTATCACGACCCATTTGCTCAGAAAAATGAAATTGAAAATATCATTCAAGAATTGTTAGCTACATGTGTCATCCTCCCTAGTACCAGTGCTTATATATCCCCTAATTTCATGGCAATAAAAAAATTAAGGCATGTGGCACATGTGTCTTGCTTTTTGTGGTATAAGTAGAATCACCATCAAGGATAAGTTTCCAATCCAATCCTTAATGATATTTTAGATAGACTTAATTATGCTCAATTTTTTATTAACCTTGATCTCCATTCAAGTTATCACCAAATTTCTATGAAAGAGGTTGATATTCCCAACATTTTTTTTCACACTCATGAAGGCCATTATGAGTTCTTGGTGATGCCCTTTGGTGTTTGTAATGTACTTCCCACCTTATAAAGTCTCATGATTCATATATTTTAACCCTTTCTACATCATTTTGTCCTTGTATTTTTTGATGACATTCTAATCTACAACAAAAGTTGGTAGGTTCATGTAGAAGATGTCTTACAACTCCTTTCTCATCACCAACTATTTCTCAAGAGGTCTAAGTATGCTTTTAGTGTCTCCAAAGTTAAATATTTGGGACGTATTATGAATAAGGATGGTGTAAGGATGGTTATCAATCCCTCCAAGCTATGAACGATGTTATGTGTACAACCTTGGTACTTTCTCTATCTGACTCCACAAAGACTTTTGTTCTGGAATATGATGCCTTGGGAAAAATGAATAGATGTTATTCTAATAAAATATGGCAAACCATTGACCTTTACCAGTAAAGAATGTTAAGATGGAAATTTGGGAAAATCCACCTACGAAAAATAAAGGTTGTCCATTTTCCAAATGGTCGGTTTCCATCCTTGCTTGAGCATTATTTCTAGATTAAAACTAATCATCACAACCTAAAATAATTTTTGGACCAAAGGATTTCATCCCTTGAACAACAAAATTGGGTTACCAAAATTTTAGATTATAATTATGATATCATTTACAAGAAAGGTAAGGAGAATGTGGTAATTGATACTCTCTTTAGAAAATATGAAGAGGAAATGTTTCTCTTTTCATAGTCTTTCATTCTAGCCGATTGGGTGAATGAAGTTCACAATGATTGGTTCATCGATCCAAAGATTTCCAATGTGATCAAGCAAGTTCAACATGATTCTAATGCATCTCCACAATACAATTAGCACACTAATGAACTCTGCTATAAAGGGTGTTTGTAATTGATCAAGTAATCCAATTTTAAAGCAATTATGTTATCTAAACTCTACACATTACCAAAAACACGTCATTCTGGATGTATTAAAACATATGAATAGATCAAAAGTTCATTCTTTTGGGAATACATGAAAAAGGACATCCACACTTTTGTGGTTGATTGTGATAATTGCAAATGACACAAGAGAGAAATAGTGAAAAATCTAAGTCCACTACAACCTTTACATATTCTAGTTGTTTTACAAATAGACATTTCTATGGACTTCATAGCGGGATTACCCAAATAGAGCAATAAAAAACTCATTATGGTTGTGGTTTATTAACTTTACAAATATTCTCATTTTGTACCCTCAATACCCCTTTAAAACCCTCCACACTTGCTCGAGTTTTCATGGATAATATCTTCAACCTACATGGTATGCCACAATCTATTGTCACAAACCGTGATCCCACTTTCACTATTAAATTATGGCAAGAATTATTCAATATATAGGGCACCCAACTACATCTTAACAATGTCTATCACCCCACACTGATGGTCAGATGAAAGCAGTCAAGTGTTTGGAAACCTATTTGAGGTGCTTCACTTTAATGGTGGTAAAATACAAGCTATGATGGTGCCACTCAAATTACCCCTTTTGATGTGATCTATGGCCAAATTCCCCAATTAGTATTATCTTACCTACTAATTTTCTCAAAGGAACAAAAAGTCGATAAAACCCTTATAATTCAAGCGAAATTCTTTGCACTCAAAAATAATATGGTCATGGCTCAAAATTGGATGATACAACAAATTGATTTACATCCCTTTGAATGTCATCTAGAAGAAGGGGATTGGGTTTTCTTTCATCTACAATCATTTAAGCAAACCTCCCTCAAAAAACACCACCACTAGAAGCTTGCAACAAAATTTTATGGTCCCTATATGATCCTTAAATGTGTTAAGCTTGTGGATTGGGTTACAAATTAGCACTTCCAAGTCACTCTAAGATCCATATAATATTTCATGTCTCTTGCTTAAATAAATTGGTTGAATCCAACTATCATGTTAAAACTAGTTTGCATAGATTGGATGAAGAAGGTTTCATTTGGTTGCAACTAGAGGTTGTCTTTGAAAAGTGAGAGCGTTATATCTTCCAACACATGATATATAATGTTTTAACATACTAGAAGGACACACAACCAATTGATGCCACATGAGAACCAATAATTATTTTGCGACACTTTCCACATCTCAAGCCTTGGGTTCTATTTTAAGGGGGAGGGCATGTTACGGTCCTAACATCCTTAACCCCCTAAGTAGTTAGAGAACTATGTATTGTTATGTATGTAGGTTATCATTAGTTTAAAAAATACTATATGGCAGTGTGAACACAATTATTGTAAGAAGACTTACTAGAAGGTTTACCTTCTCGAAAGTTTCTTCTCTATAATGTTCTTAGAGAATAGAAAGGACTATATAAAGATGTAGAAACAATGTAAAAGATTTTTTGTAAATTATTTGTAATCTAAGCTCTGCTCTATTAGAGGTTGCCCCCTCAAAGAGCAACATGAACATTACTTCCATAGTATGGTTCATATTGTCCATCGTATTAGCAATTCTATTTATTTCTACAATATATCTAAGTAATATATGTACTTTCTTCTCTTAGTATTTGCAACACCATAGAATCCATAGCTCATTACTAGAGTGATCTTTGTAGATGATTGATCGCGATGAGAAAAATTTTATATGATTTTGATGTTATGTTGTATTGGTTACTGAGTTTTGTATCCTTCACCATACAACTATTAGGATTGCATACTATACATCTTGTATACTGGTGTTTTATTTTATATTTACATGACAACGTGATTAGTTTGATTTATAATTAAAAATATTGAAAAAAAATGAATATTTTTATATGTTGTAATGCCTACTCATTTTTCTTGATTATTGCCAATTTAATTTTGAGGATTGCCAATTATGATTATTTTATCTATGAGATATACCACTCATCTACAGTGGAGTCTCTATTGGACAATGTGAAACTATGAATTATGAAACCCTTATGATTCTAGGGCCAATTCTAAATACATATCTATAAGGGAGCCTACCCAATGCATCCATTTATCTTCATCTTCATTTGATATTTTCTTCATGCTCAGTGATTCCTTATCATAATTTAAAATCAAACTTAGTTAATCAAAAGTTATAGAAAAGTAAGCCAAATCTTGCTTATGGATCAACATCTTCATTTGTAACGATTACTTCCACATCTGTCCATACAACACTACTACATGCAATTATGAGGAAAGTTGACGAGTTATAATAGTCTCTCTTCATTGTAAGTAGGAAAAACCCCCTCCCCACCTTGGGATCTTTCTCGAAGGCTGGTACCTCATTCTATCTCCTATCCTGCTGGGTATTTTGATGGTGCAGCTCAATGTGGTCAGTGCGAATGTGGGATGTGGCTCAGACTGGACCAACGATGCTATTAAAGAACTTTACTGGAATGGGGGTTTTGGCACAAACAATCAAGTGGAGGTACTTGCTCTTTGGGGTCTCTTATGGTTCTCCAAGCATCTTTATATTGACTTGTTATCAGTATATGGGGACTCTAAGGTCATTATAGATAACATGGAAAATTCTACTTCATTTTCTCCCCCACTACTTACACACTGGTTAGATCTTTCATATCGATTGAGGGACTCCTTCAATTACATCACCTTTCACCATATTTTCTGGGAGAAAAACACAGTAGCTAATCAACTCTCCAAGCCAGGCCTCACAAGTTCCTATGGTTTCATGCACTACTCCTGATTTGAAGAAGGATCTATCTGCGCACAGGGTTCAATTGATCTTCCATAAACTCTTGTTGAACTACACAATTTTGGGTTATTTTCCTATCTAGTTTGCTTTAGTATTATATATGGATTGTCTCCTTATTGGACTTTGGTGTGGATTATTTATTATTTACTGTTATATGTACTTTAATGTGAACATGGGGCATTTCTCTACAAGTTAGTTGATCGGGTCCTATATATTGTGCTAATTTGCATGTTCTTATGGTCCTTATATGAAAGTATTTGCAGGAACATGTACTTGCCTATGTTGTTGTTTAGTTGTTGTAACTTTCTTTGGAAGTTGTTTTTGTACCGGTACATCTATATAAACCAGCTCGTTTTTTTCATATGAAACAAAAAAAAGTAGGAACCATGTGATGAATGAAAAACATGTATATTTCCCTACATGGAAAATTTTAAGGATGGAAATTTATCTTAAGGTTTAGAAACTTTGGCGAATATTATTGGTCATAATAAGAAAATTTTAGAATATTTGGAAGTATTTTTGTAAAATATTCAAATTTCTAATGTTTTTATATAGCCTTTGATAAAATTTCGGCATATTTTAAAATTTGGGCAAATAATTTTATGAAAAAATGGAAATTGGCTAATCATTTTTTTGGAAAAAGCATGGAAAATTAGCCCGCATACAAATATTAACCCCGAAAATTTTCTTGGGTTCCCTATGTTATTTAATTATTAATAACTCAAGAATGAAAGGTATTAAACATATATTTCTATATGTTAATCAAATTTCGATATTATATAATGTGCATTGTGAAGCATTGACTTTTATACTTTTATGCTATATTAGTGTTAATATATTTTAAAAAATTGTTCCAATTTTTTTTCCA